>OU975428.1:8417500-9017500 GCA_918857605.2 Philereme vetulata
AATAATAAACCATTAAAAATCAAATCTTAGTTATAATTAACCTAACAGATTGTTATATTTTAATGATTTTGTCTCAAAATTGCTTACACTCTAAAGCACAAGCGAAATAGACTACCTAAAATACCAGTAGCAGCCACCCATCAAACTAATGACCGCGCAGAACGTTGCTTAACTTAGTTGATAAGGTAAGATTGAATAATCAAACTACACTACGAGCGCTTCTCAAAGTGGTAACAAATATGAACACTTTCGACCTCGAAGACGTAAATAAAGGCTGTCCTTAATTTTAAAACGTTTTACTTAATATCAGAAAATGCTCTGCTCCAGTAACTGAGCCTTAAATATCTTTAATAATTCGTTTTTACTGCTCCACTTCGAAGCTGAAAGGCTCTTAACAAATCCATAAATTAAGCTCGTTACAATTTCAATCTTATCGTCAAACATTAAAGTTCATTCTCGGATGGGTTAAGTAAATCTTGTCACGTCAAAACTTCGTCAACTGAGAGTTTATGTAAATTAAGGCTTTAGGGCGGGTTCACATTTGTCGACACGATAACGACTGAACAGAATTAGAGCCTTTAGGCCGGTATCGACTAAAGCGGCAAGCACATTATTGTTACGAGCTTAAGGTTCGGGAAAAATTCATAAAAACAATTTAACCAAAATAACACTTTTATTCAACACTAAAACGATAAATACACTCCCACTGGCGACTAGAAAAGTGTAGGTATTTCTACTGACTACTATTTCTTATTCTGTGCAACTGTAGGTAAACACGTTGTATGTATGTATATTCGATAGCAAGTATTACCTATTCTGTGACACAGTAGACATAACATCGAGAAGCCGACTATTACTTATTCTGTAACAGCCTCGGCGTAACATTGTGTTAAACTTAAAAAAACAAGATCAATTTCTTTAGTATAAGAAACCAACAGTTATCAATATAGAAAACATAATTTATTGTAAACGTTTTTATATTAAACTTCCGCTCGCAATTTTAAAAGAAAAAACTGAAACCATTATAACATCACTCTTGTCTGTGTCAGACACAGTCATTTTGTTAATAACTGAGGAGTCGCAGAAATTATGATTTTGGGCACAGGACTCAAAAAATATTATGTCATCGTAAAATATTTTTTTATCGTGTGTGCCATATGGATATCTTAAGAAAAGCGAATTATGTTTGACTTAAATTTTAATATTATTATCAGTGTCCATTTCCTGGGGTCCAGGGTCCAGTCACGGTTCCATTAGTATCACGATTCCATTTTACTGGTGGTAGAGCTTTTGTGAACGGGCTCGAGGAAGTGGGCACCACCGCCTTACCTTTATCGGCCGCCAAATAGCAGTACTTGTGCTGCTGTGTTCCGGTTAGATGGTAATGATATGTTCCTGTAATTACTGGCACATAGGCATAACAGCTGAGTCCTATAGTATGGCAGCGTATCCACATAGAGATGAAGACAACATAATACCTTGTTTTGAATTCTATGTGGATATCCATGGGCTGCAGTAGCCACTTAACATCTGGTGGAATGCACGCTCGTTTGCCATATAAGTTGTATAAAAAAACACAATCATCATAATTCAGCCACAGAACGTCCACTGCCTCCCCATAGATTTAAAGAGCGACCGATACAATGCGGCTTGCACCCAACGGCTCCCAACCTTTATTAGGTCATCTTACCATCTAGTGGAGGGCCGTCGAAAATATAAGTTAAATAATTATCTAATCTAATCACACTAATATTATAAATGCGAAAGATTTAAATGTTTGTTTAATTTATTTGTTTGTTACTCAATTACGTCGAAACGGCTTAACCGATATCGATGTAATTTGGTGTGTATGTAGATTATAACCTGGATTAACACATATGCTACTTTTTATCCCATAAATCAGGTTCCGCGGGATAAAAATGGAGTGTCAAGTGAAGTGGCGAGTTTAGCTTTATTTCAAGGTTACCTATACATTTAGTTGTGTAACACGTACAAAGTAGCCGGCAACAGCTAGTCTAAAATAAAATGAAAACTCCGCAATAAATTTCCGTTTCACAGCTGAGATCCTTTCATCAATAAGGAAAAGTACTGATAATCTTCAGATCGGCTGAATCTTCATGACACATAGCTGAGAACCATCCTAGTTAAACCAGCTTTCTATTTTAAAAAAACCGTCCAAATCCATCTATCCGTTTGGAAACTACGATGCCACAGACATACAGACATAGGCGCCAACTTATAACACCTCTATTTTTGCTTTGGAGATTAAAATATACAGCTAATAAAGTTCTGGTATGAAACCCTGCTTGCGCGAACTGAACTCGCACACTGATCTATTTATATGATTTTCTTTATTAGTTACTAGCAGACCAATTCGCAGCTTCGCACGCGTAGTTTTTCAATAAAAACATTACCCTACTGCGCAGTTGGGTAAAAAGTAGCCTATTTCACCCGGGGATAGTGTAGCTTCCCAACAGTGAAATATTTTTTTAAATCGGTCCTGTAGTTTCGGAGCCTATTCAACACAAACAAACAAATCTTTCCTCTTTATTATATTAGTATAGATATGTTTTTATTTAGTTATTTTGTCGTAAATTGATCACGATCGTGTCGGTTTATGTAAAAGCACCCTTAGGGCCCACTACACGAATCCCAATCAAACATATTAATTAATGTATGTATCTAATTTGCACTTTAAACTATGGGCTTTGATTTACATGTACGTGTAACAAATTCTGAATTACTCCAAACGTGGGGTAGTAGTTTAGAATTCAAATCGCTGAACTGATTTAAATAATGATTCATGAGATTAATCTTTGTAAAGTGGGAAGTAGGTACTACCCATATTGCTGCGGCCAAGCAGTGTCACGATGGTATACCGGCGGGAGGAGTCAGAAGGGGTTATGAGAAGAAGGGTCTTCGGTATTAGATACCGAATTTATAGATTGTTATGCGTTTCGAATTTTGCCTAAAGAATTTGGGTACAGATTTCAGAGCCAACATAAAATATTAGTTTTTAGGGTTTCGTACCTCAAAAGATAAAAAAAGGAACCCTTATAAGATCACTCTCTTGTCCGTCTGTCTGTCCGTGTGTCACCACCAATTTTCTCAGGAACGGGTGGACCTAGCAAGTTGAAATTTATACCAGATGCTCAGGTCTGTAGTCCCTATTAAGTGTATAAAAATCAAGTTTCTGAGTAAACATAATAAAAAGATATGGGCAAATTTAGATTTTCGCGAAAACTTGTAAGTACCAAAATTTACCATAATTTTTCATATTTTTATTTTTGGGAATTTAAAAACCCAATATAATAAAAAAGTCGAAAATTAAGGTTTGTATTGATAATACCTAGATATATGTTTTTATGGATATATAGTACGGAACCCTTTGTGCGCGAGTCTGACTTGCACTTGGCTGGTTTTTTTTTTACGTAAGACACATACGAGTACACCATTTTTATTACTAATGATTTTAATAACAATTTTAATCTATTGGGATTTTTTTTCTTTTATGCATGACTGACTTATATTAACTGTAGCTATTAAATATTGCAACAACATTACAGTGTGTCAGCTGTTCCAAAAAGCCACTCAGTGCACTGCGTCTACAATATAATAATGGATGCAGGATGTTAGTGGGGCTGCCTCGCTTCTGCAGCGCTACGAAAATGTTAGCAGAGGCGCGGGTCGATGGGTTCCACTCCATCATCCGCAAAAAGACACCATCCTGCAGGTCATTGCAGACAAGTACGACTCACCGATTATGAAGTCCTTCAATCGGGTTCTGATCGAAGAGTCTTTGTGAGAGACTATTGGCTCGGTACTTAAACTTTTATTATTATTATTTGAATTTTGTTTGTTTTATTGTGCCTAAACTTTGTACTATAGTGTGACCATTAGTGCTGTGCACTCCCTGAGGTATGCGCGCGGCGAGACGGGGGGGAGAATCGGCTGCTGCGCTCTGTCAGTTCGCCGTCAACGCTCGTGGCGGCAGGTAGTGTTATTCGTATCGGACTGTCTATCTCATGTGCGTCTGACATAGACAGTCTGATACAAATAACACTACCTGCCGCCACGAGCGTTGACGGCGAACTGACATGTGACATGTTTGATTTAAGTTTTCTATTCTTTTTTTACTAACAACTACCTATATGGATCTTTGACATCTGAAATTTGAATAAATGAATTGAATTAGATTTCCATTATTTATAATTTTAACATTTGAATTAATTGACGTGACTAATATTGCCCAAAGCAATGCCTAAATAATATTTATTTAATTTATTGTATGTAATTCACTTTCGATTCTGATCATCCAACATTATTTCATTCAATCAATCAATTATTACGGAATAGGTGATGGTATATAAACAAAATTAATCTATTAGGGTTGTGATAATGGGTGTCGATGTTAAAACTAGACCGGTCAAGTGCGAGTGATACTTACGTGCGGAGGGTTCCGAACCTACCTAGATGTATACTAATTTAGCAGCGCCATCTAGTTATGCGACTCAGAAACAAAGTAAACTTTGGAGGCTGTTTCTAAAAAAACTGTTTTAGATAGATGCTTCGTATGATATTTTCTGTAATATTGCATATACATATTTCTATCAATCATAATAATTTCACAGTGCAGTTAGAGCGTAAATGTTTATTTGGATAGTAGAATCCTACTAATATTATAAACGAGAAAGTTTGTATGTGTGGATGTTTGTTACTCTTCCACGCCGGAACGGCTGAACCGATTGCGATGAAATTTGGTATGTACGTAGATCATAACCTGGATTAACACATAGGCTACTTTAATTGGCAAACCACGCGGATTGGTCAGCTAGTTATAAATAAATGATCTTTATCTGTGATTGAATATTACCTATTTGATCGACAAAATAGTACTACTAAAACGCGTAAAATATAAACAATAGGCTTTCAGATAAAAAAATACCGTGGTCACCATCAAAATATCGCAAAATATCGCGTATTTTAGTCGATAGGACCCGCTGTCCACTAAAGCGTACAGCTAAGGTATGGAACACTACCGTTGTCTGTTTTGACTACAATCCCGGCCTCTTTAAGGTAATAGTAAATAGGTGTCTTCTAGATCTTCGTGCTTCATCTTAGATCACATCATAGCTTACCATCAGGTGAGATTGTGGTCAAACAAAGCTATATCCATGTTAAAAATAAGATAAAAAAAAGCTTTGCTTTTCTTCTTGCCTTGATATTCTGTCGTTATTTTGTTATTATTTTATTCCAACAAAACGTTAGCTATACGTAGCTATAACTGTTACTGATTTATATCGTAGAATCCTTGTAAAATCACACGTTACGCTTAAGTGGACCCTGGACTTCATCCAGCCCATACGTCAAGCACAGACCGAAGCATTCCGCGATTTTCTGGTTTCCCGGGACGCGACCGCAGACCGTAGTCACACCGAAATTAAACGTTAAATCAACCTGTCATTATGAAAATTGTAATTAATATAGTATTCTGGCTGAAATTTACAATGGATTAAACTATTACGGTGTGATTTGACCACAAACAAGTAATTATGATTAGCCTAAAACTAATGGCTATTTTAAGGCGGGCTTGTTTCGGAACTTTAGGTATTTTACGCTACCTCAGGCCCCGCCAATCTAAACGTATCTGCACTAATTTGAAACGCGAGGGAATTATCGGGAGACAAACGGCGTGCGTCCGACCTCAAAGACGTCTCGCCGCCAGGCGCGAGCGCCTGAACGAGTAGATTTTGATAGTTTTCTTTCACAGAGATTAATAATAACTGAATTACATATTGTTTTTTCACAATTCCTTAGTTAATAATAAGTTCTATTTTTAGGTATAGATTTGACATGATTTCAAGAAGAAACCTCTTAATATCGACCGGTTAAATATCAATTTAGTGTCAACTTTATGATTTTATTTTATCGAGAAAAGTATTATTACTCGCGTTTCTATCTTCACAAAGCGCTAGATTATATGTTCAATTATAATAAAATATAATTTGTGCATATTTTATATTTCAGTAGAGATTAGTTGTTAAAAAAACCTAAAAGTCGTCACCCTTCAAACTTGCCCGCCTTAAGGAACATCTAAAATAAAGAATAAAAACGTATCAACCGGTCATTATGAATTTTTTTTTCTGGCTGAAATTGACAATGGATTATTAATTATTAGGGTAGGGTATGATTTGACCACAAACAAGTAATTATTATTAATTAAAACTAAGCGCTATATTTAAAATCATCTAAAAAAGAAAAAAACATACGATTTTAAGTAGCTTTTATGGTTTTGCAAAAAAATTTAGTCATAATTTTTTTTTATTACCGTACTAGAAATAGCATTAGTACCTTTGCAGTAGATACGTACAAGAAGCGCTTTTATGTAGAATTTATTCTTAATCAAATAGTACGATCATTTTTTCGATGGGGGACCGCTAGTGCCATTTTTCAATGTGCATTATCAAATATATTTTCATTTTCACATGTAAATATTTTAAAAGCTCTATCGCCTTGCTTTTACTAAGTTGTTAGTTTATTTAGGACAAATCTTGCAACTAAACTTTAAAGCCCCCCCCCCCAACCGATTGAGCTGGAATTTGGAATACATATAACTTGGTGACAATGCAATAATATGGTGCCATGGAGGTGGTCTCATGATGGAGACGGTTGCTAGACAACGGAACTTCTGAATGTATTATAGTAGGTAACTAGTGTCCGGGCTCATTTCAATATACCCGATTATGAATTTTATAAAAGCTTCATTACGATTTTAAGTAGCGTTTATGGTTTTGCAAAAAAATTTAATCATGAATTTTTTTTATTATCGTACAAGAAATAGCATTAGTACCTTAGTAGCAGTAGATACGTACGAGAAGCGCTTTTAGGTAGTATTTATTCTTAATCAAATAGTACGATCTTTTCTACGATCATTTTTTCGATGGGGGACCGCTAGTGCCATTTTTTTATGTGCATTATCACGTTTAGAGATCCAGGGTGTAAAACTCCGACGTAATACAAGTTTTTTGCATGTTTCTTTAGATGCAAATAAATCAACACTCAAGTGAATACCTGCTGAATTCAGAAAGCTTTTAAATCCGTTTTAAGAATTTACGTACGATCTCGTTACGGACAAAGAGTTCCCTTTCGTCTGAGGCTTGTTGATCTCCCGACGGGACGGATACGACACGGAGAGTATACTTTATCAATACTCGCGGCTGCGGCGCGTAGTGTGTCGGAGCAGATCGCACTCACCCTGATCGTAGGTCGTAACACCAATAGAACGGTACGTGATAACTCTCGTTTTTATACTCATGAACAAATACGAAATATTATAATAATGATTGAAATAAATCACGAAAGTTTTCTAAGTAATATATATATACTAGCGACCCGCCCCGGCTTCGCACGGGTGCAATGCTGATACTAAAATATAACTACAGAATGTCTTTATATATTAATTGTAGGTATGTTTGTATATATGTATATCTATTAAATGCACAATGTATTTAAGATACTTAATTGCATAAGGATTAATGCTGTATTGCTTAAAATCGCTTCGTAAATAAGCCATTATTTCTCGTAAAAAGTAAATAAAAAATGGTTATTGTGGGTTATTCCTAAGAGATAAACATATACCATCGTGGACTTTTTTGTAGACCTTTTTAAGGTGTACAGTACTGTAGTACATTATTTTGATCTATCTCGTAGGGTTCAGCCAGCGTTTGCAATGTAAGCGCAAAAAATATGTTTATTTACGACATCACATTAGAAACCTCTTAAATTATAAGTGTTTCTCTACTATATTAAGCATGTATTATACATATAAACCTTCCTCTTGAATCACTCTATCGTTTAAAAAAACGCATAAAAATTCGTAGCGTAGTGTTAAAGATCTAAGCATACATACAGGGACAGACAGCGGGAAGCGACTTTGTTTTATACTATGTAGTGATGAATAATGCGGTATGAATGGTTAGGTACTTTGTTGATTCTCTTTTTTGTTTATAATCATTGGGCATAGTGATAAAATCGTCTACGTGCCTGTGCCGTCCCGTCCCTTATAAAACACTCCTCACACAGAGTTCGTTTCTCCGTCTGAGTGCTAAGAAAATGTAGACGTTATTCGACACTCGAACGCCTTTGTGGAGCTAAGTTGTACTCCATACAGTTAAAGACACTTGAAAGGTACTGGGGGGTGCTTTTGTAATCGCTTTAGGGGTACGGTAGACTTTTAATCAACCCTCTTGTTTTTCAAGTATTTGTTTCTATAATGTAATGCAAGCAGTAATGTTCGCATATCTGTATTCCGGGTTGAAGGGTGAAATTACAGGCAGGAGAATTTTCACATGTTTGTCTGTGGGTGACAACGCGAGTGATGCCTTTAGTGTTACAACATCCATAACTACGGTAACCACTTACCATCAAGTACACCGTATGCTTGTTTTGCAGCAATCTTATGGTCCACCTGATGTTAAGTAGTAATCATCGCCTATAACAGAGAAGCCTCGTAGGTCACGCACCTTAGAAACGTGCTCTACGATGCACTGCCCTGCTTCCATGAACTTGAGGCATACAGGTGTAAAGCCTCATGTGCCTGTTATTATACCGGCAACCATACCCTTCAAACCGAAACACAGCAATGCTGCTTGGCAGCAGAAATCTGTATGTTGGTAGTTCTTCTCTTAGCACCTTAGCGTCACCGCACACGAGACTAGCGCCACAGCCACATGGAACTGTAAGCGGCGACTTTAGTAGCTATAGCGCGCGGTAGTCACTGTATCCTTCACTTCAGTCTGTGGCGGCCACACGACCACACGAAGCGAACAGCGGCGTCTCGTGGCGTGTAGCGACAACCAGTGCGGCGAGTTCATATAAAATGTACGGAAAATGCAGTCCGCAGTTCGGTGGCGGCGTTTTGTGGCTATCGCGCGCTTTCGCTACCTTCAGTTTCTTTTTTTATCAATGACTAGCTTCCACCCGCGGCTTTGCAAGCCTCATTTGTCAATTAAAAGTAGCCTGTGTTTCAATCCAGGGCGTAATCTATTTATATACCAAATACATCAAAATAGGTTCAGCCGTTACAGCGTGATTAAGTAACAAACAAATATCCATACTTTCGCATTTATAATAATAATGTGATAGTTAAGCGCTTGACCACTACACACTACCTCACATAGTAAGTGATGGTGTGATCGAAGATGGAGCACGCTTGCCTCAACAGCATCTGTTCACTCTGGACTTGAAGACTCCGAGATTATACTGGTCATGTGGCGGCGTTTTGTGGTTGTGGCGCGGGGCTCGCGTGGGACGGCTATTGGTATAAAAAATGAGGGTAATTTTAATATGAATGTAACCTCTCGTCTGGATTAAAGCTGAGGCGACAGGATGCTTTTTAAACAGGTAATGTTTTATTCATTGAAAATAAATTAAATCTAAATTGATCTGTAACACGCGTGGTGGGAACATCGGAACTGATGAAAAATCCATGGAATTCGTAATGTATTCTATGTAGATGGAGACTAAACGATGGCAAATATATTTTCATGTTCACATGTAAATATTTTAAAAGCTCTTATCGCCTTGCTTTTACTAAGTTGTTAGTTTATTTAGGACAAATCTTGCAACTAAACTTTAAAGCCCCCCCAACCGATTGAGCTGTAATTTGGAATACATATAACTTGGTGACAATGCAATGATATGGTGCCATGGAGTTGGTCTCATGATGGAGACGGTTGCTAGACAACGGAACTTCTGAATGTATATTAGTATAGGTAACTAGTGTCTAGGCTCATTTCAATATACTTGCAGTTCCGATTATGAATTTTATAAAAGCTTCATCATCATCATCATCTCAGCCCGTTTGCACCCACTGTTGGGTATAGGCCTTCTCTTTATTACGCCATTCTTTCCGGTGCCTTGGGAGTCTCATCCATTGACACCCAGCTACACTTTCAATATCATTCGAGCATCGGGCGGGTGGTCTGCCTCTTGGTCTACGAGCATCCCTTGGCCACCACTCTGTAATCGCCCTCGTCCAACGCCCGTCATCCCTCCTAGCCAAGTGTCAATAAAAGCTTATGTTCAAAAAATAATTTTAATCAATAAACTTATTCTTAATGCGAATAAATCTTCGTTTGATAACAATCTCACCTGATAGTTATAAATAATGCTGGACATTTGACACAATGCTATCTCGCCTCAAACTAAGCAAAGATTGTACTATGGGAACCATATAACTGATAGAATACATCATTATTCTTTTGCAAATACGTTCATATAATATACTAGCTGTTGCCAGCGGCTTCGCACGCGTGGTGTGCCAATAAAAAGTAGCCTATGTGTTAATCCAGGTTATGATCTACGTACACACCAAATTTCATCGCAATCGGTTCAGCCGTTCCGGCGTGAAAGAGTAACAAACATCCATACATACAAACTTTCGCGTTTATAATATTAGTAGGGTAAAGAAACAACCGGACCCAGAACAAATATCTGTAGATCATGCAAACATTTATTCTGCGGCGGGAATCTAACCCGCATCCTTTCTCAGACGGCTATTCGCCCACTGCGCCACGGAGGTCTTCAATCGTAACATAGATCTAGAAAACACACACTCTTAGAGAGACATTTTATTTCCTTGAGCCCCGCTTTTGTGTTGATTTGTATTGCTCGATGATGTGGGAAATATTGAGTTGAATAAGCTCTTCAGAAACATGTATCAGTAAAGTGACGACAAATTTTCCTTTAACCTACTTACGAAAACAACTTTTCCATTACATTATGTACTCGTAATACAGGGTGCCTGGGGTATTTTAACTCGATGGAGCTGTTCTACACAAAATAGTTCACTTTATCTAACGACTTTTGGAATAAGACTTTATATAAAAAAATATTCGGTAAAAGTAAATATTATTATTGTTTAATATTTGATACAAAAAAGCTGGTTATAGTCAGTAATTTTTCGTTAAATACCATCTAATCGTTTTATAAACATATTATTTGTACGTTTTAGATGAGTCTTACTTAAGTCCTTATTTGAGGTAAACGAAAAGACTTAAGAAGTCTTAAAAGCAGCTGTATTATATTTCCAAAACTTCGTCCCTTCGAGCCTAATTAGGAGACCTATGCCTCCTTGAGTTGGTGTCATCCATCACAGTCCTGCCCTAGTTAAATATGTCAAAAAACCAATTTCAACTGTAATTTTTAAAAAGGCTATTCCTTTTTATGGGTTTAGCCCTTTTATGGTTAACATACCCTCTATGACACCCTGTATAACACCCTTCATGACAGTTCGAGTCAGATTTTCATCCAATTATACTTGAGCGCCGTATTTGTTGACAAGAGGGTTACCAGTCGTCTTTGTCGCCTAAATCGTGTTAGCTGACGAAAATATTGGGTTTCCATGAGCCTTAATTTTATATAGCTTTTAATTTAATATGTCCAGTTTTTTGGAGATCATCATAAAACCGAGTGCAGACTGCGGATAGGAACGGACGGGAACGGCCGGACCAGACAAGCTTTACACTTTACAATATTCATTTCACTAAATTCGGACAGACTAAATTCAGCATGTCGACTAATGTAAAGTTAGTGTATCTCAATGTATATCTTATGTGTATCGTTACAGTTTATCTGAATTCAGTCTTTTTCATTTAGTTTGTACTAGTTGTAGCGGCTTCGCCTGCGTTGTTCTGGGATGCAAAATACACGTATAAAACGTTGTCATCCCATGTTTATCCCATGGGAACTGATTTTGGGATAAATGGTAGCCTATGTGGTGATCCAGGTTATAATCTACGTATATACCAAATTTCATTGAAATCGGTTCAGCCGTTATGGCGTGATTGAGTAACAAATAAACATCCAGACAAACATCCAAACTTTCGCGTTTATAATATTAGTGTAATGGATAAGGCACGCTGGTCCGATATAAAGGCAGTGGGTGGTCAGCAATGGAAATGTGAAGCACGGAACGAATGTTTGGAAGCGGTTAGGAGGGGAATAAATAAATTAATATTGCTGGACATTTCACACAGCGCTATCTAACCCCAAACTAAGCAGAGCTTGTACTATAGGAACCAGATAACTGATAGAATACTTATATTCATTTTTTTTTGTAAATACATACCTACTTATAATTTATAGAGAAACAACCAGACCCGGAACCAATATCTGTAGATCATGCAAACATTTGTTCCGCGGCCGGAATCGAACCCTCTACCTCGTGCGTCTCAGCCGGCTATTCGCCCACAGCACCACGGAGGTCGTCAATGGAATGATGAGAATCATCATCATATGACCGCCGCCCCTTGGATTTTCAGAGTGATTGACCTAGTGCTGTTTGCCGTAATAGCTCTTAGAAACCTTTAATAAGTCGTTTAATATAGAGATACAAATAAACAGCTTCAAACATATATTGATGAACTTACTTTTTAATGCGTGACATCATCACCATATCAACGAGAGGACGTCCACTGCTGAGCATAGGCTTCGCCCGTAGATTTGCAGAGCAGCCGATTATGTGCGGCCTGCACCCAACGCCTCCCAGCAACCTTTATCTGCAAGGCTAGCACAGCGATTTACTTGTCTACTCTTCGAAGAGACGAGAAGGCTCTGATCGCTACTTGTATTTCAGCGTGTATTATTTTTCATATTGTTTTTTCATTTATGTGTGATGTACAATAAAGCGCTATTCTATTCGTTCTCTGTCGATTCTTCCAAGAGAAGGATATATCTATCTATAGCAAAGTACGTTGTGTCTATATATAATTAATTAAATATCTAACCAAAAATTGTTGGTAGAGTGCGAAAGAGACAACTTGAAAGACAGTATTGTCTAGGCATCCCGAGACCTAGACAATTTCAGAAGAAAGTTGTCTATCCTTAAATGTCAAAGATAGACAAAATTATGGCTATCGTGCTCGGCGTTGTAGACTACTGTCGAGGAAGTGTCGACGTTTCGTCCCGTTCACTCTCGTAATAGCCGTGCTCGAGACGGTCGACAAGTGTCTTCTTTTTCCGAAACATGACTCAAGACAATACCCTTCTCTACAGTTACTGTGCTAAGCCTACTGATCGTTTCTCCATATCATCTTTGTCTTTCCGTAATGCGTGTAGCTATTATATTAAAACATTTATATGTAGAGTTCCTTGCGAAAGGGTTCGCCAGGAGAAATACTACCACCATACCCATTTCTGCCACCAAGCAGCATTGCTGTGTTTCGGGTTGAAGGGTATGGTTGCCAGTGAAATTACAGGCACATGAGGCTTAACACCTATATGTACATATATGCCTCGAAGGGAAGTGCATCGTAGGGCACGTTTCTAAGGACCGTGCGTGACCTACGGGGCAATTCTCTGCTATAGACGATGGTTACCACTTAACACCAGGTAGGCCATAAGCTTGTTCCATCTCCAGGTAGTATAAAAATAATATATATCGGTATATTATAAAAGAAAAACATGTCAGGCTTCGACCAGGTAATAAACTTATATTACCTGGTCGGTAGCAATTTTCTGTCATTATTAAATTTTAATTTTTTTCTCAATTTTATTACGCGTCTGTTAGACTCACAAACCCAGTCAATTATGCGAATATATTAAACGGTCTATCCTAATAATATTCAGTATTCATTCAAAAGTGCTAAAAATCCGAATTTTTTACATAAAATAACCAAAACCTTTGTTTAAATAAAGAATTAATCATCCCTCTTCACACATAACAGTAACTTAAAATTCATAAGACCTTTTTGAACAAAAGAAACAATTTTATCTTCAGGATAATCATACTGCAACCCTTATAGCCTTAAATTGAATAGGGAAGGTTTTGTAAAGGCCTTGTGTACTCCTAAACGGTTGCCAACGGTTTTGTTTAAATTGTATGTTTAAATTGATATATCTTTTAATTATTTTCCTCTTTTTGTTCCAGGTAAGTGCGTCTATAATGCTGATTATTCTATAAGTAGGTAATATTGTGTTTGATGTACAAAAGGCATAAACGACGAAGAAAAACGTAAATTAAGATGGAATATATACGGCTACACATAAACCTATACTTGTGTTCCAGTGTAAGTTGACCTTTCATTGTAAGGAAAGCCGACACAATGCGAGGTCAGCTTAAACTGGAAATTATAGTTTGATGTCTAGTGTGTACCTCCTATATCGTGCTCCATCTGAGACCTTATTATTAATAAATACATAAATAATGCTAGACATTTCACACAGTGATTCTAGCCCCAAACTAATAATAATAATAATAATCCTCCTAGCCGATTTCGGCTACAGAGACTTGACTTTGTGATTATTGGCCTAGGTGTTTAGCCTGTATGTGGCTGATGTACCCTATTTTTGCGCTAAAAGTCCGGTTACAATGAACACAAGTTAAGGCGCCATTAATGTAGTTGTAATTGATATTAGCCGGCGGTCGACTTTTAAGCTGATCTCGTTTTAAGTCTAGTTCTTGCCTCCTTTCTTCTTCAAACTCGTACACTTTGTCCTGAACATGACGCCTCCATTCAGGTCGTTTTTCAGCGAGAGCCTCCCAGCGCGACGGATCGATACAACACCTCTTCATGTGCCTCTTCTGTACGTCTTTGAAACGTAGGAACTGACCTCCGCGTTTCCGCTTACCATGTTCTAGTTCACAGAAGAAAATGCGTTTCGCCCTTCGCTCATCAGACATCCGAGACAGGTGCCCGCACCAACGCAGCTGACGCCGCATCAAATATGCCTCTATGCCACAGACATTAGCCCGTCGTAGAACATCGGTATTACGGACCCGATCCGACCACTTGATGTTAAGAATGTCGCGGAGGCATTTCAGATGGAATCTGTCTAACGTGCGTATGTGTCTGCGATACAGGCACCATGTCTCTGACGAGTACAAGATGTTAGGAAGTACAATAGCCATATACACCTTAATCTTGGTACTCAATTTGATGTTATGGGAGCGAAATACCTGGACTCGTAGTTTACCAAAAGCAGCCATAGCGGAGCCAAGTCTGCTGTTGATCTCCGAGTCAAGGTCGCATTTTGTTGTTATGCTGCTTCCCAGATATCTGAATGTATCGACCTGTTTTATGGGCTTTCCATCGATTTGCAGATTCAGTGGAGCTTGGTTAACAGTGTCCATGGCCATCACCTCTGTCTTTGTAATATTAATTTTGAGGCCAAATCTACAGCACGCAGCGTCAAGCCGAGTCATCAAGTCCTGGAGTCCCTCAGAAGATTCCGCAACGAAACATAGGTCATCAGCATACATCAATTCGGTAATGAGGTCATACGATACCTTTGTGTGCGCTTTTAACCTAGCCAGGTTAAAGATACTGCCATCTGTGCGAAAACGTATGCGGATCCCTTCGGTGTTGGCTTGTAAAGTCTCCCTCACGACAACGGAAAAGTACAGAGCAAAAAGAGTGGGTGCTAATACACAGCCTTGTTTTACACCACAAGTGACAGGGAATTGCTCTGTCTGCTCACCATTGACGGTTACGCAACAAGTCATGTTGTCGTGAAGAAGTCTTATCAAGCGTATAAATTTGTCGGTGCAACCAAGTTTCGAAAGCACAATCCACAAAGCTTCGCGAGGTACACTGTCAAAAGCTTTCTCCAGATCAACAAAACAGAGAAACAGAGGTTGACACTGTTCCCTGCTTTTCTCTTGCAGTTGTCTAAGAGAGAATATGGCCTCGCATGTGCCGCGATTGGGTCTAAACCCAAATTGCGTTTCAGGCAATATACTTTCAGAGAGCTCCATAAGACGATTTAAGAGTACTCTGGCAAAAGTTTTTCCTGGAGTAGACAGAAGTGATATACCCCTATAAGAGTTGCAAACAGATCGATCACCTTTATTTTTATACAAAGAGCAAATTAGTGATACGCCAAAACTAGGAGGAACGAACTCCATTTCCCACATGCGCTGGAAAAATTGCCAAATCTTGTAGTGCAACTCATCTCCGCCATATTTTAATAGTTCTCCTGGTATGTTATCGATGCCGATAGCCTTATTGTTTTTCTGCGCTTTGATGGCGATGATAACTTCCTCAAGAGAAGGAGGCTGATCCAGATCTACGGCTTGTGGTAAGGCAGGAAGTGATGCTAAATAGTTTATGTCAGCAGAACGATCCACATTGAGTAAGCTGTTATAGTGTTCTGCCCAGCGAGTAAGAACTTCTCCTTTGCTTACCAGGAGGGTACCTGAAAGTGATTTCAGTGGTACGTTTACTCGATGTGGACTTCCTACTAACTTTTTAATCTCGTTAAAGAAATCGCCGAGTCTATTCGAATCAGCAAGCCACTGAATATAGCGAACCTTGTTCAGCCACCACTCATCTTTTGCGTTTCGAGTTAGTCTCCTTATTTGGCTCGTACTCTCCTTTATTTTTTCAGAAGCAGTTGTCTGATTTCCCTTTCGAAGGAGCTGGCGGTGTTTTTCTAGGGCGACTGTCAATGTATTATCATTTTCGTCAAACCAGTCTTCACAGACACGAGGTTTTTGGCCTAAGATCTCAGTAGCCGCATTGATGGTATTTGTAGTTAACAGTTTCCAGCCCTCGTCTAACTGTTCATCTTCGGGGTGTATGCCTGCTGTAAAGGTATTGACAGCTTCCCTGTAATTTGCCAATATTTCAGCAGACTCTAGCTTTTTCAGATGAAGACAGTTAGGCTTAGCCCTGCGAGGTCTACGGCAAGGGCTAAGACGCAAAAATAGTTTTGTAACAACAAGTCGGTGATCCGACCAACAGTTTGCGCCCCTCATTACTCTCGTTACTTTGACATCCGCTATATCCCGTTGACGGACTATAGCATAATCAATAAGATGCCAATGCTTGGACCTTGGGTGCATCCAGGTAGTTTTGTATTTATTTGGGAGTCTAAACATGGTATTGGTAATACCCAGATGAAATTGGGAACAGAGGCTTAGTAACAGTTGCCCATTACTGTTCATGTTACCAATGCCATGTCGCCCTATCACCCGAGGCCAAGCTTCAAAATCACGTCCGACGCGAGCATTAAAGTCGCCAAGAAGCAAAACTTTCTCACAGCGCCGGATTTTAGTCAGCACTTCTGACACTTCCTCATAAAATTTGTCCTTGACGTCATCACTTTTGTCGAGTGTTGGCGAATATACGCTGATAACATTTAAGTATTTATTGTTTCGAAGATGGAAACGTAAGGATATGACACGATCAGAGATAGCAACTGGATGTTCTTCCAACTTAGAGGCTAAAGTAGTTTTAATAGCAAAGCCTACTCCTGACCGTCTAGGCTCAGAAGCTGGTGTGCCTTTCCAGAAGAAAGTGTACCCACCACCACGTTCAACAAGCTCACCTTCGTCAGCTAGATGTGTTTCGCTGAGAGCGGCTATGTCGACGTCATAGCGTTTGAGCTCGCGAGCCACAATGGCGGTTTTACGTTCTGGGCAGAGGTTGTTGGGTCGGTCTAAAAGAGTACGTACATTCCACGCACCAAAAGTCATATTCATCTGCATGTTTTTAGATTTATTCTTATTGCGAGGAATGAGCGTTTGTTTGGGGCACCTTTTCTAGCCCCCTCCCCGGCTGAGCGAGGAAAGCAGTGCCTCTCTAAATAAAGCTGCTTTGTCTCAAAGAGTGCTGCCGAACCACACTGTCACCCCGATGCAGTGCTAGAGCGACCACTCTCCTCTCCTTAGGCCACCCGTGTCCAGGTATTAGACCAAGCCCAGGACTTTTTTAAACTCGGAATGACAAAGCCAAGTCAGATGCGCAGGATATATTAAGTTGCATAAGTGTGCGCGCCGTACACAGATGCACCCTCTCCTCCTTACTCCCCTTGACCCAGTGGAACGGAGAACCGCTACGACTGGAAGGGAACAGGACGCAGTATCTGGCAACGATAAAAAACTCCTATCGCTACCTTCAGGCCTTCTACAGTTGCCTGGTTGCCTCGCCACTTGAGGTGGATTGCGTTGACGCCGAAGCAACGAGCACTAGCACGGGGAGTGACCGTGCCGACTCGAGGGCCGAAACACGCCGTTGCTACAACAAAGTGTTTCGGCACTCGAGCCCCCCTCTACCAGCCTAGGTTCCTAAGGTGTGGCCGCTGCATGCTATAGCGGCGACCACTAACGACGATCGAATGCGTGCCGCGCGATCTGAGGAGCCTTTTATAGCCCCAAACTAAGCAAAGCTTGTACTATGCGAACCAGATAACTTAGAATCCTTTTATAAAAAAAAAAATTAAATAGTTCGTATATATAAACAAAACATATAAAAATACCCAAACCCGGAACCAATATCTATAGATCAGGCAAACATGTCCCGCAGCGGGAATCGAACCCGCAACCTCCTGCGTCTCAGCAGGCTATTTGCCCGCTGCGCCACAGAGGTCGTCTTGGTGAGATTATGGTCAAACAAATATCTATCCAGTTTAAAAAAGTCATTAACAATCTGACCGCCTAAACATACTGAACCTCACTTTTACCGAACTGTCCCCTAAACCTCCCCTTGTTAAGTTTTACCTAAGCCTTACTTAAATAAAACAAAAATTAAATCAATACAAACCAAAGCACTGATATAGCTCGAAGGATAAGCAAGCTGAAGTGGTAGTAGGCGGGGCACATAGCTCGAAGGATAAGCAAGCTGAAGTGGTAGTAGGCGGGGCACATAGCTCGAAGGATAAGCAAGCTGAAGTGGTAGTAGGCGGGGCACATAGCTCGAAGAACTAACAGCTGTTTTAGCTGAAAAGCTCTCGAATGGGCCCCCCGCTAAATGAAAAGACGACCTGATAAAGGCTGCTGGGAGCCGTTGGATGCAGGCCGTACAAGACCGCTCTTCCAATCTATGGGGGAAATCTACAATCTATGTTCATCTAAACGTCCTATGGATGATGATGAAAATAATATGCTGGAAGCGTCCTTTAAAGAATTTAAGTAATATTATAAGTGTTATGTTTGTAAAAGCGCACTTTACAAAACGCTGCGTCACCAACTAGAAACATAAAATTGGTAAAAATCACGTAAAATGCATGAAAATTCAATTTCATTTTCCACCAAGTGCTTGAATTACCGTGTCTCTGTCAGAAGAGCGCAAATTTTGCTAAAAATATGTAGGAAGGTACTTTTATCATTTTAGTATACATTTTGGTAGAAACTTCTATGAACGTGTTAAAATACGAAGCCGATATCGTGTACAAATCGGTATTGGTGGCGATTCCGTTTATACTAAATTCAGGTTTCATCATCATAATATCAGCCATAAGACGTCCACTGCTGAATATAGGCCACCCCCATTGATTTCCAGAGCGATCGATCTTGTGCGGCTTACACCCAACGGCTCCCAGCAACTCACCAGGTCCGTCTAGTGAGAGCTATCTTACGCTGCGCCCCAACGGCCGTCAGTTCTTCGAGCTATATGCCCTGCACACTGCTGCTTCAACTTACAAATATTTTATGTCTGTAAACTTAATCTAGAATACATTTCATGGGTGAAGGACCCTCGATAAAGTATGAAATACCTGTGTTATAGGGCCTCTCTCTTCCGTAGTACAGCTTAATAACCCGTTGTGATATGTCAGGGACTTAGATTCGTCTACCAATCCCCTCATTTCTGATTCGATCTCACAGAGAAACACCAATCATAGTCCTCTCCATAGCAAGCTGAGCAATCTTGAGCCCACCACGTTTCTGTTCCATATGTCATTACAGGTAAAGTAATGACTTGATCAAAAACATTTATCTTAAGAGAGAGTCTGTCCCAGCTAAGTCAGTCTTAATCCGCAGGAAAGTCATGATCAATAGAATAGAAAAATTTATATTTTGCGTCACATATTTGCGTTATTTATAGTATTATTATTGTTATTATTTTATTTCATATTATTTATTTATTTATATTTTTTTTTTTTTTATTATTTGTAGTGTACCTACATTGCAGTTTAAACAAATAAGTGTAAATTATATAGTCAATTTTGTGAGCGAAAACGTAACTCAGCATTGTGCTATAGTAGCCTATTTAGACCACTATAGCGCTGGTCATGCGTGCTGCCATTTTTGTGTGTGCCGTATTGTAACTGTGTTACAATACATGCAGAGCTAACCAAGCTCACACATAAAAACTGATATTATAACAACATAAACACAGAAGACACAAAAGGCTACATAAATGAGTAGATTAGTAATATTACGTTGAAATGTATGTATTATATACAGACCTGTCAATCAAATACATTCCCGCTTTGTTAATCCAAGTGTACTAAATGAGATATAATATCCAATCTAAACTATTGCTTATGAGCCATGGATGTGCAATAACTATGTATCGATGCATACGTATGAGGCAGGCAACAGAATGATCTAGTATTTATTACAAAATAGAATATTATCAATGCTAGACACCACAATGTTTGTAGTAAATATAAGTAATTGTTTTTCTGATATGTTTTTCTTGTTTATCTCGTGTCAATGACTCTTAAATCTAAAGAATTAATTTGGATCTATAAGAGGCCACCTCTACAGCCTCATGAGCTGGTTTTAGAGCTGTTGCCGAGTGCAGGTAGTGGGGCACAGGCGGCATCTTTTTCTGCCGATATTTAACATTGCAACCAAATAGGTGGGCTAAGGTCGTAACTGGATGGATCCCTGTGGATGGAAAGCGACACCGTGGAATGCCTAAGAAGCGGTGGCGCGATGATTTGGACGCTTTTGGGATTTAGTACAAGATCGAGAAAAGTGGAGAGATGAGGGGGAGGCCTTTGCCCAACAGTGGGACAGCATAGGCTAGATAAAAAAAATAACATTATATAAAAATATATAGTAGAATAATCTTATTTGTTTTAAAAACAGAATATTTACCATGACTTGTGAGTTAAAATAGTGTTCATAACCATGACAGTTTCAAAAGTTAGAATAACATTTTTTAGTGTTATATACATATTTGGCACATCCTGTATTATATATCGATGCTAGTATTAAATAGTTTGATGTGCGGACGTCGGGAGCCTTTGTGACGTCACAGTTTAGATAAACAAGTAGACCGACTGACAAGAGGTCGAGGAAGAAACATCTTATCTTACTTTCTTCTTCCGTCATCATCATATCAGCCATAGGGCGTCCACTGCTTAACCTAACTAACCATAGGCCTCCCCCTCAGATTTCCAGAGCCATTACACAATAATTGGGGGGATTTGCCCGTACTCGCCACGCCTGGGTTGACAAGTGCAGATTTTTTTATGCGATAGAGATGGAACTTACACATGGCACACCTGACGTTAAGTGGTAACCATCGTCTATAACAAAGATTTGCCTCGTAGGTCACGCATCTTAGAAACGTGCCCTACGATGCACTGCCCTGCATCCATCAACTTAAGGCATACAGGTGGAACGCCTCATGTGCAAAAGTTTATTAAGTTGTGTTGGTGATGTTAAAATGGAGGAATCTGCTGCCCATTCCCCAGTTTTTTCCCTAAGTCGTCTCGTACGACACCGACTACGAGATGGGGGATCTTCTTTCGCTATTTAATCATCTAACTCTCATGGACAAACAGAGAGCAATTTTTATACCCCTCTTTGTTGTCTAGTTCAAGTCCTCTCGTGTGCAGGTGGTCGGACAGAGGGCATGAGAACAGATGGGTCATTGATACTGACTCAGGGATGAGTCTTTTTAGCCCCATTTAGCTACTTATATCAAAAATATCATGCCAATAAGTATAACATAATTTATTAAAAACACAAAAAAATTGTAAATACAAGTTTTTGTGTTTGAGGCTTAATTGTTTTTTTTTTTTACATTACAGGCTCGCGTTTGAACACGATAGCCTTATTAATAAATCGATTAGGATGAAATTCACTTAGGTATACATAATACTGCAGCAAGAATGTGTAATTAGATAAATTGGCTAGGCACTCCATTATTACAAAATTAGGGAAATTAGACCGATACACAGGTATTGGCCTCCGTAAATTGGTTTTATCCACCACGACTATCCACCCTGCGCTATTCTCATTTATCAACATGGAGATTCAAACCGGCATGCCTCCCTTTTGTGCCATCCAACACTATTCTGCTAATCACCCATCGAAATTACAACCATATTTTTTTTGTTGAAGATGTCTTTTGTTCTCGTACTGCATCACCGCCCACTGTACCCAAACACAACCTGCCCCGGACAGCGCTCCCGAGGGTGGCAGACAGGGGTGAGGGCGGAAGTGACGGGAGATCCCACCCGTCGCCGTGGCAACCGCCTGTTTACCCCGCCGTATCGATCCTACCGCTGTTTACATTCCATGGATGCAGCGGATCGAAGTTTACGGGGTGGTATCTTACAGAATAGTATAAGTATTACCATAGATAAAATATATTACACGAAGTAGGTACAAAATTAGCGCTGTACTCGTAATCCTATAACTTTTCAATAGGTTAATATTAAGTAGATTACAATTAAGTACATTAAGTAGAGTAAAATGTTTTTTTTTAATTAAGTACAATTAGTTTTCGTACAGTACCTATTTAACAAAAAAAATCAATTCCGCTGTGTAGTGGCCTTGTCATTTCAACGTGTATAACAAAGAAAATCTAATTTAATAACGACGAAACCGGTAACATCGCTGTATTTCCAACAGCTCTACCTAGCGCCAAACTAAGCAGACCTTGTACTACGGGAACCAGATGACTGATAGAATACTCATTTATGTTTATTTTTTGTAAATATGTACATACTTATCTATACTAATATTATAAAGAGGAAAGATTTGTATTTATGTGTGTATGTTTGTAATGAATAAACTCAAAAACTACTGAACCGATTTAAAAAAAAACCTTTACTGTTAAGAAGCTACACTATCCCCGGGTGACATAGGCTACTTTTTACCCAACTGCGCAGAAGGAGGGTAATGTTTTTATGGAAAAACTATGCGTGCGAAGCGGCGGATTGGTCAGCTAGTAATATATAAAAAAACATCCAGACCCGCAACAAATTTCCGTAGATCATGCAAACATCTGTTCCGGGGCGGGGATCGAACCCGCTACCTCATGCGTCTCAGCCAGCTATTCGCCCACTGCGCCACGGAGGTCGTCAAAAATTAACTAGGTTTCTACTGAGCCGTGCGTCTTCTTTTCTATTAGTGGAAAGGAGATGGTGGGTTCAGATCGTGTAGTTCCTGGGCAAATTTCCCAAAATGTATGCGTTAAATGTGCGACCATAAAATTTATAAATGTAACTAAATGTCTTCGTTATTTTTAAATAAGCAATACCAAGTTTTTTATAACAATGATTAAATAATTATATCCTTTGAACTTATTATTATCAGTTAAGTTAGCGTGCAAACCGTTGGTTTAATTTAAGTAATTGCTTTGTCAATCAAGCAGCAATACCTTTGTTTCCCTTTGCTTGATAATTCTTTGTTCCTTTGTTTGGGGGTGGCACGCGAAATATACTTGTATCGAGCGTATTGTACCGTTTTGTTATGAACTTTGTATAATTTATGTATAGTGGAAATTGGTGGCTTTTGCAGTTATGGATTTGTTTTATGTTGCTGCAAGGTGATTTTAAAAACATTTGACAACTTTGAAATGAAAATGAAAAATATGTATTAGCAAACAAAAAACTTATATAAGTGACTTAGCGCACAGAACAGATGGCCGATGGGGCCGGAAAGTTCTCGAATGGAGGTCACGGACCGGACCGGCAAGCGCAGCGTAGGACGTCCACCTACAAGATGGGCAGATGACTTGGTAAGAACCGCAGGTCGGCGTTGGATGCAGGCCGCTTCCAACCGCAGTTCCTGGAGATCAATGAGGGAGGCCTTTGTCCAGCAGTGGACGTCCTATGGCTGATATGATGATGATGAAGTGTTAATTTTTAGGTTACTTTTTTAAGCTCTTGGAAATCCAATAGGTCGGACTTGGCAGGTGTGGAAGGTGCCAAGGAGTGGAACGCCTTGCCTGAGTCTGTGTTTCCTGATAGCTACAACCTAGGGGTCTTCAAGTCGCGAGTGATTAGGTTTCTTCTAGGCAAGCGTAATCCATCGTACACTGCATCATCGCTTACCTTCAGGCGAGATCGTGGTCAAACGCTGGCCAATGAAAAAAATGTGTCAAAATACTACCAAAGAATAGCTTCTAAATTATGCAACACTAGCGGCTCGGGTAGACATTTATTTCTTAGACATTTTTCATGGCATTTTTTTTACACCTCGAGTTAAATTATTGAAATTTTAGCCTATGTTACTTACTCAAAAATGTAGCATTCTAATGTTGAAGAGTTTTTGAAATCGGATGCGTAGTTTTTTTATTTTATACGTTACAAACATACAAAAATACAAATCTTTCCTCTTTATAATATTAGTGTAGATTATAATATCGTCCCGTCTAAAAGTAGCTCCAGAATTTTATTAACTATTGTTTCTGAGTGTAATTCCTCATTATAAAGTGAATTTGGCATTAAGTGGTTGATTTTTGGTTTCTTATGTAGGTATACGTTACGACAAATAGGACCTGTTAGAATAGAGCACAAACGTGGCATGCAAATTCATTCAACGTCTCTGTGTCTTGAGTTTATTTCAGTCTAATCTTGCAGTTAAAAATCCTTCGTATTGGAAATTATGGACTAATAATATATTAAATAATTAAATCGGTTAATAATGGTAGATTTTTAACTTCATTATCTATTCTAATATTATAAAGAGGCAATATTTGTATTCATGTATGTTTGTAACGAATAAATTCAAAAACTACGGGTACGATTTCAAAAACTCTTTCGCCATTAGAATGCTACATTATCCCTGAGTAACATAGGCTACTTTTTACTCAACTGCGCAGAAGGAGGGTAATGCTTTTATTGAGAAACAACGCGTGCGAAGCTTGGGATTGGTCAGCTAGTTATATATAAACAAGATTCGACCAGTCTCTATTGCTATTACAAAGAAGATATCACATACATTATTTCCAAACACCAAAGCCTGTCCAAAACATCTTAAATCTCCAATCAACTTAACCAAAAAGGTCTAAGTGTGAACATCGTATTACCAATAAGATGTTCAATAAGCATTCTCGCATGATCCAATACCTTACAAAAGCAACCCGGCCGGAACTCAAAAGGGATTTATCTAACAAAAGAACGAATGAACGGACTGAATGGTACCTACTACTTGTGAATGAATACTTTCAAGGTAGATGGGTTTGTGAGCTTTTGTCGACAAATGTACGTCAAGGAATTGAAGAATCAAGTTACTTTTACTAGTAAATTGAACGCGAATGTTTGTAAATAATAGATAACTTTTATTCACTACCTTTAAAAAACAGTAAGGCTTTACGATTACCAATTAAAGAAGATTAATATACCATCTTCTCAAACGTATACTCATCATATCAGGCACAGAACGTCCACTGCTGTACATAGGGCTCCTTCATAGATTTCTAGAGCGACCGATCTTGTGCGGCCTGCTGGGTGCAGGCCTTTTATCAAGTCACCTTTCCACCTAGAGCGGCCCATCTTACGCTGCGCTTTGCAGTGCGTGGTCCCCACTCATTTTTCTAACCCAACGACCGTCAGTTTTTCGAGCTATATGCCCTGCCCTCTGCCACTTAAGCTTCTCAACTTAGAATCCTTAATCCGCAGGAAATAATTAGTAAATATAAATAAATAAATAAATATTGGTAGACACTTCACCCACAAGATGGGCAGACGACTTGGTAAGAACCGCAGGTCAGCGTTGGATGCAGGCCGCTTCCAACCGCAGTTCCTGGAGATCAATGAGGGAGGCCTTTGTCCAGCTACGGCTGATATGATGATGATGATGAGACACTTCACACAGCGCCATCTAACCCCATACTAAGCAGAGCTTGTACTATGGGAAACAGATAACTGATAGAATACTTATATATGTACGTTTTTTTTGTAAATACATACTTATAAGATATAGAAAAACATCCAGACCAGGAACAAATATTTGTAGATCATGCGAACATTTGTTCCGCGGCGGGAATCGAACCCGCTACCTTCTGCGTCTCAGCCGGCTATATGCCCACTGCGCCACTGAGGTCGTCTATGGAATAATGAGAATCATCATCATATGAGTACTTACTTGCAGAGCTAAGACGCGGGTTTCCTAACTACCCGGCTGAACCTTTTGTGGCGGCTGCTAACAACTGATATGTATTAATTTTTTTTTTGTATTGTATTTGTTTTCATTGTGTTATTAGTGGTTGGTACAATACTTTTTTTCTTTCTTTCAAACATTTTGCGAGATCATGTTATCAGAGAAAATTGATAGATTAACATATTCCCAATAACATGTCAGAATATATATGTATTTTTACATACGTACCAAAATTTATATATATTCGCTTTCATATATAACTAATTGATTTTACATTAAACAAAAAATATTTCATAAAACATTGTACGCTATGTATTTTCACAGTCAGGAAATTCGGATGTGAAATTCCTGGAAATACTACGCAATCAAGTTGTCTTTCAAAATATATTTCTTTCAAAACATATTTCGTCAATAGTATTATCAAGGGATACGAAATCGCGACTTCATTTGCCTAATTCGAGAGGAAAATGTTACAGTAAAATGTAACAAATTTATTTATTATGTTGCTTCGTTAATGTATTGGATTAAATTCAATGGCGGCTTCTTATTTTTAGGGTTACTTACCTCGAAAGGAAAAATAACCGATCACTTCGAGGTCCGTCTGTCTGTCTGGCAAAACACTTTTCTCAGAGACGCGTGAAGATATCAAATGTAAATTAATATCGAATACGTAGGTATATGGGCCCTTGGAGCTGTATATGGTACTTATGGTACTTCCCGTTGACCTAGAATCATACAATTTGGTAAGAAGTTTCACAGCATAAGTAAAGGAAAAAATCTGGATAAGGTGAATTTGTATTCATATCATATATAAAATAATAGTTAGAACAGTTAACACTAGCTCTCTATTAAAATAAACCGCGTCGGAATCGGTCCATCCCTTTGGGAACTACGATGCCAGAGACAGATAGACACACAGACAAACTAAGGCGTTAAACTTGTAACACCCCTTTTATGCGTTGAGGTTTAATAAACTCCATCCGAACTTTAAAACGATTCCGCGCAAAATACGGATCCTCACATTCCTTACATATTTATGACATTACCAATGCATTTCGAATGGAGTTTTCATGTAACTTGGTATGTTGACTTTGTGAAGTTCCTACTGTTGTGTGCTTACAGGTACACCTACTCGTATAGTCGAAGAGACCCTTACTATATGTCTTGAATCCAATACTTACACCGCGGTAACGCAGTGTTAAACAATAAATCTCAAATCCCCCCCCCCCTCCCCCCCCCCCCCCCCCCCTCCATCCGGCGGCTTGCGATTGACCGGCGCGAATAGCGAAAACAAATACATATGCAATTTATGGTTTACTTACCTTTCCTTAACCATTTTCAATTAAATAAGCTTTCCTCTTTCATTTAGAAACTTTGACAGCCTTTTTCCCCATTTCTTTATAATATTTCACTTGCAAGATAATATCTTTGATGGTAAAAAAACCTAACGCGCGGCAGGTCGACTAGTACAGACCCGACTCTGACAATAGTCAGTAGTAGACTAAGGGGTGAGGGGGGACTGACTGCATACAAAAACGCCCGCGAGCTAACTTGTGCCGTAACGTCGTATGCGCCAAAATAGTAATTGGCGTTTAAAATAAAAACTATTGTTTATTGTACAAAATCAAATTACCACTTTGAAGTGTGTGTTTATACTAATCTACACAGAAAATTTCGAGGCTTAAATCAGTCTAGTTGGCCTGTAAGATGAAAATTTCTTTAAAGAGCCAGTTTATTTTTTTCTCCGCTGTAAAAGTCAACCGATCATGTAAAGTAATTACCAAAATGATTGTTAACACATGATTAATGAAATACATAAATTTCAGTTCTGAATGTTTTGTAATTGCTGAGAAAATTTAAGATCCCTACCGCCAAAATGTTCAATTCGTCGTCTTATGCCAAGCTCTTTTCGCGATATTTAGAATTTTCTACGTTCAGTTGATAATATGAAAGGCTGCATTGTTTATTTATCTATATAAACCTAACGTTCCATCCAAAGGTTGTCTGGTAGAGATCGCTATTTAGCGATAAGACCACCAATTGCATCTCATGGATTTACGTTGTTCTCTTTAATTGGCTAGCTTTTATGATGTGCAATAAAGAGTTATCTATATCTATATCTATATAATTTGGGTAAAACTCGCAAGCGACTTTTTGATTCCATAAATTTTCGGTAAGGGCACTAGCGGGTAAACTTTCTGTTTGAATAAGTACCTTATCAGAGCCTGAGTTGTACATTTTCGTATATGGTATAAAATCGGTTGTTAAACCAAATGTTGTCAAAAGCTTTGTTGGCAGTTAGAAACAAACTGTAACTTCTAAACATATGAAAATCGTACAACAATCGTTACAATGCCACATTTTTAACACTTTTAGCAGTAATTAAGTTAATATTTTTAAGTTATTTAAATTGCAATGGAGGTAGGCTAGTAATATTTATAATAATTTTAAAATTCAAGTTAATAGCTTCAGTAGTTGCTGAGATAATCAGATAAAGAGCGGACAGACAGACGGACAAAGTAAGGGTCCTGTTTATACCATTCTGGTCCCGAACCCTTAAAAGCTTGTACACCAAAGCTGAGATTGAGTAAATATGGGGTACCTCAACGTAGTATATGGGGTCCATATATTTTTCTAATGTATGTACATTAATGACCTTCCTAATATAACAAAACATGAATTATTTATTTAAAATAATAATACAACGTTTATTTGAGGCAACAATGTGCACATACAAAACATACATAGAACAATAAACTTAAAACTAATACTTATATTTATTTGGGGGGTTTTACTTTGTAGCTGTTTCTGTAGCGGATAATTTGTCGTATATTCTGCCGTGATCTTTATCCAGCCAGAACAGTATTTTAGTGATAATACCGCCTTGATGACTTGTATTTCCACGTGTCTTGTTATTATATTGTCTTTTTCGTCGCACAAAGGTCGTGCACGTGGCTATGAGGATCGCAGGGCTGAAGTGGAGATGGGCTGGACAATTGGCTAGGTCAAATTGGCATCGTCCAACGCCCGTCATCCCTGACGGGCGTTGGACGATGGCGATTGCAGAGTGGTGGTCAAGGGATGCTCGTAGACCAAGAGGCAGACCTGCACGATGATCGAATGACGTTGTAATCGTAGCTGGGCGTAATAAAGAGGAAGCCTATTCCCAACAGTGAGTGCAGACGGGCTGAGATGATGATGATTGTTTCTTTTAATTTAAGTATGATGTACAATAACGTGTTATCGATCGATCAATCCACGAGGCGCTGTATAAATCGTATTCGATTGATAGATAGGCCTCATTTTTTTTGCAACACGTGCCTTAGTTATCTAAGTGCATTCGCTAGCCTCGAATCGGCTAGCAGGTGCAATCGATACGCAGTGATGCAAAGTATCGAGTTGCTGTTATCGATAACGCGGTGTAACACAACACTACGAGTAAACGGAAGGACTTGCCGACCGCGCCGCGCCGCCACAATCACACTACCTATATATTCCAATCGTATATTAAACAAATCAAATCAAAATAAAATATTTTTATTCCATAAAGATACATTGTTTGTACACTTGGAAAGGTCATACAGAATATTGACATAATAAATTACCGTTCGGTACAAAAATTCACAAAAATATTTAAGGATATACATAAGTTGGTAAATAAATACATATATAGCAAAAAAATAAGAGCATACCTAGTTTTGTAAACCGTTTGAAACTCGTTTCGATTTTTTGATAATTTATTTAATCCTGATGACATTCGTGGACTATATGGACTATCACTGATCATGCTTATGGCCAACCTGGTATTAAGTGTAAAATACATAAGTAACTTATAAAAAGTAACCATCGCCTATGGAACAGTATTGCTTCGTAGGTCACGCACCTTAGAAATGTGCCCTACGATGCACTACCCTGCGTCCATCAACTTGAGGTATACAGGTTTAAAGCCTGGTGTGCCTGTAATTTCACCGAAAACCATACGTCGGCCTAATTAATATGGGCAAATTTGCCAAGAGCAACAAAAAATTGATTTTTTCGAAGTTCGAGAGATTTTATGGAGTATACTCAAGTTAGATATAAAATGAAATACTTTTTATAACTAAAGTAAGAGTAACTCAATAAAATTATATAAAACTTTGAAAAAATCAGTTTTATGTTGTTCCTGTTAAATTTACCTATATGGGAGTTACGAATCTTGATTCTGAAATTAGGCCGACGCATACCTTTCATACCGAAACACGGCAATGCTATTTGGCACAGATTTCTGCTTATGGTAGGTATGGTGGCTACCGATTTTGTGTTAAAACCTTAAGTTTCGAATTTCCTCAATGTCAGCTGACCGAATCGGACGAGCGGATCGGATCCGGCGACAGAGACAAACGGCCTCGCTGATAGTCGCCGGTAATGATACTTAGTGCCTGCCAAGTTACTTAGTAGATCGAAAGCATTTGTTATTGAAGCTCTGTGCTCCATCTCACTCTTTATACGTGAAACCAGACCGAAAACTCATTCATTACCATCATCATATAGGACGTCCAATGCTGAACTTAGGCCTGGTAGGCCTAAGTTCGCCTTATCAGGTCGTCTTTCCATCTAGTGAAGAGCCGTCCTATGCTGCGCTTTCTAGTTCGTGGTCCTTTCTGCCCCAACGGCCGTCATTTCTTACGACTTTTTACGACGAATTAATACCCAAAATTGACATATTGAGACCGCATCTTACTCAGTACGTAGAGTCGATTTCTTCACGCCGTTTTCCTTTGTCGTTTTTTTCATTTTTACTCGACTGCGAATGAGGGTAATGTTATTGGTATAAAACAAGGGTATTAAACAGACAATTTTCCTTTTATTTGTTTAGAAAAAAATATCTGAAATCTCAGTTTGTTTAAAGTTATGGTTCTGACTGTATCTAACAAACCAATGCACAATAATATGCAAATAAATGCATTTAACGACCTCCGTGGCGCCGTGGGCGAAGAGCCGGCTGAGACTCAGGAGGTTTCCGGTTCGATTCCCGTCGCGGAACAAACGTTTGTATGATCTACAGATATTTGTTCCGGATCTGGCTGTTTTCCATTGCAAGTACGTATTCATAAAAAAGTATATAAATATTGTATCAGTTATCTGGTTCCCATAATAGAAGCTTGCCTTCGTTTTGGGGCTAGATAGCGCTGTGTGAAATGCCCAGAATTGTTTATTTATAATATCCGAAGACGATGAAGACTGATGAAGGATCTTACTGAAATGAACATTCAGAATCGACTGATGCAGCATCTTAGCGAAAGGAACGTTTAGAGCATCATTCATCATTCCAGTAATAGCATTTCCGGCTTTTCCCGACGAGTCTTATCTTCTGCTTTTACTCATGACAGAATTTATGATAGTATATGCGTTTAGTGTACGAGATTGTTTTTTTTTTGTAACCATTCATCACTCCATCATTCAAAGCGATAAGACCGCCCATTGAACTATTTGCTTTGACTTCTATTTTCTCTATAATTTTTATTTTTTATAGATATAAATATTCATTCATTCACTCCTAACAGGAAATCATGGATGTTACCTTAGTCAATCTGTGTCCGTACCATTGTAGTTTCCGATGTGCGTTTTTTTAACCTATCAGGGATTAAAAAAGGGGGGTGTTATAAGCTTAATGCCTATGTCTATGTGTCTGTGTGTCTTTCTGTCTGTGGCATCGTAGTTACCAAACGGATTGACCGACTCGGATGCTGTTTTTATAATAGAAAGCTTATTTAACTGAGGTGGTTCTTAGCTGTTTCAGTTTCATCTGGCTTTCCTTGAGATGTGACGGGGTTGGAATTTTTTTTACTTGTTTCTGAAAGAAGTAATTATGTTCATACATAAATGATTACTATTTACCTGAGTATTAACTATAGACAAAAAATTACTGGTTGTCCCTATTGGGCCTAGCCTGTATCAAAGATAAGATAACTGGCTGAGACGCAAGAGGTAGCGGGTTTGATTCCCGCCACGGAACAAATGTTTGCATGATCTACAGATGTTAGTTCCGGGTCTGGATGTATTTCTATATATTTTATTAATAATAAGCATTATATCAGTTATCTGCTTACCAAAGTACAAGCAAGCTCTGCTTAGTTTAGGGCTAGATAGCGCTGTGTGAAACGTCCAGCAATGTTTAGTTATTTATAACTAAATTTGTTAGAAATTTACATGGTTTTGTAAATCGGGTTTAAAAATGATGTGTTAGATGCGAGACCTACTAGGCAATATTTTGTTATAGGGGATGGTTACCACTTAACGTCAGGTGGGACATAGGCTTGTTCCACCTGGTGGTTTAAAAAAAACGTTAAAAAAAAGTATAGTGGTTGACACGACCTTTAGCATTGAGGAAGTGTGGTGTGGAGATGGGAGGGGGTGGTCTGACATGTCAGATTTTATTTCAAAAATACCTAAACACCTTCAATGTACCATATCAAACCAACGCAACTTGACACCGGTATACCGAAGGGGTCAACGATTGCAGTTTTTTATTTTTTGCGATCGAAAGCTGCGTATGAATCATAACTGAACCTTATGTGACGGGCAAGTATGAGTAGGTCGGTATTTGGGGGGTTCCGTACTATATTCTGCTGTATCACAAACATTATCTAATAATAATAAACAATGCTGGACATTTCACACAGCGCTATCTAGCCCCAAGCTAATCATAGTTTGTACTATGGGAACCAGATAACAGATAAAATACTCATACTTTTTTGAAGTAAAACTTATTTACGCACGCTTGACTTGGAGAATAAGCTGGTGAATGCGTTACGTAAAGTGCGAACGGAAGTTTAGAGGGAGATATAAGTTAGTGAAGTTAGAAAGAGAGAGAGTTAGGTTTCGTATATTACTGTAGGGGCAAGAGAGAGAGAGGTGCGAGCACACATTTTCTTTCTCTCTTTCTCTTATAGCCAGTTGATTTGTCGCATATATCCTATCCCAAATTAGCCTAAATTATACAAACTGCAAAAACAAAACACTCCTGCATGCTGTTAATAGAGTTAATTTTGCTATAAATAAAAAAAGTATTTACGATGTTTCGTATTTTGAATCGATTCTTCTATTTACGAAAAGGTTCAGCTATTCCACAACAGATGGCAGGCAGCAGCAGAAAGAGATGGAGCTAAAGAGGTTTTACTTCAGTCGTGTGGTCTGAAGCACACTCGTTTTTTGTTAATAACTTATAATTTATACTGAAACAACCAGGCCCGGAACAAATACCTGTAGGTCATACAAACATTTTTCCGCGATGGGAATCGAACCCGCAGCTTCCTGCATCTCAGGCGGATCTGTATAAATCAATTCATTTTATTTTTACAAACTCGTGTTAAAAATTGTAAATATGTTTAGCCATGTTTTACCTTCCTAGGTGCTACCTACAATAATGTACTTATGTTTCTTAGAATTAGGCCTACTGTTATACTTACCAAGCTTTATTTAGTACTTATTGTGCCTACCTACTTCTGTTAGCATAATAGGTGTGTGTGTAAATAAATGCCTTTTATTTGTTTTCTTATAATATTTTTTTTTTAAATTTGATTCTATATTTCTATATCAGTATTTAATTATTTGATATCGCATGTCTACTAATGAATGAATTACTTAATGTAAACACTTTATTGTACACCACAAAATAAACAAACTTAAAAATATTTTTGGATGTACTAATTGTACTTCCTTTTGTCAAAACTGTTTTACAATAAAATCTTAAAATTACATAATTTAATACAAAACATTTAATTCTGAGAATACAAACCCATAAGCATCTCAAAAACTACTATCTTATCGATTTTAACCTAAAGTATTGGTTATCCATTAATTTTCTCATTACCATATCCGGCAAAACAATCATATTTTTTTGGCTATTTTCTTCTTAATTTGAGCTATCTGTGGATCGTTTGCAACGGTCATCAGATAGCTGATCAGTTTAATTCATATGCTTAACAACTTACATTCATTAACTTCACAAATCAACTGGGCAAAATATTCTCCGTATACTCAACCATACCTATTCTTAAATGAATAGGAATAAAATCTGTAAATCCACTTAAAATTCAGTCCCAAAAAAATCAGTTCAAAGAAACTTAACCCTGAAAAAGAACAATAAACCATTCGGAATGTCTTAAAGTTCTCAGAACGTCAATTACCGAACTCTAAATTACCAGATGAAGTCATCTGAGGTCGACAACCTCGGTCATCGACCCCTCCAATAAACACCTTGGACCTGTAAATAGGTTAGATCCTTCCGGTCTGCCCCAATGTGGTGCAGTTTACTATCCACGTTAAACATAGCTCATAGGCGGTCTGTGGGACAGAAAGGTTCTCGAGTGCAAAGCGTAGCATAAGACGGCCCACATAGATGGGAAAGACAGGTTAATGGGAGCCGTTGGGTTTAGGCCGCACATTGGACCTGAAAACCTATGGGAAACCTATAATTATGTATATTCAGCAGCGGACGTGATACATCTATGTTATAATGCTGTATACTATACCTAATCTATACCCATATCCAAAGCTCTGGAAGAAATCGTTTTATGCGATATGACCGCTCATTGTAAATGTTTTCGTTTTTAATTTCAAGTAGCTTGCTTTTTATCATATTGGAGCCATTTGGGTCCACGGGGGAACGGGAACCGTCGCGTTTTCAAAATTCTTTCTGGGCGTCAGATAGAAGCGTTGTGTGCGATTCGAGAGCTGGCGCTGGTAACACATAAACTGCATCGCCCCGCTGAATTGCAATGCTTATGTGTGGCATATGTGTCGACAAGTAAGCTTTAAATTAGATAATTTATTTTGTATAATTCATAATTGATTTATTGTCTGTGAACCTAGATACATTAAATAGATGGTTGAGCTTATTAATGAACTATACTAGGTTTCAGCGTATACACATCTAGACACGCGGTAGCGTGTCAAGCCAAGTTCAAGCTAACAGAACTGGCAAGCAGCACCGTGTGTAATATTACACGAACCATTTGGAGCCACTTTTGACCACCTCATAACTCAAAAACTATATCACATAAACATATCAAATTTGGCTCATATATTGAAACTTGCGAGTTACATATGTGCTCCAAATTTCATAAACACACCTCAAACGGTTATATAGATATTAACGTCCAAATATCGTCATTTTTACACTGACTGACTGACTGACCTATAGATAGATCAAAACTCTAACCCAGTTCCAGATCACCTAGAAAGTTCAAATTTTACATCAAGATAGGTAGTTGGGTGAATACAAAGGAATAAATCAGAAACTAGTAAATTTTTACCATTTTATTATAATTTTTCAACTAATTTATTCTATTAGGAACACTTATAGTGCCTGTAATGTAACAATCAGCAATCAAAATTGATTGCCGATAGAAAATAACACAAAAAAGACAATTATACCCCCCCCCCCCCCCCCCCCCCCCTGTACACGTAGGAAAATAACAAAAAGATTAACAAAAACCATTTGGTATTAATTTTATTATGAACCTACTAATAATTTCTGTACAAAAAGTAATGATATCCAATCAAAAACATAAATGTGAAATGAGAGCCAAGTTCAATATTATGATATACATTATGCCTTGGTTGTTGACTTTAACGACAAAAGAAGTGAGATCTAAATGGGTGCCAAGTTCAATGGACAGTCCTGGAATTTATTAATATCCACATAAAATATGTTATAACAACTTAAAATATAATTTTGTTCTTATAACTGATAATATATTGAAGCCTAAGGTGTGACTTGGCTAGTTTTTATACGAATTATATTGTAGCCTTCGCAAGTTCTAAAGCTGTAAATTCTCATTTTATTCTTCCGAAAATTTGGCTTGCTGGTAGAAACTAGCCATCGAACTAGCTCTTCCATGACTGTTTTAGTAGGTACATAATAATAATTCATATATGAGAACTAGCCAAGACAGACTTTAGGCTTCAATATATTATCCTAAGTTATAAGAAGAAATTATATTTTAAGTTGCTATAAAATATTTTACGTTGTTATACATACATTTCAGGACTGTCCATTGAACTTGGCAACCATTTAGATCTCACTGCTTTTGTCGTTGAAGTCAACAACCAAGGCAACTTCAATCTAATATATAAAATTCTCGTGTCACAGTTTTCGTTGCCATACTCCTCCGAAACGGCTTGACCGATTTTGATGAAATTTTTTGTGCTTATCCGGTATCTATGAGAATCTATCTATTTTTCATCCCCCTAAATGTTAGGGGTAGTCCACCCCTAAATTTTTTTTTATTTTTTAGACAAAAATTTTAATTTCTATTTTTACAATCCTCAATTTTCACCCTTCTACGATCAACCCTTATTTTTTAATAGCAATTATTTATATGGCAAAACAACGTTTGCCGGGTCAGCTAGTATATCATAATATTGAAGTTGGCTCTCATTTCACTATTATGTTTTTGATGGGATTTATATTACAAAAATAGTTAAAGCAATTAAAATTAATATAATAAAAGTAGAAACAAATTGATAATTAAATATTAAAACTGTAAATGGATTTGAATAATTTGATTTGAATATAATAATAAAATCAGATACGTCATAAGAAGTCACAATAGAATTATAGTTAACTCAAACAAAATGAATACAATAAAATAAAAACAGTTACTTAAAATTTAAAAAAGAAAATCATTGAAGTATTGGGATTAGTACATTTTATAAAATAATGAAAATGTATATATATATAATTGTATGTGTATAAATAATTTAACCAGAACAATGACGTCCTCCTCTCTCCGTATTGTGCACAACAGGGCCTCATCAACATCCTGAATCCATTATTATTATTGGGCACGCAGTGCACTGAGTGACTTTTTATTTTTATTGACGGATTTTCTTCCACTAGGTCGTCTATAAATAACCGTCGACATAACATCCGTCCTACCTCAGCTAGTTCGGTGGAGCATTTTGGACCACTATTATGTTATGCAACCATTTTAGAAGCACTCTTGGCATAGCTGCCTTCGCTAGGTCTGCTTGTAGGAATGGTAGGTTGAGATTGTTTTCATTTTACTGACATACCATGTCTTCTTTTCTTCGTGTCAATGGTGGCGATTCTGTTGTTTAATGACTAACTAAAATTTCGTAAAATACGAACTTTCTTATTTCGTTCAAAGTGTTTTGTCTATGGGATTTTTGTATGAACTCAAGACCACTAGGCTATATTTTATTTTGAATACCGTGCGAAGCCGGGGCGGATCAACAAGTGTTAAATAAATAAAAATAAAAAATAAAACTTTGTTATAAAGTCTGATGTAATTCAAAACATTATCTAGTCATTGATCCACGCCTAGGAGGTACCTACAGTTCTAAGAATAGACCTAGACGTAACAGCGGTCACGTAGGACGTACCATGGCAACATTTCCTTACATAAAGCTACCTATTGCATATCAATGACCTAGACCAGGGTTTCTTAATCTTACTAAAGTGACGGACCACTATAAACATTTAGAAAATTGGGCAGACCGACCCCTTCAAATCTTCATAATCGATACATCGGAAAGTAAACAAGGCATTTTAAAAAATAGAAACTTTTATATATTATCACACTAATATTATAAATGTGAAAGTTTGGATGTTTGTTTGTATGTTACTCAATCACGTCGTAATGGCTGAACCGATTTCGATAAAATTTGGTATGTATGTAGATTATAACCTGGATTACCAGACAGGCTACTTTTTGTGGACAAACAACGCGTGCGAAGCCGCTGGGGGAAACTTTTTACAAATAAAGTAAAGCTGTACCGCGTAACAGTCAGTGATATGGTTGTTGCTGCTTCGGTTTGATTAGCACGTTCTGTTGAGGAATTATCTTAGACAACGCAAGGCGCATATCATCTTTCACATCTAATCGGTAACGATTTTGTTAACACAATATTATTTATTATCACACAATATTATTCTCAACTGATATAGACCCCAGCATTTATTCTAAGGACCCCTTAGGGGTCCATGGACCCCAGGTTAAGAAACCCTGACCTAGACGCTGCGGCTACTATGAAGCTTGAGCCAAAAGTAAGCTTATATACTTTTTATTTTTATGCCACGGAGTCAAACTCATACACGCCATAACAGCTTTATAAGAACAATACTCGAAGGGAATAATAGATTTGATGAAAAGAGCCTCAAAATACACTGCACGACCAAAGAATTAGTCATAACTCCGCAACGGAACGGGTTACACGAGCACGAGTTATTTGTTCGTCGTGTGAATATAGAGGTGCTCTAAAAGGTTAGCTAAGATAAATAAAACCGGCCAAGTTCGAGTCAGACTCGCGTACGAAGGGTTCCGTACCATTATCTATAAAAACTACAAAAAACAACGTTTGTTGTATGGGGGGCCTCCTTATATATTTATTTTATTCTGTTTTTAGTATTTGTTGTTACAGCGGGAACAGAAATACATCATCTGTGAAAATTTCAATTGTCTAACTATCACGGTTCATGAGATACAGCCTGGTGACAGACGGACAGACAGACAGACAGACAGACAGCGGAGCCTCAGCAATAGGGCGCCGTTTTACCCTTTGGGTACGGAACCCTAAAAAAAGAGTTGTCGAGTGAAAAGTTGACCAGGGTCCACTAGAGACAAATTCTTGTAAAAAAAATTGCGGTTATACTCACCGTGACCGTATCCGTACCAGTGATACTACACACCCCAATGATATTCTCCTTTAGAATATCATTGACCCACCCCAATTTTTTACCCTTTATTTTATCCCAGCCAAAAGTCGTTGTGAAAGATTTCCGTTTTCTATAGTGAACGCCTTCCTTAATTACTGATTTGTAGATTTGAGAGTCTGCTCGCGACCACGGCTATTGCAACATCAATCGAAATGTCGGGATAACAAATAAAAAAGGTACATACGCGATAAATACCCGTATAAATCAGTAATTATGTATAGTGAGCGCGAAAGTTTGAAAAAGACTACTTCCCACGTGTCCTCCAAAAATAGTAGGTAGTCTAGCCTAGCTTAGCAACAGTTTTATAAGTTCATGAAAAAACACACGACACGTAATACTAGGAAACATGTCATAAATCCTAACTAATTTTAAAGTATGATTTTATCTTTTCTTGTAATTGGCCTAACCGAATATGGACTCGAAATCCAGACGAATATGGACACGCAAAACAGCTTTTATTTTGAGTAGAACGAATTAATGGATAAGTAGGTACTTACCTACTCAAAATGATTTACGTAGTATGTTATATATCTGTGATTCTACCTATTCCTTGACATGATTTACAATATAACGTACATTACACCAGTAACATAACAAAATACTTATAAAACTAAAAACAACAATGGGTGGCCTTATCGCCGTAATTGTTTTTTTATTTATTTATTTATTTATACTTAGATTCACAGTTACATTACCATATATTATAAACTAATTAACATAGTGCTGGACTTAAACCAAATTCAATCTACATTATGTAATACTCAACTTATAAAGACCCGGCAAAGTAGCTCGCCTGTTAACTTTAACATACTTACTTACTTACCTATATATATATATATATTTAAATTAAATATTTACATGAAAAAATACTAACAAGAAATAGTTTGCAAGAAAAAGTGAATATTAACATTTTTTAGAATATAAATTAATGAAAAAAGTGCCTCTTGAGCTACAATGTTTGCCTGATCGCATTTGAAGTGTGTGTGTGTGTGAGTTTGTGTTTATGTGTGTATAGTGTACCTAGTGTGTGTGGTGTAGGATGTATTTTACAGTGTTATGTTATGTTTTAAAGTGTTAATTATCCGGTCATTTGGAAATTGCAACAAAAAAGAGGGTAGTCAACTAAAGTGCAGTTGAACCCGCTCAGAAAAATAAAAACTAATAATGACTACAAACTGTTTACACAGTGAGTTTACACGCAAGGTTTACATGGCGGCAGTTTTTATACGAATAATTTTAAAAAACTGATGTTAACTGATTTATAAATTATAGGCTAGCGTTTGACCACGATCTCGCCTGATGGTAAGCAATGATGCCGTCTACGGTGGTACACGCTTGCCTAGAACAAACCTATTCACTCGCGACTTGAAGACCCCCTCAGTTGCAGTTATCAGGTAACACAGACTCAGGCAAGGCGTTCCACTCCTTAGCAGTGCGCATATGTAGGTGGAAGAGTACCGCTCCGATTTCTTCCAGACAAACTTAGATGAATCGGATTTTATGTCAAGTTTATTATAAAAAAAAACTTACCTATTGCTGTTAACAGCTCCGCCATAGTTTTTCCAAACTAAGCTTAGCATAATCGCTTGCAAACAGCAGCTTTCAAACAAGATAAAACGCATTAAAATCTGTGCAGCCGTTTAGGAAGTACAGTGTCTTAACAGCAAATTAATGCTTCGTGTTAATTACAACACAGCTTTTAAAATTATAGCACTCTTTTAGTCACCGAATTTAAATTCATAATTATCACGTTCTCTTTAATCCAGTCCAGTCAACGTTTGCCTGGAATATATCGTTTTAAGTGCAAAGACTGTCCATTGTACCAACACTTATAAATTTTAAGTTGAGGTTGTGTATAGGACGTCAATTGGTGAACATAGCCCTCCCTAGCTTAACATAGCTTTCCAGAGCGACCGATGCTGGCCTGCATTCAACAAAGATTAGATTAGATAATTTCTTTATTGCACTCCATTAAATATAATAAATACACATAATATAAATACATAAGAAAATACACTTTTAATCATAGGTACAATCGCTAAAAGCGATCTCTTCCAGGCAACCTTTGGATGGACAGGATCTATGTGAACAAATAGATCCTCGACGACCTCCGTGGCGCTGTGGGCGAATAGCCGGCTGAGACGCAGGAGGTAGCGGGTTCGATTCCCGCTGCGGAACACATGTTTGCATGATCTACAGATATTTGTTCCGGGTCTGGTTGTTTCTCTATGTATTATAAGTATGTATTTACAAAAAAAAAAGTATATAAGTATTCTATCAGTTATCTGGTTCCCATAGTACAAGCTATGCTTAGTTTGGGGCTAGATAGCGCTGTGTGAAATGTCCAGCAATATTTATTTATTATATTTAAATAAGGACGGCGGTGTTATTAAAGATAATATAAAATAAAATGCATAAATTATAATCATAAAATTACATAAATATGAATATTATACCTACTACATAAAATATTACATACTTAGATAAATTATTAAAATGTATAAATTAATAAATGGCCTAGTGAGCGATGTATGACAGGTAGTGTGGTCTGACCATGTTTTTAAAGATAGGGAGATATTTAGCGGGACGAATTGAGACAGGTAGGGCATTTGATTGAATTGTAAAAAGCAAAGAGATGAAAATAGTAGTGGATTTTCAGAAATATGTTCATAATTGAACACCTTAATGTTTGCAAATTAACTATCACATAATACGTTTTCAGGTTCGTATTATACCATCATCCTGTATAAATAGTAATTTTCAAAGCTACGTTTCTGAGAAATTCGATGCTTAGAATTTAACCTAGAAGGTTACCTATATATAACCTTTGTAAATACCAGGTAGGGCAATTTGCAAAAGTAATAATTTTAGCATATTAAATTTGACTTAACATCATCATCATACCAGTAGCAAGACGTCAACTGGTTATAGACCCATAGATTTCCAGAGCGACATCTTGTGCGGCCAGCGGCTCCCAGTATCCTTTATTAGGTACTTTAAGTGGGGGTTATCCTACACTGCGCTTTACAGGGCGTGTTCTCCACTATTGAACCTTTCTGCCCCAACGGCCGTCGGTTCATCGAGTATGTGCCCCGCCCACTGCCACTTCAGTTTGTGACTTTGGTTTGATTCGATCTCGTAGAGAAATCATTTTTTTTTTGCTACATGAAGATGAAACAAGCTTATGGCCCACCTGATGTTCAGTGGTAACCATCGATCGCCTATAACAGAATATTGCCTCGTCTTAGGTCACGCACATTAGAAATGTTCCCTACGATGCACTGCCCTGCGTCCATCAACTTGAGGCATACGTAAAGTTTCATGTGTGATTTCACCGGAACCATACCCTTCAAACCGAAACACAGCAATGCTGCTTGGCGGTAGAACCTACCTGGGCGGTCCCTTTCACAAGGAACTCTTAAACATAGCCTTGTCATGATTTTATAGCTGGATAAGCAATGTTCCGTGCGGTCACTACTTGGATAGGTGACTGTTATATTATCAACTCAACGTTTCTGTGCTTTGGCGGCCATGCCAAAATCTCTGTCTTGGCTTTTAAGTATTCAAGTGGCATCAAACCCCTGATACTAAGGTGGCCGGTGGCCTCTATGAACTGACTGTGGTCATTCTGTGAGGTGGCCATTCTGGAAGCACTAACTCATATGAACTAACATACTTTTCTGGTAAATCTATTTATTTGTCTACCCAACAAAGTAAAACTCCTAAAACTATTGTATCCAAAATGCCATAAACGTTGTCTTTAAATCAGTAAATTCTTGTTTTTACGCTTATCTTAAACATAAAACAACTTATGACAGTAGATTGTTTAGTTTTAAGTTAATCTTTTGTACCTTTATCTTTTGTGTGTATTCACTGTGTTGCTGCAAATACTATTCTAAAAGTTGAATGAGCTAGGTAGGTAGATCTATTTTTACTAAAATATTATAAGGTTTTTTAACAGACGTAAATTGATTGAAACATTTGTTTATATCATCTGCGCGCAAGCTGTTACTTTTACTGCTTTCCAAAAAAAAAATCGCACAAAAAGAAATAATATATATCGCTCAACCCTACGCATCACACATCCATTAACGCACACATATGCCTTTCACGCACACATGCTTGTAAATTGTATGCAAGGATGGCAGCTGCAGGGCCCGATTGTGGTTCTCAAACTTAAATGGTGCATTTTACCTGACTACTCAGAAAGATGTTATGATTTTATATACTAGCGTTTGTTGGATTTTTTAAGCTTATAACTCAGTTTTAACGTATCTTAATTACAGTTTTTAGGTTGCCGATTAAATTTGATACCAGCGTCTAATCATTCGTGTGAACACCGTCAAACGCGTCACACACGGTGAAGATGGTATATTATTTTCATCTTCCATTCAAATTACAAAACTGCGATGTATAATATTGCTGGACATATCTGCACATTTCACACAGCGCTATCAAGCCCCACACTAAGCCTGTACTATGGGAACCAGATAACTGATAGAATACTTATATATTTTTTTTTGTTAATATATACTTATAATATATACAAAAATATCCAGACCCGGAACAAATATCTGTAGATCATGCAAACATTTGTTCCGCGGCTGGTATAGAACCCTGCGTCTCAGCCGGCTAAACACCCACTGCGCCACGGAGTCGTCGAATCTAATAATGATGATTTTATGTAAAAAGAAGGAAAGTAATATATTGAAAAATAACTATACAGCATTATATAACTTTATCGTTAGCATACGATAAATATACAGGATAGGGTAATATTTTACTTCATTGAGGGCCTTTTCTTTTTTTGTTAGAAGGGTTTGATCTCAGGAAAGTGTAGGTGTATTTTAAAGAAAAATACAATCGCAATTACGTATTTTAAAAAAATTCACAGTCAGCCTAGGAAATTACATATGTAAAAAAAACAAGTTGGTCGCATTCGACTTTATTTCCTATCAAGAACACTTCCAAATTAAAAAGTAAGATTTTGCAAAAGTTCTAAAAAATATTACTTAGAAAACTTTCGTGATTGATTTCAATTATTATTATAAATACGGGATTTATCACGTACCGTCTTATCGGTGTTTCGACCGACAATGTTTCGGTTCAATTCGTGAACCTTCATCAGGGTGAGTGCGATCGGAGCGGATCGCACTCACCCTGATGAAGGTTCACGAATTGAACCGAAACATTGTCGGTCGAAACACCGATAAGACGGTACGTGATAAATCCCGTATTTATAATAATGGTTCTAAAAATATCCACACAATGTCTTAATCGCCCTCTTACCTTTATTTTTATGTGTTTCTTTGTCATTTTTTTGGGGTACTATAAAGTGTATCTTTAGTTTCCTAAGAACAAAATCTTCTAACTACAAAAGAAAAGGTAGCTGCTCTCAATGAGGTAAAATTTTGACTTTTTTTAAGTATACTTATAGGTACTTGATTTGAAACTTAGCAAAGTAATAAATCTAAAATAATATCAAGATGGAGTCAGTCGGCTGTAACTAAACAAGTACTTATTATATGTACACTAACTGGTTATTTGTTTCCAATAATAATTTAATATCGATAGGAGTAATAAAGCCGAGTACATTGAACGGACCTCGATGGCCTTGAAAACCCGTGTCATTGACAGAAAAAATAATAATTTCACGGTTTTTAACATGAATGATATCATAGTTGGAATGATTGATTTAAACGCTTGGTCGCATTCTGGTCATCCTTTTTTGTAAATTTATTAATTATCTTGATAATATTAGCCATAAGACGTCCTTTGTTTCACATGGGCCACCGTTCCCATAGAGCTATATTAGGTCGTCAGCAACAATAAAAATAATATATATATATATATATATATATATATATATACCATATATATAATAATATATATATATATATATATATATATATATATATATATATATCATAATCTCAATATCCCTAAATAATCAATGCAAGCAAATTTATGCAGATAAATGCATAACCATACGTAATTAGAATGTTTTATTTTTAAATTATATTGAGAGCGTTATTTTTATATGCAAAACCTACAGGTAGAAACTACCTATTATCCTTTTTTTATATTGGGTACCATCTAGATTGAATTCCTATCAGAACAAAAAATATCCGTTTCTGCGTCGTCCTTTCAACCGACAAATAAAACAATAAAAATTGTGTGCAGGTGGTCGTTAAACTTTGAGAACCGCCTCGTTTGGCCAGATAAATATTTAGGGTTCGTTTTTGTTGTAGCGATCTCGGCCGTAACGTATGGGTGCCTGCAGCCCAACATTTTTCGACAACTTGACCCCGCCGCCATCAGTTCGTCAGTTATGAATCGGCCGTCGACGCGAGCGGTTGTGCCAAGGCGTTCTCATTTTCTCTAGTCATTGTGTCCAAATTAGCTGTAATTGGTAGTGTAGTAGTATCGTGCGTAGTATTAATTTTAGTTTTTTCTTTCTAAAGTTTTGGTGAAGATTGATTTCATGAACGGATTTGGATTGCTTTGGTAAGTTTTTTGTTTGGTTTGACTTTGTTCTTCTTTATGTATTTATTACTATTGGCCACTTTTACTGAATTTGACGCTCTTACTTGTCTTTTTGTTGCTTCATAGCCTTCAGAATAATATGGCAATAAAATTCTAATCCATTTATCATAAGGCCGTTACGTTTTGAACATCTGCTCTTGTGTTTAAATGGGGTACCATTAATAATACTAGACTTGCATTGTAAGTTGTGGAATACATATTTCTATTTTTAGCCATGATATACATGATATCTGTCTACCCTTATTGTGCAAAAATTATGGTAAGTAAACTTGAATGTAACTTGTTACACGTGTTATTGACACGTTTATTAAATATTATATGAACAAGTATATTATTTATGATGCAGTAAGCGGTTCTTGGGTTATAATCACATTTTTTAGAAACTTAAACATTTAAACTTGTTACGTTTTTGTTTTACGAAATATAAAAATCGTATTATTTCGTGTCGCAATCAATTAATCATAAATAATTCATTTTTAATAGTACAGAATAAAATTATGGTGTAAAGATAATTAAGGCAGAACACCAGCTTCGGCTGTTATTTGTGAACTAATAAATAAATATTGCTGGACATTTCGCACAGAGCCCCAAACTAAGCAAAGCTTGTGCTATGGGAACCAGATAACCGACAAAATACTTATAGATAGATAGATAACTCTTTATTGAATTACCACACAAACAGAAATAATAAAAAAAATAAGTACTGGGTTAAAATAAATAAGGCAATACAATGGGCGGCCTTATCGCTAAAAGCGATCTCTTCCAGGCAACCTTTGGATGGAGCGAATTTTTTAAAAATTATATACATTTTTTTGTAAATACATACTTATTATATATAGAAAAACATCCAGACCCGGAACAAATATCTGTATAACATGCAAACATTTGTTCCGCGGCGGGAATCGAACCCGCTACCTCCTGAGTCTCAGGCGGCTATCCGCTCACTGCGCCACGGAGGTCGTAATACTCGTATATTATTAGCATTGTTGTTTATGTATTGTTAAACCTGCATACTTACACGGATTAGCAAGCTGAAGTGACAGTGGGCGGGGCACATAGCTCGAAGAACTGACGGCCGTTGGGGCAGAAAGGTTTTCGAGTGGAGGCCACGCACTAGAAAACGCAGCGTAGTTCGCTAATAGATGGAAAGACGTTGGGTGCAGACCGCACAAAAATTGGAGGCCTGTGCTCAGCAGTGCACGATTCGATGATAATGATGACTTACACGGTATCTAAAATTTTTAGGGCATAGATTTAGGGTATAAAAACACAAGGCTATTATTTACTTGGTTGGCCTTACATATTAGATTTGCTAATAGCATTTTGTAATCCTAGACGAAAATAAATTTCGAAATTTTCTAATCTGTTCTTTGACCTCCAAAATTTATAATAATTAACCGGTTTTTGAAGCTTGACTCTCGATACTTTTGTATAATTTTTGCGTGATTTTTCAATCTAAAAATAAACATTTGTTAATCTTTTGTTTTTATGGTCCACACAAAATGTGATTGACGGTTTAAAGACAGGAAAAACGACTGGGTGTGCTTTGCAAGATGGCTTCCCAATTACATAAAATACCTACATTTTAAATTATGGTACTCCCGAGATTGATTGTCTAGGTAAATACAAACTTGGCGGTGAAGGGCTTTGCAACCTATCAAGTACGAATGTTAACTTCTAAGCACACTGTGGGCATGCATCAATCCAACATGTTGGACTTTCATCTGACTGCCCTAACAGAATATATTCACGGGTCTACAAACTGAATAGAATCTGTAATATCTACCATACTACATACCATACTTACCAACCAATACTTACCATAACAAAGTCTTAACCTATTTTTAGAAGCTTATATTTATCTTGCAATGTTTGTTAGTTTGTTTAGGTCAAATCTTACAAACTGAATTTTAAACCAGTTCCCCCCAACCAATTGAGCTGACATTTGGAATACATATGTAACTTCGGTGACAATTGAATAATATGGTACCATGGAGGTAGTTTCATGGTGGAGACGGATACTAGACAACGGAACTTCTGAATGGATTATAATAGGCTGCTAATGTTTAGGCTCATTTGAATCTGCTTGCGGTTCCGATTATGACATTTGCAAAACCTACTCTATTTACAAAAGAACTTATTTTAATAAAAACGCCACAAATATTTTGTCACAAGTACAACGGTTAACAAATATAACAAAAACGAAAAAACACAAATTTGCAATTCCTGAAAGTCAAACACGGAATTTCGGTTGAATGAATTGCATCCAATACAGCAGTGGTGTAGTACTAATGAGTGACGGTAGATGGCGGTATTACTGAACCGTCTAACGAAGCAGCCCGATATTTGGCGCGACTATTAATCAAATCAGCTCGAACGGCTAACTGAAATCTGAATAGCAAATCCCTAGCTGAGTTAGTTAGAGGGTTTATTGGATAACGGAGCGATAAGCGATACAAGAATTAGAATTAATTTTTAACCACACAAAAAGCAGGCGGTTCTATTTTTGTTAAAAAGTTAAATGCCATTTAATAAGTAGATTAACATTGTAACAATGTTTGTTACACCAAAACGCTAACTATCTAGAGTAAATTGACCATGACTATAAACCATTTTAATGATACTTGATGAAACTTACTAAGATATAAAATATATATATCTTAAACACAATTATATAAAGTTATAATTGAATAAAAATAAATAAAATAAATGTAATAATTAACTATAATTGAATATGTCGACATGTTTACTGTAACATAAATTTATTTAGAGGTGTGAGTGCCTAAGGAGGACGAATAAATGATTGAATGTTCATGCAATGAGCAAGCAATGAGACATAAAAAAACAAAAGAGAAAATATAAAATGCACATTGTTCGAACTTATCGCTAAACAGCTATGATGGATTCGAATGGATGATGGATGTCATTAGTTCGCTTGAGTTTGTGGCCCGGGAGTCGAAATTTTCAGGTTTTAACTTCAACTATAAAATACGGTTGATTCGTCATTTTACTGGCTCGAAGTTGTTTTCTGATCGACTTTTTGAATGACTTTGATCTGTCCAACAATGATGACCAAATAAAATTTACAAATTCTTAAATCTTATTCTAGAAAGTGAACAATAAACCTTAACAACTTTTGAATAAAAAAAGTCTTATTAAAGTAATTAATATCCGAGATAACGACAAACGCTATGTCTTCCATGTAAAGTTCCATTTTCGCCAGTGCCTAGTGAATCACTCGCTACGCCAATGTATTTAAACTCAGGACGATTATTCAAAACTCGCTGCGCTCATCGCTCCGCTATATTCCCTACCCTCTCCCCAACCACAGCGACGGAACTTGGTCTAATAACTATTTGAACAATGACGTGATAGTGCTTACCAGGGACTTCGTTCGACCACATCTTGTTTGATCTAAGCTCGCCATTGTATTCATCTCCTTACCCGTTACTTTCAAAATATACGCCGAAAAGCTTGAGCCTCTAAATCCAGCTGTTTAGTTAGTCACACTAATATAATATTACTAATATTGCTGTTTCTTTAAAATATAATAGAAAAAAGGTTTTGCGTGTAAATTATATAGTCAATTTTTGAGCGATAACTCTCGCCACTCAGCATTGTGCATTCATATCTCGCCACTCAGCATATTTAGACCACTGTAGCGCTGGTCTTCCGTGGTGCCATTTTTGTGTGTGCAACTGCAAGACAGCAACTTCGTTAACAATTATCGATGGCAAGCATATAACATGTTACCAGTAGAAACAGACTTTCGGACTCGTTTATGTACCCTAGTACACACGGCTACACATCAAGCTATACATGTCCAGTATAAGCTGACCTCGCATTGTGTAGGCTTTTTCGTAGAATGAGAGATCAGCTTATACTGGAAATTTATAGCTTGATGTGTAGCCGTGTGTACCTACTTGCGAACTATTAAATTATTATATCGCCTACTATGGGTGTAATTAATTAACACCTAATGAAGTAGGTCGTTGTAAAATTCACTTTATTCCGACAGATACAAAACCGCCATTTTGTTATCAATCCTAACTTCTAAAACTAACTTCTAAACGTGGGATTTGAAATTGTTTTTAAGACAAAACGGGTCTTTTCGCGCACAGATTTATACCAAAATCATAATTTTGACTAACCTCGACAATTCGGCCAAATAACATCGGCCGTGGTCACCAGAGACCTGAGTATAGTTCGCGAAAATTTAAAAAGGATTTGACATTGACAAGCGATCGTAATATGACATTAATCATACACAAAAAATAAAACTAGGCATAATTAAAAAATGCATTGAAAATTAGCTTAACGAGATCGAGTCAGAAATGAGGAGATTCACACCGACATATAGCACAAAGGATTAGCAAGCTGAAGTGGCAGTGGGCAGGACACATAGCTCGAAGAAGCCGTTGGGGCAGAAATGTTCTCGAGTAGAGACCACGCACTGGAAAGCGCAGCGTAGGACCCTCCCCCCACCCCACTATATAGGTTTAGGTTTAATAATTAATTATTCTCAAAAAGATAACAATTATCACTTATATGAGAATCAGTACACATAGAAAAGTTAATGTAATTCGTTCGAGTTATGTAGGGGATGAGGAAATCTATGAGGAAGGCCTATGTTCAGCAGTGGACGTTCTTAGACTGATATGATAATGATGATGTTCATTATCATTATTCATTACGATGTAACATTAAGTTCGCCTATGTACAGATTTATGTATTTTGTGCAATAAAGAATTTTCAATCAATCAATCAAAATGGTGATAGTTTTTACCAAGTTTGGCGTTATCAACTCATAGGATTACGTGCGAAGTAATAGTACGTAGTTTCACGGCAGTTACGCACTAGATTACGTGAATGTTAGGTAATATAATTGATGTGTACCTAATGTCTATACCTAGGCGATAAGGCGTGTCATATCGACTAGCTCTAGTTTCCCTGAATACCTACGTCATTTGACTATGATTTTATTTTATATATTTCTTACGATTGTATTGATGTCGTTATTGAATGATTTTATATTACTTAACCTCATATTACCTCACTTTTTTGTTATTTTTTATATGTTATAGGCTTGCGTTTGACCACGATCTCGCCTGATGGTAAGCGATGGTACACGCTTGCCTAGAAGAAACCTATTCACTCTCGACTTAAATATACCCAGGTTGTAGCTATCAGGAAACACAGACTCTGGCAAGGCGTTCCACTCTCGCAAGGTCGAAGAGAACCGCTTTGTGCGAATGGGAGGTATTTCTACCATATAACGGTGGCGCACCGCAGAGCGTCTGGTTGTCCGTTGATAGAAAGGAGATGGTGGGATCAGGTTGAAAAGTTCCTCATCTATATATGCAATTTTTGACAAATCTGTATGTCGAAATAAAAGATTTTTATACTTAACGTATTAATTTAAAACCTAATTAATATAAATTTAAGATTTTACTGACCGCGTGTATGTTTATAAAATACAAATCAATTATCTGAATGCAAAAGAATGATGAACTAGTTATGTTGTTATGAGCAGATTATTCTAATATTCATAAAAAAAACTAGCTGCGAGTGGGTACTCGCGGCTTCGCACGCTTGGTTTGTTAAACCAAGTTTGTGGTTTGGTGGTTGTTGGTTTAATAAAAACATTACCCTCCTTCTGCGTAGTCGGGTACAAAGGAGCCTATGCCCCAATCCCAGTTATAATCTATCGGTATAGTGTATGTATACCTATCGAAATCGGTTAGCAAGCCGTTTAGTCTAGAAAACGTAACAAACAAACAGAGGGACAGAGTTACAATGCGGTCACATTAACTCGACGCATCGCTGGAATGCGGGTCCCCGCCCGCTTCACCCCGCATCCCCTTTTCTCGCCCCGGCAAATGTCAGTACGGTCAGCATCATTGTTACCGATACAACACCGATACATCTTTGGCCGGTTTTTTTTTTCACACCGTACTTGAGCGCCAAAATGACGTCACATGGTCAAGCGTCTAGTTAATGTGACCGCGTTATACTTTCGATTTTATAATATACTAGCTCTTGTCCGCGACTTCCTACGCGTTACACTACTAAATGTGTAGGTAACCTAGAAATAAGGCTAACCTCGCTGTTGCAACTTGACACCCCATTTTTATCCCATGTGAACTGATTTAAGGGATGGTAGCCTATAAGATAAGATAAGATAACTCTTTATTGTACACCAAAGTAAAATACAGAACATAATTCTTACAAATAGATTTAGTACAATGGGCGGTCTTATCGCTAAAAGCGAGCCTATGTGGTAATCCAGGTTATAACCTACGGATATACCAAATTTTATCGAAATCGGTTCAGCCGTTACAATGTAATTGAGTAACAAACAAATAAATAAATAAACAAACATCCAAACTTTCACATTTATAATATTAGTGTGATGGTAGTACGAGGACTGAAAAGTTCATCTATCATCAAGTTTTCTAAGTAAATCTGAATATCATATTAAGTTCACTCACAATTTGCAGACAAATAAAGTTTAAGTTCCCACGATATTGATTAAAATTCCTTAAATAAAGGATTAAGTACCTGTTCCGTATCTATACCTTTTTTCTTCACCCCTTAATAGAGTACCTACCTTTGTTATACTTTACAGGTAAGCCCTTATTTTTTTGTTTTGCGGAGTCTCATAATAACAATAGAATATTGGGTATTACACAGAAGTAGAATTTGTCTGTAAGCCGGCCTGGCATTATTCTTATACCGCGGTCACATTATTTGGGATTCCACGAATATTCGTGCTGTCTCTGTCTTTCATGTGACGAGTTATACAGATAGACAAGGTCACACAACACGTACATTCGCCGAATCCCAAAATTGTGGCTGCGATATCAAAAACAAATCATAAGTTATCTAGGTTAAAATAGATCTGAAATAAAATACATTACATTAGGTGTACATTTGACCGTATTGAAGGACCAACGATTTTGATAGCCAATATTTTTAAAGACAATAAAGTTGATCCGGTATCACCGGATTGTTTTAATTTGTACCTGGATCAAATTTGACCTCCATCGGATCAACTTTTGCCAATATCATTGGATAGGTCAGTAAAACCATTTTTAGACTTGGATAAACCAAAGAGCTACTGATATTGTATAACATACTAAACTAACCTAAAACACGTAACGAAAGATCATAATCTAATTTTACGTGTATTTTGCATATGATTTTTAAATTAGTTGCCTAAAGTTAGTCGCATCTTGATGTTGTTTGTGATAAATTTAGAAATTAGGTTTAAAATCGCATAATTTAATAACGTTTGCATAACGAGCTAACGCGATCAAATTCTAACAAATATAAATATAATTAAAATCTAACTTTTTGTTTGTGTGTCTTCCAGAAACGGCTTGACCACCGAAATGAGAGAGTCCTACAGAACCTAATTGGTTCACCTCAAAATAATCGAGATTCACTCAATCCGACATAGTTTTGCTATTTATCTTAAACTAGTTGACCTTCCTTGACATGCATATGACGCGGGCTGCCAATGCATTGTTAATCGGCGTAAATTTTTCCAATATTTTAATAGTTATTGTGCTATTCGGGACGGAGACAAATACAAAAAATCAAAGATCATCATTATCGGCCCAGCCGTTCTTGAGTTATAAATGATGTAACTAACCCGACTTTTTTTATATAAGATGCAGTATTTGTATTAGAGAAATACGAGTAGCTGATACATACAACCACGGTCTCGGGCGAGCGAGGAGTAAGGCGGCGCGGGAGTGTTACGGGAGCCGCGGGCGAGAGTAGCAGTGTTCGTCTGTACTTAATGCTTGTTGTCGAGCCCGTGTCCTACCTAGTAGCTAGGTACCTACCATCTGTCAACGAGTACTATGTGTATACTAGTTAACCCGGCGAACTTCGTACCACCTTGACATGCATATGACGCGGGCTGTCAATATACGTCGGCCATCATTATCTGTATCAGTGTACGAGATTTTTTTTTTTATAAAATCTTTATGCGTGATTTTTTCAGATGTTTAATAGTTATTCTGCTATTCGGGACGGAGACAAATGCAACAAAATAAAAATCATCAAAATCGGTCCAGCCGTTCTCGAGTTATAAGTGTTCAGACAAACTCCACTTTCTTTTATATATTAAGAAAATATAAGGTTCTGAAAGAATGCCACATATTTTTGAAAAGTAAACTCCTCATATTCATGTTAACTTACAGATTTTTTTAATGCTTAAGCTACAATGTAACTTAATAAACACTATCAATCAGCGGCAAAATTGACTTGTAATCGCCTCACAATCTGCGAATTCGGACAATGACTCATTTCTTCCGACATTTAAAATTAAAAGCTGATAAAGTAAGCAATTAATTTGGTAATTAGCTCAGATCAGATAAATAAAAGGTTAACGGCCGGGATATATGTAGACGCGTGTTAGTTGTAAAAAATAGAATGAGCTATATATTGTATTGTTATGTAGGTAGGTAAAAGCATTGTAAATGGAACAATCTTTATTCTTTGATTTTTTCCTGGTTTGGGCGCGGAGAAACAGATGGTAAAACTAAAATGTAGACTAAATGAAGACTTCAAAATAATACTTGTGAGTATGATGAATATTGTGTTTATATGCTTGAAGGCTTCCGACGTAGCACAACCACTACTCCAGCAGTTATTAATAGCTTGACTTGTTATCTGAACTTGGTGAAATCACAAAAACCTTTCGTCACATGTTAGGTGTCAAAAATAGGATTTAGAGGCGAATTTTGAAAATAAAATTAAGCCTATTCAAACTGCCCAAGAATCCAGATATTTCTTACAATTAGTCTTCTTGGTACACCCTTCTGGGTAATTTAGATCAATCCATTTTAAACGAATTTAAAATACATCAAAAATATTATTGGTACCTAATCTTTGATTATCAAAAAAAAATGCAATAACCAAATTACTTGACCTACAGTTTCATTCAAATTACAGTTAACGTTAGTACATATTAATTGGTTACTCTTGTTTGGGGTAGAAATTGCAGTAATTCTGGATTTCAGACTTTTCCCTATATTTGGGTCACTAAAAGTTGTCCGTGCAGCGGCATCGTACGGCAGCGTTTAGAGGCAGCTTCCGGTACGCTGCAACTAAGTGCTGGAACAACATCCCTCCGCCTATTCGTGAACAACAAACTTTATACGGGTTCAGAAAAAGGCTTAAAATGTTCCTCAGTAAACGGCAAAAGGAGAGCGAACACCTCAAAAATGAGGTGTCATTCATTTAAACGTGTCTACACTTTATTGGTAAATGCTAGGAGTAGGTTCGTATGAGTGGGTGGCCAGCTAGTGCGTTGTTGTGGGGCTAGCTTGTCGTGTGTTCTGTTTTAGTTCTTGTTGACTCTCCCCGGCTTCACAGTAAATAGGTAGGCGTTATTATTATTATTATATTTTATCATGTTATTTATTTTTATGCATAGTATATTTAATTGTATTTAGTTGTTCAATGCTTAGTTAGTGGGCGGATATCCGTGGTCTACTCAAAAAGGCTCTAACGGAAGACCAGCGCTGGGTAGCCAGTGCAACCCAGCACATGCTGGGTTAAAGCCTTTTTGTGACACATGCAGTGAGTACGATGAGACACACACACTGCAATATTTTGCTTTTTTTTTTAATTTTAATCTTTTAGTTATTGTTTCTTTGTTCTTTTTGTTATGTCTCCTGTGTGTGTTTGTTCTGTTGTACTATTGGTGTTGTTCACAAATAAATGTTTTTTGAACGGGGTAGAAATTTATTTACAAAGATCTTTCATTAAACTTGTCACTTGACCGGATAGTCCCATTTTGTTTTTTTTTCTACCCCTCTTGAACCCCAATATCTCAACAACCCCCCCCCCCCCCCCCCCCCCAACAGTTTTAGCTCATTTAGTCACACCAAAGTTGTGCCATCACTACCTACTTATATACCAAATTTCACGATGATCGGATAAACGCTTCGAAAGTTAACCTCGGACAAACAAAAATACATACATTGATTTAGATATCTCGCTTCGCTCTATCAACAAAACAAGTCAAGCTTCTACGACCATAATAATAGTTCTAGTGATTTTGTGACGAGTCAGTGGATTGTTTAATTCTGGTATTTTTGCCTAACGTCTTTATATTCCTATATTAACTATACTGTGTGCAGCAATTTTCTTGAATCAGGTCACATTATGCCTCCCGGTATATACCGGAGTAACGAAGTTTCAGTAATTGGGTTAGACACTGCCGGCGAAGGAAACTGATTAATCTATGTCCTTATTATCATGTAAATTGTTGGTTATTGAATCATCTATTTATTAAATATCGGCGCAAAAAGGAGAGACTTATAGGTACAACAAATAAAAAAACCTTTAATATCTAAATACAATAGAAATGTACTATGGTCGATCTTATCGCTTAAAGAGATTTCTTCCAGACAACTTCAGATGGCTTCTTGGAAAAATGGGACCGTACTGTCTTCGTTATACTAATATATAAATTAAAATGTCGTTATAAGTTTTTAAAATATGTTTTTTTTTATTATTGCAGCTCCGAACTAAACGGATGAACCGATTTCAATGCGAAGTTTTTCTTATGATAGGTAATGTATGCGAGATAGTTTTTATTTCTTAGTGTACGGTTGCGATTAGTACACGAGTTCCAAAGAACATTTCTTTTTTTTTTTACGAAAGTAATGTTGTCGTTTCTGAACACTCGAAATATCATCTTTATTTAGGACATTGGATCAAAATTAAGTTTCTTCCTTTAATATTTCTTGTAAATCTTTGAAAGCTTTTATATGATAATGGTATTACATAATTGGATCATCAAACGCTATATAAAAATAATTTATAGCCGTCTTCGTATTTCGCAGTTTATTTTTAGAAATAAACTTTATTTTTCATAAAAAATATCTTTTGTATGGTGCCGAAAATCTAACAACATTTTAGGTGTTATTTTATCGAAACCAACAATCCAAAGCAAACCCGATTCTATTTTCAGCGTATTAGATCACAGAATCGTCCGTACCCGCGCCTGCATCACAATGTAAAGCTGTTTACTCACGGTACGAAAACGTAATTAATTTGATTAATCTCGAATGTCTGAAGGCGTTCCCGCGATGACAAATGCGAGTAATTTTTTTAGGAGTGAGTATCAACTAAGAAGATAACATGCAGTAAGTTTCTGAAGCCCGACTATCCTTAGTCGATGGTAGCCTATGTCACCCGGACTATAATAACTAGGGATCGGCATAGGTAGTGCTATTTTGGGTCAATGTACCTGAATGATAAGTTAATATTGATATGCCCCGGGATTTATTCCTCGATTCCTGGGAATATTTTTTTCAATGTCGATGTAAATGAAGTTAAACTGTTTAAGAGACCATGAGTACGCACGACGATATATCAGATTACTCATTTCTGGTTTAGACTAGTACCGCACAGTGCTGTTTGCCATAATACTTACTGGTCCATAGGCGGGATCTGAATATACTCGAAACGGGTGGTTTAATGTGTCATGTGTACAACTACAATGACTTTATAAAATAAAAATATATTTCCCGGGATTTAGAAGGCATATCCATGTTAAGCTAACGGTCACGAATTCCCGTGAATAACACTACCTATGCTGATCACTAATAATAACGAATCGATTGACACCTCGTTCATCAAAATTGGATGAGTAGTTTAGCCGCTACGGTGGACCATGCATAAAAACAGAAATACATAGGCTAGACTGCTAAAAACAACCCTTCCTTTCTTTCGGCTTTGCCGTAGCCGGGTAAAAAACTGAATAAGAGTAGCTAAATAGTATTTTTCAAACTTTCGCGATTACTATACATAATAACTGATTTAAACCGGTATTTATCGCGTATGTACCTTTTTAGTGTATTATCCCGACGTTTCGACATACGCGATAAATACCCGTAAATGGGTAGCTAAATTGCCAATTTTTAAGAATGTAATAAAAGAAAAAGTTTGTGGAATCTATACATTAATATTTGCAGAAAACTTACTGATTTACCAAACTAATTATAAAACAATTATGTCCTTTTTAGGGTTCCGTACCCAAAGGGTAAAACGGCACCCTATTATCAAGGCTTCGCTGTCTGTCCGTCTGTCACCAGGCTGTATCTCATGGACCGTGATAGTTAGACAGTTGAAATTTTCACAGATAAATAAATAAATAAATATTGCTGGACATGTCACACAGCTCTATCTAGCCCCAAACTAAGCAGAGCTTGTACTATGGGAACCAGATAACTGATAGAATACTTATATAGTTTTTTTTTTGTAAACACATACTTATCATATATAGAAAAACCATCAGACCCGGAACAAATATTTGTAGATCATGCAAACATTTGTTACGCAGCGGGAATCGAACCCGCAAAGATGATGGATTTCTGTTGCCGCTATAGCAAATACTAAAAACTGAATAAAATACATATTTATGGGGGGCTCCCAAACAACAAACGTTTTTTTTGCCGTTTTTATAGATTTTTTTTACGGAACTCGCACTTGGTCGGTTTTTGTTATTTTTGTTAATGGCTTCTGCCTCACCCTATTACTAAAGAATATTGACAGACCTCCCAAACTGTTAACAGATTTCGCAATGTATGTAAATTGATCTCGATCGCATGCGTTCTTGATCGACGCGTGATGTATCGATCACTTGCGTGATAAAGTTCACAGGATGCCTTCGAAATCGTTCGCTTGCATGTTACACAGTTTCATGTGAACCAGATCATCTACTAGTATATTATTTTTTGTGTTATCCGAACACTTAGGGCGCTATTACGTAGATTGTTTACCCTCTCTTCCTGTTATGTAACGCGCCGTAACGTTTTACTGTAACCCCCCCCCCCCCCCCCCCCCTCGTTCCCCCTTAAATGTTACGTAACACCCAAGTGACAACTTGAGAGAACAAAATAAAAATGACGTACAATAAAATCGAGATTTCCCGTAAAAAAAAATTCAAACAAAAACGAGTGTGATTTAGACCACACGACTGAAGTAAAACTTCTTTTTCAAAATATTAATTTATAAAATTGTTCAATTAGAAAATTATACACACGTCTGTAGGTCGAGGACCGACACAAATCGCACGCGCACATTAACGTTTAAAAATATACGAAACGTAACTCTCTCTCTCTTTCTATCTTCACTAACTTATATCTCCCTCTCAACTTCCGTTCGCACTTTTCGTAATGCATTCACCAGCTTACTCCCCAAGTCAAGAAGTTTTACTTGTTTGAACCCCCCTCCCCGTCCTCCCACCCCTGTAACGCATCGTAACATTTTACAAGACCCCCCCCCCCCCAAATTGCGTTACGTAATACTTGAACGTCTGCTTGCGGAAAATTCTAAGATGTTTAAAACCATCTTGAAACCTTACAAGCCGTTGGGACTTGAACCCGCAACCTATCAAGAGGAAGGTTGCGGATTCAAGTCCCGTCCGGCTAGAAAGTTTTTGATATGATTTTAATAATCTTGGAGATGATCTAACTAAATACAATCCGTCTATTGCTTCTCCGTAGTCGGGTAATAACGGCCAGACGGCAATACAACATACTAGCTGCCGCTTGCGGCTTCTATAGCCTATATCCCAATCCCGGTCATAATCTATTTATATACCAAAAATCATAGAAATCGGTCCAGCCGTTTAGTCTTAAAAACGCCAAACAGACAGAGAGACAGTTCCTTTCGAATTTATAATATCAGTATGAATTGTTACGATGCCCTGATTCACTTTACGGACGGAAAAAAATATCTCATATCTGTTTTCATGTATAAGCGATAGAGTGATATAATTTTTATCTGTTGGATAGCGTGGTGGTGAAATCGCACTGAGTACATACATATATATTTTTATACAATTTGGATAAAGCTCATAAGCTCAAAACCTTCGCCTATAACAAAGTATTGCGTCGTAAGTGTAGGAACACCATTACACATCCCAAGTAATATTCACAGTCTGTTCCATCCAAAATTTGTCTGTAAGAGATCGCTAGTTAACGACAAGACCGTAATTGTATCACAAATATTTAGATGGCTCTTTTTAATTGTTTTGTTTTACTGTAAAATGAAGTACATATTTTCTATTTTTATTCTTTGTTCTTTAATGTACACATATAGATTACAGACGGAAACAGCTTACAAAATAGACATGTACAAGGGCGAGCTTATATGTAATAGCTAATATGCTGTTTCTATGTGATATGTAATTAGAATTGTAACTAAACCAGACTGTTCCACAGCTGGGCACTTTTATTCTTCAATACGTTGTGTCTTTTGCTAATTTCGTGCTCATGTGCTAATCCAAGTGCCTATTTCACGACCTCCGAATAACTAAAAATCTTTCTCTCTTCAAAACACGTACATATTGTATATCCTTTGGATATCGTTACTTAAAGATGGCACTAAGTCCACACGCCATCTTTATCCAAGTCTACTGTGTTGCCATCAACTTTAGTGTAACATTCAAAAAACCAAAAAAATGAGGATTATTCTTATTCTGATTTCTAAACTTGAATGTATAATTTAGTCGTTAAATAAAATCTAACGAGAATCTAGCTTCACAATACGGGTGCCAAACATAAATTAGTGTCGTTTACAATAGGTAAAAATGCATTCCAAGTATCCCTTACAAAAGCCGTTAAAACTATTAAAATAAACTGCACCCCTGTTATAAAGTAGGTAACCCCTAGACGAGCGGCTATTCTCACGATCAGGTGTATTTGGGGACCTGTCTATTTCTAAGAAAACAAGATGGCGTCGTAACGGTTTTTGGAGAAGTATTGTTAAGGATTCATGACCTTTGTTGTGGATTTGTTTTATTGTAGTGGTGAAGTGTGATCTTGGGGTGAATAAACGTACCTGAAAAGATAGACAAGGGAGACAACATCATGTATTCCAGAAGTTCTGAGTCTACATTCCCGGTTTTGTGGTATTCAATATTTTATTCAAGAAACTGGGAGTCGAATGCCTGACTACATACTTCCCTTGCTATACAGCAGTAAAGCTTATTTTTTTATTTATACGAACAAGCACTAGACCCATCTGATATTGAATGGTTACCAACACATATAGAAAAGCACCTTAGAAACGTGCCCTACGATGCACCGCCCTGCGTTCATCAACTTGAGTCATAGCCTCGTGTGGCTGTAATTCCACCGGCAACCACGCCCTTTAAACCGAAACACAACAATGCAGGTTGGCGGCAGAAATAGTTAAAAAAGCTTTTCGAACAAAGGAAAGTAAACGGTCCAATTTCAAAACCTATTTGCACCTTTGATGACAGATAAAAATAATCATATTCCTTTTTTGAAACGATGAAGAACAGCCTACCTACGTCAATTTATGACAGCATTATATAAATGCCGTCCACGAACTCTAGGCCGACGTCTAGCATAGCACCCTATAAACCTCCGAGTTACGTGTTTAGAAGCTGTAAAATTAAGTTGACGAACAGTCTACGGAGGAAGGAGGTAAACAAAATAGTATGTTTATCGTAGACGCTTTGAGTCAGCCGGGTTAGAAAATTACAGTTTATTCGGAAGTAATTTTAAGTCGAAAGTTGGAAGTGAAATGTTTGCTTAGTTTGTACCGTTACGAAGCAACTTCGTTCTCTAACTTTGCTAAAATATAGGTACTTTTCTATCGATTTTAATTGGAACCTGTTACACGAAGATACATGAAAATTAAGAAAACAGTGTAGGTAATGTCGGAAAGAATTTCCACTGACCTTTTGGTATCTTTTTTATTGTACAAGATGTCAAATGTTCAGCGTTTCTAAATTGCCAATGAGTCACTTCCCTGTCAAACAAGGCGCGCCTTCTACAAACAGGGTTGTCACATGAATTAGGGTTGTCAATGTCAAACTTGGCTCTTACAAGTCTTAAACCTTGTTATAATTACTCAAATATAGTAGGTATGTACGCCGGGGTTTTTTGATTGAATACTTATATGGCGGGTTCCTATATCCGGCGGTAACCGACAACGGCTCGTATCTCCTTGTAGAAGTGTCAAACTTTTGACATGTGTTCAAGGAGAAACGAGTCTTAGCTGGTGACGGATATAGGAACCCGTCATTAGTATATATCAAAATGAGTGCTTTAGATTACTAGTAACGCCATCTATTGTAGAAGTGTGTAACTAAACATGTACCTACATTCACTGAATAAAATTAGTGTTTTGCGAAAAGCTGACATGTTTCAATAAATACTAGACAGTTTTTCCTACCATCGAAAACAGTAATGCTCATGGGTTTAAAACGGTAATAAAATATCGATAAAAAACCGACATCCTAGAAGAAATAAAATTAATGAAATGTGACTTCATATCACATATGAAGACGTAGACAAACCAGGGTCACAGGCATAGCCAAGAGAATTAGCAAGCTGAGGTGGCAGTGGATACGAAACTCGAAGAACTGATGGCCGTTGGGGCAGAAAGGTTCTAGAGTGGAGATCACGCACTGGAAAGCGCAGCGTTTGACGGCTCGTCGAAAGTCGAGCTGATAAAGGTAGCTGGGTGGGGGCGTTGGGTGCAGGCCGCAAAAGGTCGGTCGCTCTGGAAATCTATTGGGGAGGCCTATGATCAGCGGTGGACGTCCTGTGGCTGATATGATGATAATGACTTCAGAAAGTTCAAGGAGCACGGAGCCCTTTAATACTAGTTTATTTAAAGTATCGGTGAATAAATTTGAGGTTCTTTGTTTTCTGGGCCGCTGACCTAGAAACATGCTGGATAAAAATGTACTTGTTTTAATATTTGTATCGAAAATTCTAAAATCTAGCAACCCTACGCGGGGGGCAACAAATGCCGCACTTGTTGCTATCGCGGCTAATTTTAGATGCCGGCCTATTTATGGCATGTGTTCGTAAATACACACTGTTTTGTTTCGTCGTGGCTTGGCTGGGGCGGCTTCTGTATTCTGCCTGTCAACTTTGACAGGGCTAGTTTTTAATAAAGCAATGAGGCTTGTATTCTGCCGGTGTAATTTTTACTTGTCTGTGTACAAGCATCTATGCATTATAAACATTATACTCTTTTTTCGTACGACTAATGTAGGTGGTCTCTTTATTTTCACATTCAATGGGTTATGCTCCCAGGTCCTTTTTTCCCTATCTAGTTGAATGACCATGTGTCTTCGGCTAGCGATTGAAATCGTAAAGAATACGTCATATTCTAGAAATCAGAATTACAAAGACGTACTGTCAAAACTGGATTTCTAAAAGTACTTGTATGCGATACTTTTATGATCTGACGTAACGAGACCGTGGGAAACAGATTCTCAAGAAACCAGAAGAGATTGATGTGTTCAGGTACCTACACTTTCGATAGCTTGTAATATTTTGACCAAAGGGTTTAATATGCCTAGAAAGTCGGCCTTAGGGCCCACCTGATGTTAAGTGGTAACCATCGCCTCGTAGGTCACGCATCTAAAATGACGCAGGGCAGTGCATCGTAGAGCACGTACTACGATGCACTGCCCTGCGTCCATCAAGGCATAGGTGGAAAGCCTCATGTGCCTGTAATTTCACCGGCAACCATACCCTTCAAACCGAAACTGCAATCCTGGTTGGCGGCAGAAATAGATATGGGTTAATTAAAAACGTATTCACGTATAAAACTTGAAAACAAATCGAACTTAAAACTTAAAATCAAACTGAAAATTAGGTATCATACACCGAATTATAAACTTGGATTAGCATTTTACAAAAAAAACAATTACTGGTCTTCCCCCAGCGGACCCAGTATCTGGAAATACATGCGAAACAAAGTCGAAGTTAGATCGAGGGAGAAATTGTAAATGGCGTAGAAAGCCCAACTTCGTAATATATTAGTCGAACTCGATAATATGTTCGATAACTGCGTCTCTTATCAGTTTATCACGCAATCTAATGCCGAATTGAAAAACTTATATGGAGCGTAAATTCGGAAGCTTAGTGGGCCGAAAGCGTTCGGTCTATTGATTCGCACGAAAGAGCTTCGGTTGTGGAAGTTAATATCTGTTTTTTAATCTGTGCTGTGATTCTAATTTTGAATAATTATACCTAGACTATTTACTGTTATGACAATCAATCGTCAAATTTGTTTTTAATCTGAATGAATAGAGAAATTACGAGCTCCGTGGCGCAGTGGGCGAATAGCCGACTGAGATGCAGGAGGTAGCGGGTTCGATTCCCGCCGCTGAACAAATGTTATCACAGATATTTGTTTGGTGTCTGTATGTTTTTCTATATATTATTGTGTACTTATATGTATTTACAAAAAAAAAGTATATAAGTATTCTATCAGTTATCTGGTTCCCAAGTCCATAGTACAAGCGCTTAGTTAGATAGAGCTATGTGAAATGTCCAGCAATATTTATATTTATTTATAATTCAAATTTCTATTAACCGAGAACCGAAAATAGTTTTTAATAATTGTTATCACACTAATATTATAAATGCGAAAGTTTGGATGTTTTGTTTGTTACTCAATCAAGTCGTAACGGCTGAACCGATTTCGATGAAGTTTGGTATACAGATAGACTAAAGCTTGGATTAAAATAAAGTCTACTTAATATTGACAAATCACGCGTGCAAAGCCGCTGGCGGAATCTAGTTCCTAAATAAAACAATAAAAACTTTAACACAGAAAATAAGGGAAAAAACATTATAGGTCTCTCGTTGTCGACATAAAAAGTCAAGACAACACTGCATACCTAAACCACAACTTTACCGCATAACCACCCTCTTTCCGGTAAAACTTTAAAAAGTAATTAATGAACTTCGTAAACGCACTGTGGCGTCACCCGACCAAATTAAGTGGACCCGCGTGAGAAACGAGAACTGCGCCAATCTCATAAGAATACGACTAATTTGGAGCAAGTAGCGCCGCAAAGGAGTGTCGAGTTAAATTGGTCTTGTTTGCGAGGGAAGTCGCGAGTCGTGGCGTCCGTTTACAGGGCATGATTTAAATACTGCGTCGCCATGTTTTATCTCACATCTGCAACGTGACGGAACGACCGAGCACGACCATTTTGACGTTAATCGTGCCGCCTAGAAAATATGCTTTGGATTTTAGATTTCAAAAACTTACTGTAGAAACATTTTGACAAGGTCTGTGGCGCATTGGACAGTGGTCCAAACATTTGTCTCATCCGGTTAGTGAACCGGATGAGACAAATGTTTGCACTCATCATTCAGGCTGATGCCATATGACGTGCACTGCTGAACATAGGGCTCCGCCATGCACCCAACGACTCCCAGCAACCTTTATTAGGTCGTCTTTCCATCTAGTAGGAGTCCGTCCCCAACATCTGCCCCAACGGTCGTCGGTTGGAGCTATGTGCCCAGCCCACTGCCACTTCAGCTTGCTTATCCTTTGTGGTATGTCTGTGACTTCGGTTCGTCTACGAATCCCTCATTTCTGATATTTTTGCACTATTTGTAAGTAAAGTATATTTTGTTCCGGGTCTGAGTATTGCGGTAGGCTAGGTGCTAATAATTAAATAAATAAATTTAAGATTACCAGCCTTGTTTCTTGACTGATTCTTCCCTGGCTTGGTCGCTGAGAAACAGGCGGTAACATTTACGTTTAAAAGTGATCGTGTGAATTTAATAAAAAATAAATGTTGTTATATAATTCAGATAAACCAAATTTTTTACATTAAACCTAACACAATAAATAAAAATATATATAATATAAATATATATATTAGACCCCGACAGCGACGTCGGGGTCGGCCGCGAAAGCGTTGGCGCGACGACATCAGCGGATTCGAGAAGGAATGGTGGGAATCTGCCAAGGATCGCGATAGCTGGAAGGAGTTGGGGGAGGCCTTTGCCCAGCAGTGGGAAAATATAGGCTAGATAAAAAAAATAAATAAAAAGTATATAAATAAATATTGCTGGACATTTCACACAATTGGTCGAGCGATGCGAGATCTCTAAATCAACTTGGCAAATCGGCGTTGTATGTGCACTCAACGCTCTCCTCGATGCCAATCCTGAGTGATTTGTTTGCGGATGGATGGACGAAAGTACTGTCTGAGTGTCTGAGGTTCTGTGAGCGTGATGTATGAATGACATGTTAGTTTATTTATTTGATATTGCTTTTTTATTGTGAATTCTATTTATAATATCCTCATTTTTATTTTTTTTTGTATTACCTATGTTTTATATTTTCCTCTTGACATGTTAATATCAGAACTGTATTTATATGATTTGTTGTTATAATAGTATGTACATACTTACCTAGAATATTGTAATTAGAGTTGTAATAAAGAATTAATGTAATTGATTCTCACCGTGTTGATTAAATTAAATAAATAACTAAAATAAATATATAGCAGTGAAATTTAGTATATGGGGTTTATTAATATATATGTGGTAAAAATTTAGTATTAGGTAGTGATGGCACAATTTCGGTGTGACTTAAAGAGAGAAAATGTGGGGGTGGGGGGGGGGGGGGGGGGTGGGGGTTGTTGAGATATTGGAGTTTAAGAGGGGTTAAAAATCAAAATAGGACTATCCGGTCAAATGACACTTCTAATAAAAGGTCTTTGTGAGTACATTTCGACATCGTTTTTATTTTTAGTTTAAACCTTGTAGTTTTTTACTTATTAGCCATAATAAAAACTGTACTTTGGCAAAATTCACAAGGTACCTACACCAGTGACCTCTAAAGTTCTGAAATGTGGTATAGCTGAAATGGCGTGTAGCTTTAATGACAAAAATATAGGGTAAAGTCTGAAATTCAGAATAACTAATTTCTACCTCAAAAAGATAACCAATTAACATGAACTCCCGTTACCTGTAATTTGAATGAAACTATAGGTCAAGTTGTTGGTTAATAATGTCGTGGCGCTATTTTATTAGTAAACGTATTTAGCGACTGATGTTTAAATTTTACGTGTTTGTATGATTTGACAACTCCTTAAATCATACTTAGCTCAACGATAAGCGACTGCACCGCTTACTGTGCAACTACCCTCTTAATAATTTAATGTAATTTTCGTAGGTTTTTTATATTTTATTGTTATTTTGTATCACTACGCTTTTTGGCATCAGTAAATGTATATTTAGTATAAGTTTATCTCAGTAAGTGAATTGTTAATTCTTATGAGGTAATAAAGCATTCTAAACACCCAAATACGTTTAGGCATAGTTGCGCGAGTCGCCCTAAGAATATTTTTTTGTGTTTTAGGAAACTAGCGAGATCTCAGTTCGGGGCGAACCACTAGTTATTAAACAATAGATGTAATGTTCTAGTCGAATAATTCATTTACTTCAAGCGTCAGTAATGGTTTAAAATACAATTGTTTTACTGTGAAATAGTTTAAACTCAATTTAATCAAAACTTATACAATAACATTGGCGGGCCGTGTAAATTGTATTGTTTATATTCCGTTTAATTATAGAGAAACAATTCGTGTACGTTATTATGCTCGTTGGGGTTGCCACACGTGAAATAAATAACTCACCGAGGTATTTACCTTGTGTAAATACCTCCGTGCTTATCTTTATTTATGTGTATTTTTTTGTACGTATAATTTTGTTTGGTCTCAAAGGTCTCTATATAGGATCTATATATGTATCTTCCTCTTGATCCCGCCCGGTTCGAAATTTTAAAATCTTAATATCTATGGTTTTGGAAGCCGTTAGTGCATACCGCGCAAGATCGCTCTATTAATTTATAGGGGAGGCATATGTGCGGCAATGGATGTCCCATGTACGACTGATATTACGATGATGAGGAATTTCCATGGAATTTATCAGAATCATAGGCTCTAAACCACTACACATGGGTAAATTCTTCTGAGAATATATTTTTATATAGCCATCAGTACTTACATCTGTAATGTCATAAAGTAGAAGTATTATTTTATAAACATTATCAACCCGACAATGTCTCCTAAATAAAGATAAATTCATCTGTCTTAATCTTTTTTTTTACTAGCTCGCACTGTCCCACTGCTGGTCTAGAGCCGGATCCCGCCAGTCTCTTTGGAAGACGTCCAAGTCGTCGCTCCAGCGCATTTTAGATAGATAATTTCTTTATTGCACACTATAATACAAACATATAAAAGAAAATGCACTTTAAAACCATATGTACAATGGGCGGCCTTATCTCTAAAAGCAATCTCTTCCAGACAACCTTTGGATGGACAGGATCTATATGAACAAATAAGGACGGCGGCGTAAGATATTTTAGATTTTAGGTTGATATTAATAAGTTGAAATAAAAATATATTTAGAAAATTCAAGCAGCGTATTACGTGAAAGTGACACTTAAAAAGTGCGACAAGCAAGACCGATTATGCTCTGCATATGGCAACCCTATCATACGTTTTGGTCCTTCGGTGAAATAATATAATTTCGTTTCCATTAACACGACAATGTATGATGGCAATGCCCTGAAACGGCAATTATCTCCCAAAAGTATTATCGAATATAATTTTAATTAATTAACTACCTACTTATACAATTACTATAATTTACAGTTGGAATTCGCGGAATATGTTTTTGCGCGAAATCCATTATTATTATGATAGTAGGCCCCCACTTTGAGTGCAAACCACACAACTTCGGTCGCGATTTTTTTATACGTTTAATATGAGATCTGGGTTTTAAAGGTGGTTTTTAGTTAAATTAGTATGGATTCGACAGACACAGGACAGATCACTTAGACAATCATACAAGTAAAACAATAAACTTCTCTCCATATCATTAGATCACTGTTATAAGCTCGCAAGTGCACCCTTACCCACCACACATATAACCCTCACAAAAACCTACCCTTACACATATACACAATACCACACAACACTTATACAGCTTCGAGCTCTCACACACGCAGACCCCCCGCATACACACAACTACACACATCCACACCCTCGTTCACACACACCCACTCTAAAACCCACTCACACACCCATTCACAAAAAAGCAGGGTTACCATAGCATAAATAAATATAAAATAAATATTGGTGGACTTTTCACACAGCGCTATCTAGCCCCAAACTAAGCAGAGCCTGTACTATGGGAACCAGATAACTTCTAGATTAATTAGATACTTTTTTTGTAAATACATACTTATAATATATAGAAACGCATTCAGACCAGGAACTAATATTTGTAGATCATGCAAACATTTGTTCCGGGGCGGGATCGAACCCGCTACCTCCTCAGCTGGCTATACGCCCACTGCGCCAAGGAGGCATAACATGTTAATTTATTTAAATTTTCTTTATTATTATGTTTCTTTTTAAATCAATATAATGGGTGAATTGTATACCTATAATCAGGAACGTCAAACTCATTTAGATGTATGTACGGGCACTGGAAACTGCGACAGTATTTTACTAATGCACTTTCCAGTGTTCATATTGTTTTAGTTACATGTAATAAGTTCACTGAAATACATAAATTACAATTACAATCAAAAACACCGGTAATACACAACAATATTAGAATAATAAGCTCAGATTTTTGTTATACAACCTGTTTTGTTATGTACGACATTAATTTACAACACACATCCGGAATCGTATGGACTGCTTTTAGAGCAAACCTCTGCACACCACTCTCTTAATATAGGTAGCTTCAATATTTATCCAGTAATCAATACATTTACATTAAACAATTTTTAAGATAAATCGGCGACGCCTTCGCGACGATGCCGCTTAGTCAGTTTAACAGGTACCTACATCATGATGAAGGAATATGATTTGTTTACCTATTTTATACAGGCGAATATGTATGTATGAAAATTTAAAATTTTCGATGGTCATGAAATTGAAAAATACCTATTTACCAACAATATTAGCCATTAGCCCTACATGTGTTTTTATTTAATGTCGTACATAACAAAACACGTAGTAGATTACAGGAAAAGTAGTTCTTAAAATTATTACCTATTCCGTTTATATAACAATCAAATAAATCGATAAACCTATTCAAACCTGGAGATAGCTTACAACATAGTATTAAGTTCGGAACAGACTTCAATATTACTTCCCGCGTGTTTGTTTTCGAGGGAACTTCACAAGGCTTCATATCTTCTCTTACCACATGTCATCTTGCCAATGTAACTTGCTTGTGACCACGGGTTTACTCGCGTTACCAGGATAACAAGTGGATTTATACTAGCTGATAATGCTGGACATTTCACACAACGCTATCTAACCCCAAACCAAGCAGAGCTTATACTGTGAGAACCAGATAATTGATAGAATACTTATATACTCACACACACACACACGAGTGTGAGGCTAGACACAGTGCGGAGCAGGTCGCATTCATCCTGATGAAGAATCATGAATAGAACATTGTTGGTCGAAACACCGATAAAACGTTACGTGATAAATCTCGTATTTATATTAAAAATATTAAAAGTATTCTATCAGTTATCTGCTTCCCATGGTACAAGCTCTGATTAGTTCCGGGATAGATAGCTCTGTGTGAAATGTCCAGCATTATTTATTTATAAATAATTTTAATAGGAAATATATAATTACATCGCAAAGTTTAATCGGCTTTTTATTTCAAACAGACAGAACCTTCACAGATTATATTCTAAAGGTGAGTATAGACTACAACATTTACTTGTTAACAACGAGCCGCTCTGTGATATGTTCTAGTGTATCATCCTAAACGTCGAGCACGCTCGCCTCTTTGTTACAGCCTATTGTACAAACCAATGAGCATATTGGTGAGCATTTCGTCGAGCGTATTGGTGTAACATTTCGTCGAGCCTTTGTACGAGCCATTTCAAAGAAGAATGAAAGCGAGGTACAATGAAATGTTGGTAAATGTCTCGTTGTGAGCATTTACCCGTAACTTAACAACGCCGAGCATTCTCAGGAACGTTACATTACATAGAAATGCTTTGGGAACTGAGCTTTTGCCTGTATTGTACCATTCGTAAGAACGTTACATTACACAGAAATGCTCGAGAAAATGTTGTAGTCTTCTATACTCACCTTTAAGTAGCAGATTCTATCTCAACAGAATATTTTAATATTGTGAAATACCAACCTTCGCTGGCTCGATTTAAATTCGCATTACGCACGTTTTTACGCGATCTTGATTCGTATCGAGACACACCTGCGTATTGGCTCCTAAGGTGAGGGATCGAGTAAGTGACTCGAAGTAACATATTGCCTTTTTGTGAAACGATTTGGAAAAATAGGGGAATTTCTTTCTTGGAGGGCTTTGGTAATAAGACGAGCCACAGAATTTCATTCATTTCAATTATTCCGAACAATCACAGTAATAGTATTTTTCAAACTTTCGCAATCACTGTACATAATTACTGATCCGTTTTTTTAGTGCTGTTGCAGCACAGTCGAAACGTCGGGATAACAAATAAAAAGGTACATACGCGATAAATACCCGTTTAAATCACTAATGATAATAATAGCATTTGAATTCACATATTAAATAAATAAATATAAATATTGGTGGATATTTCACACAGCGCCATCTAGCCCCAAACTAAGCAGAGCTTGTACTATGGGAACCAGATAACTGATAGACTACTTATAAACTTTTTTTTGTAAATACATACTTATAATATATAGAAAAAACAGCCAGACCAGGAACAAATATTTGTAGATCATGCAAGCATTGGTTCCGTGGCGGGAATGTCCCGCTACCTCCTCAGCCGGCTATATACTCCTACTGCATCACGGAGGTCGTCAAACTTATATAAATTCATATATTATTTACGAATTACATTAAACACTATTCAAAATTATTATATCATGTAATTCAAATTAATATTAAAATAACAAAAACGCAAACAAAACAAAACGTAAAAAAATCAAACGCAAAATATTAAAAGTCAACAAAGAAATTAAAATAAAATACTTAGAACTATTACAATGACATCACAGATTCATTAAATTAAGCTAAACATTAGAAATATACGAATTAATATTATTAGATGTTATAAAATCATCAATTCTATAGAAACACCCCTTCAACAATAGCTCTTTAAGGGCGACTTGCGCATCGATGCCTAAACGTATGTTTAGTCGACAAATATGATTTAAGGAGTTGTCAAATCATACAATCATAAAATACGTCAAATTTAAACATTTTTAGTCGCTAAATATTTTTAGGGATCGTTGTGCAAGCCAGGGTAGGTCTTGAAATAAATTTGAAAGGACTCTCGATAAGTTTCATATCAGTAGGCAGTGAGTAGTCTTACAGCAACATTCAACATTCAACCTCGAGCATAGAATATAGATAGATGGTTAATATCTTTATTGCACACCATTAAAACAATAAACAAACATAACAAAAAATATTTATTAAATCATATGTACTAATGTGTACTACATATGTACAATACCTTATCGTTAAAATCGATCTCTTCCAGGCAACCTTTAGATGAACAGGGTACAAGATCTATGTGAACAATGAGGACGGCTGCGTTAATCAAATACTTCTTAACTAACAGATAGTATCAGATAGATTAGTTATATATTTATAACGGATTTACATAAAATACATATAGCTTATGGATACCTAAAATTAAAATAAATAATGTTGATATAAATAATAAATTACATACTTATTAATATCATCATCATCATCATCATCATATCAGCCGTAGGACGTCCACTGCTGGACAAAGGCCTCCCTCATTGATCTCCAGGAACTGCGGTTGGAAGCGGCTTATTAATATGATACATACAAATTGAGTGATAAATGACAAATAATGTTGATGAAGCATATTTTTTTTTATTGGGAGAGTTTTGCATACAGAAAGTACTTTCTAAGTATGTTATCTTAATCTTCAGGTCCATAAAACTCAAAATCTTAAGTCTCCCTTAATTTTATGAAAGTAAAAGTATTGAACTTAAAACGTTAATCATAATCACGTCAGAACTCTAAATTGTTTAAAACTTAATTAATTGCAAACTGGATACATCCATTAAATTATCCAACAGAAACTCCACAACACAACTTCGTAGCTTGCGTGAAATGGAACGCGGTTACAACTCACTCTGCGACATGTTGTTTCTTTTTAATTTCGCCCAAAAGCTTGCGTGGATCGGAACGTTACAACTCTGTTTCTTTTTATTTTCGTTCAAAATCCGGCCTTTGAATTAATGGACCTTTACCGTGACATTACCTGATAATGGTCCCCCCATTTCCCCTTCACTGATTGGGGTTAGCGCGCGTCGTTTTAATAATTTAAATTTTACTAAGTACATCTACTCATTTTGTAAATGCGACAGCTAGAATATAAACGAGTATTTTTTCCAAATGAATATATCATTTCCATTTTCATCTTAAACCGCAGTATCACTTAGTATCAGGCGAGATTATAGTCTAAGGTACTAGTCGGTTTAAAGTTGCATACAGTTTCACATAAAACACATACAATACATTGTATGGCTCCTATGTGTTTGTTCTGTTCGTAGTTAGTAAGCGTTGTCATAAATAAATGTTTTTTTTTATTTGTTTTATTATTTGTGGATAATGGGTTACATTAAACGTACAGGTGTTGTAGTTTATAATTAAAACGCGATACATCCTGCCTCACAACGAGAATACCACTCATAAACGAATCCCAAAACAAGGTAAATGGTATGAGATACAGTCAGTAGTAAAAATGCTTTTAAATGTGATTAAGTAGAATTTATTTATGCAAAATCAATCAACAACCAAATATTTGATTAAAAATATTTATTCAAATTTTTGGCAAGTGATTCAAATGCTACTCGTAAGTAAAAATGCCGGAATGAAGTGAATTTGTCAAGTTGTAGGATTGTATTATGATCATAATATTAAATTATTAGAAAGCAAAATAAATTATTTCTGTGACTGTAGTTGTCCAAAAATTGTTTTGGTGTTCGTTGGGAATAGAAAAATATATTACGACAATAAACAAATACGATTGGTATTAGTTTTTGGTATTAGATGGGAATAGATCGAACAAACATAACAGGAAAACATTAGACACACACTTACTTTAACCCCTATTTGTACCAACGGGCGTAAGTTGAAACTGCTCCGGTACTGCCACTTTAGCTTGCTAATCCTTTGGGCAGTGACTTAGTACAGAATATCATTCATGCAGGTACGTAAGCTCTACAATTTACCTGTGCCATAAAAATACGACGAGTGTCTTCAACTTTGCATATTCAACAAACCCGATAAAAGTTCTCGTTCCGAAACCATAAAAAATGCCTACATTTCCAAGTCGAAATATCCAGTTGCCTAGAAAAAAATCTCCTTTTCAGTTCTGAAATATCTCAGTTTATCTTTATCTCTGTAGTTTAATTCTTATTTCTTATTTACTCGAGCATGAAAGGAGCTTTCACTAAGCTGGTGATTTTACGGTTCTCAACCTGTTTCTTTATTGATTTAAGACTAGCTGTTGCCCGCGACTTCGTACGCGTTACACTTCTAAATGGTGTAGGTAACCTAGAAATAAAGCTAAACTCGCTGTTTCAACTTGACTTGACACCCCATTTTTATCCCATGGGAACTGATTTATGTGATAACAAGATAGCCTGTTTGGTAATCCAGGTTATAATCTACGTATATACCAAATTTCATCGAAATCGGTTCACCCGTTACGACGTAATTGAGTAACAAACAAATAGACAAATTAATAAACAGACATCCAAATTTTCACATTTATAATATTAGTGTGAAGTGTGTTAAGGTGACGGCATTAGCCGTCATGACCCTCTGGTGTTAAGGTAGACTACATAATTGAACAGTAGACATTTCGAAACATATCATTTTCATATTTGCAATATCATGAAGTGATTTTTTCGAGTTGTTATATTTTTAATGAATGAAAGTGCAATTTATTGTTTTGTCGACAATAATAAGACGTACTCGTAAATAATTCGATACGCATATGCTTAGACATTTTGTACTGTTCAGTTATCCAGTGAATGTGCACTGATTGTTTGTATAGGAATCAAACCACCTTAAGAGTTGACTATACCTCAGCCCAAACTCGAATTTCACCCCCGCTTCTCCGCGCGCCGTTGCACGTCCTATCTCGGCATGGTTCATATGTTTGCCGGTTTTTTTTATCATTCAGTCCCTTCATTATCTTGTTGTGTTTATTTCTCATTACTGCGTTTTTACAAAAACCAAATAAATATAAATTCTGCCTAAGAATTACGTGTTCGTTTGGAGCGACAAGCGTCACGGGTACCCTGTCTGAAAGCCGAGGCCAGACTGAATCGCGAAACGGGCGTCCGGAGCGAATGGTTTCATTAGTGCAAAACTTAGATATTTTAATTTCATGATAAAATCAAAACGTATTTTGAAAATTTAAAACACAGGTGCCCTTATTTATGTTGTGTAAAATTACTGTACAAAGTTTCAAGATCTAAATTGTAGTATTCATTGCATAAGAACGGTTTAAAGATAAATTTGGAGTCATCTTTGGATTTTTTTTCTTTGAGAAAATTTTACGGAATCGTGTTTTCACAACACAGGCGCTCTAGCACGTATCCTTTACTATAACATATATGAATTACAAATTGAAATCACAAAATTTGTTGAACAAAACATTGTTTCAAAGCGATTTATCGTCTCCCCAGGTATAGTGCGCCCTTAAGCGTTTGCAGTGCAACTTAGTCGCATCCAAGTAGTAGTAGATACCTATCAGTCCCGACTGAAAGCCATATCGGCCTTAGTGGCCTAAACACTAGAATACTAGATACTAGAATCGACCACTGGTCCATACGAATATACTTTATAATATATTTCCAAATTACGTTCACTTCGGTAGTGCTTAGGTTAGCATTTTTTCAACCTAGCAACACTTACAATTTAGCGCAATTTAAAAACAGTATATTTAGCGAAGAACTGAGAGCCGGAAAGCGCAGCGTAGGACGTCCCCCCCACTAAATGGAAAGACGACCTGATAAAGGTTGCTGGGAGCCGTTGGGTGCAGGCCACACAAGATCGGTCGCTCAGGAAATCGATGGGGGAGGCCAATGTTCAACAATGGACGTTCTATGGCTTATAAGATGACATATGTTGCCGAAAATTATTTGGTACTATGGTAGTTCCCGATCACACTTCGTATCGAATATCTCCCTTTGTGACTGAGTTAGGATCTTTAAATTAACCCTATCTAGGGACAAAGCTGGGCGCGTTCAATTGTTTACATGCCCAATATTGGATTTTGGGTAGGGTCAAGGTCAACTGCTAAAGTTATCGCGCATACGTTTGCTACAAGTAGGTACAAATGTGTATTTTTGAGCTAATGTCAAAGAATAGATTTTCGTTAGGCTAATAACTTCTGAAACTAGATTAGATTATTTATCAAGTTTATACAAAACCCTAACGATAAATGATGTGTGAAATACGATTTTCACTTAGTATGCCGATGAAAAGTTCAGACAGACACAATATTAAATACAGAAAAACTTGCTCGTTTTTGCGAAGGCTTAGCAAAAACCAGCAAATTTCGAACCAACTGGGCTATTTAATTCGGATAGTCTAAGCTGAATATTCATTAGAAACCCACAAATCTAGAGTGCGATCACTACAGGCGAAATGCCTCACCAAAATTGAACTAGCAATTTGTGCTTTCAAATTCAATTCTCGCTAAGCCGAATGTCGGCAAATCGATCCTTTCGATACGGAAGGAAAGCCTTTATGGGCGGGAATAGGGGAAATTCCTGTATTCACTTATTTCACCTTTTCTTTTAAGTGCAAAATGTCTGGCGGTGTGCCAACGCGGTACCCGCTAACCCCTAATAATTTTCAATGAAAAAAGTTATTTTTTCTCTTTATTAAGACGCAAATAGAACTCAAATTTTCTTTGAGCCTGGTAATAGGAATTCTTCGGAAAGTAATTAATTAATTTTTGCCGCAAATAATTCTCGCCCTCGGTTTAGGAATGTTTTATTAATTTTCTATTTGTCTTGCGCGTTCGATTTATTAGTTCTGTAAAATTAGAGCTCGATTGTTTCTATTTATTTTGTAATATCCGCTATTTATTTCAAATTTTTATCCAACATTTATCAGTTTTCTAATTGTTATTTTCTTTTTTGCAGGTAAGTAGCTGATAGCAGAATCGCCGTTTGCAGAGCCGTATGTTACTCTTTGCGTTCCGAAAGGATAATGAAATACAACAATCACCCTACCCAATTATAAAAAAAGCTGATTCCATATTTTTGTTCCGAACCCGAACGGTGCAGGATTCGTAATTTCTCATTATTTTATTGCCACAACGGCATTCTAAATTGGAAATTATCGCGTCTCGCTCGATGAAATTCAAAATATGAACATTTAAAATTGGAAGCTTAGGTGTTTACTGGCATTCGATTACATACCCGTAAACTAATTTTCTTTATTAGAATTCTTTGCGAAGTTCGAGTTTCGATTCGAGATAATAAGTACGAAGTTTATTTAAGTTTTTCAATATTCTGTTGTTTATTTTTGATACTTTTGAAAGTATTATTACGTTACGAAATTGCTCATATTTTTAGGAAAAGAACAATAGCAAATGATTAGGTATGATAAATAGGAAAATAGGAACATACAAAATAGTATGATAGCTGTAAAAATGTTTTGGGTAACAACATTTTGATTATGATGTGAATATAAATTTAAGGTCATAACATAATAAAATGTAACTGATGCAACAAGTATCTTTCTTGCAAATTGTAAAGTCGTCTCAGAAATTACTTGGAAGCCTTCACCGAACATTTTACTTTTTCATTATTTTCCGATGGAGGTCTTTGGTTCAATTGTCCTTGCTCTATATTTTAGCCCAACTACCGAAGGAAGGTTATGTTTTACCGCGCGTATCGAAGATGCATTTCTTAAGGTATTTAATATCCTTATTAGCTCGATCAATCCAATGACAAGGATATAAACAACAGGAGGTGAAAAGAATTGTGTAGTCCGCGAGCATGCGTTATATAGGATAATTAATAATGTTGACAAAATATAATAGGGCCGCAAAATACAGCTTTCTCTCCTATGTAAATCGTTTTTACACTAAAATAAATCGCATCGAAATTAGACCATCCGTTTGAGCGTTATGGATAAACAAATAGATAGAACTCCAAACTGATAACCCTCTTTTTGCATCTCAGGTTAAACACGCTTAAATCTAACGTCGTAAAACGGAATCAATTTAAGCAAACATTAAATTAATATCCTCTTTGATGCAAGTCTCATTCTATTCAGGTTTATTTACGGAGAAGAGAACAGATTATTTCTCAAAACCCTATTCAAGGAATACGCGGTATTTTACGGAAAACAAGGAATTTTTCGTCAAGTTAATTAGATTTTTATGTTGAATGAATTTCTTATGGTAATTCTATAGACTAGACAGGTATTTAAAGATAATATTATTATTAACCATAATATATATATATATATATGTATACATATTAAAGTGTTTCTCTTCTTTTTCCACCTTCCAGGAGTGGAACGCCTTGCCTGAGTCTGTGTTTCCTGACAACTACAACCTAGGGGTCTTCAAGTCGCGAATGAATAGGTTTATTCTAGGCAAGCGTGTACCATCGTAGACTGCATCATCGCTTACCATCAGGCGAGATCGTGGTCAAACGCTGGCCTTAGGCCGCCTATAATTTATATTAAAAAACCTGATCATCACGTTCTTCTCAACATCAAGACGCCTGATCATAAAACTTCTTTCTTCGCTAACTCTTTCTCTGACTGCTATCCGCTTGTGGGAACTCTCTACTTGTGGAAATCCGCAGGGCCGCCTCTATGGGAATCATCAAATCCAAACTCTTTAAACACTTCATCTCTCTTCAAGATAGCCAACAAATTGACCACTTTATGTAGGTATATTTATGTATTTCGTTTATGTATGTGTATTATTATTAATTTTTGTAAGTTTATTTTATGATATCTAAGCTAAAGTTTGTTTAGCTTTCTATTTTCTGGCACTACCACTTTATCCACACCATTTTCTTCCAGCGAACCTTTGTGTAGTGTGCTACACAAAGTTTCGCTGGAAGAAAATGGTAATTAGCATTAAGTTCGCCTATGTATTTATTTATTAGTACAATGAAGATTTTTCTAATCTAATCTAATAATAGAAATGGCGGCCGATGGGGCAGAACAGTTCTCGAAAACAGATTGGAAGTTGGAAATAAAACGGCCTCCTACTAAAAGGAATAACCCCCTTATAATGGTGGCTGGGAGTCGTTGGGTACGCACAAACAGGTCAATCAATGAGAAAAGCATACGTCTTACTGTTGATATGATTGGTGGAATACAAAATACACATCAGATTTTTTTACTTGGTAATTTTCTTTTGTTTGCGCTTACCTGTTTTTTGACAGATATTTTAACTTTCAAATTCAAATTTGTCGGCACCGAGAATAGATAAGCAATTATCAAAAGTAGTCTTAAGTATAAATTCAGCATAACATATCTTGTTACAACTCTCAAAACAGGAACTTTAAATGATAAATTTACCTCCATTAAACTAGGAGATACGCGACATCATCATCAACCCGCCCGGCTTCCGGACAATGGAGAAACTTTGGCGTTTAACAATAATACTGAACCCTACAGAACTCACCGCACGTGATTCTGTAGGGACTCGCACTTTATTAAATGCGATTACTGACGCGTGGTGCAGTGTGGGAACTGAAACGGCTTCTAATTTCAAAAATTGTGTTGTAATATCGATCACATACATATATATAATTTTATATTTAAAAAAATTTACCGCAAACTCAAACTCTTAGCAAGAATTTTTTTTATATATTTATCTTGTAGACACAAGCTGACGAGCCTCCTGATGTTAAGTGGTCACCGTCGCCTATAAAGTTGCCTAGCACTTAATACCCTATTTACAACTCTCTTGATGGCGTTCATTTTCAAGCCCACCGGAAAACCTCCGGTGGAAGGTCATTCCACATCTTGCAGGTGCGTGGAAGAAACGAGCGGGTGAAACGCACCGTGTGAGTCTGCGGATACGAAACTTGCGACGGCCGGAGCGACGGCGGGGCGGGGCGGTGCGGCGCGGGGCGAATAGATAGCGGTGTCTTGCGTGTGTACGAAACAAACTTCCGCGCAGTCGCGCTCACGTAGTGTTGTGATAAACATGAATTCACGTCGAAGAGAACTATTGGAGCCCAGTCTCCTAATGAGAGAATGTTTATTACGTAGAGATGGTGTTCATCCAATAAATCAACGACGACGCAGTTTGGGAGAATTTTCTACACTTTATTACGAGCTACGTTGTCATTCAAGAAAGTTCTACAATTACACAAGAATGAATGAATGAATGAATGAAAATTCTTTATTATACCTTACAAGCTAGACACAACAGATTTAAAGAAAAAAAAACAAATAAAAGTAAGCATAACGGGCGGTCTTATCGCTTAACAAAGCAATCTCTTCCAGACAACCTTTGGATGGAGAGGATATAGAAGAAGAATGAGTATAGAGACATTCGATTATGTTTTACAGAAAATTAGAAGTAATCTGGAATCTGAATAAAAGATATTATCTCTTCATTGTCTATTTCCATAACTAATAATATTATTACTGTGATAAAAATGCAACACTATGTACCCGCGCGAGCGGCGAAACCAAACTAGTTTGTTCTCGTCGCTCCGCGCCGCCACCGCTCTACCGCCGCCCGTGCATCGCTCGATCGCGCCGCTCCGCCGTCGCCCGTTTCGTACACAGCGCTTAATGTTTTTAATGTATTTGATTACATCGCCGTCGCGCCGCCCCGCCGTCGCTCCGGCCGTCGCAAGTTTCGTACCCGCAGACTGAGACTTCCACGCATCTACAAATTCGAACGCATAATATGAAATGACTACACTCTTCAAGCCCTTACGTAATTTCGATCAAAATATTCAACAAACTAACTGACGCGTTGAAAAATGAGACTAATACCATAACATTTATAAACCAACTAGAATACTTACTAACTACTGAAACCTACTATACAATTGGCGAATATTTTAATGATAAATTTTAGATACTTAATATCATCACTGATTGTTTTACCTACTTTGACATTAGATTTGAATGTTTGAAGTCAGAAAAATGACGTCCTTTTCTCTCCAAAATATTGTTGTGGCCAACAGGGTCCATAATGATCATGTACTATCAGCAAAAAGTCCGCTCTGCCACCTTAAGGGGTGAATTTTCTATGAAGCGACTAGCAGTTACCCCGCCTTGAAGTTTAATAAAACCCGTCTTGAACTTTAATAAAACTCTAAGTCATAAAAACAAAGGGCTTTCACAAAAATAAACAGATATTCAATATTGTTCATCTCTGCGTTTGGCCAAAATAAAAGGACAAAAGAAAAAGGCAGTGTCAGCTAGCTAACTACTTGCAAGCGAACTGTTTCAAAATTCAAAAATGGCAGAGCGGAATTTTTGCTGACTGTACCTATCAATTACCACCTATTATTACATTGTAGAATACAATGAACGATTGGTATTTTTTATAGATAGATAGATAATATCTTTATTTCACACCATTAGAAATAAACAAATGAAAGAAAATACACTTTTAAATCATAGGTATTGTACCTGCATTCAAATTTGCCGCCACTAAGAATAGATATGCAATTATTAGAGATTTAGTATACAAGAAAATACACTTTTAAATCATAGTTGCCCTTGCTACTTTTATATTTTACCTTGTACTTTTTAATGCGGCATTATATCTGCAACCCTGTTTTCTGTATACATATATATAAATTATATATTTTTCTCATAATTTGTACAACTTTTTTGTGAAACAGCTATATCCGCTTGTCAACATAGTTTTAGTGCATTTTGTGTTCAGCTGTAATTGGTTGTGCATGTAGCTATGAGATATATATACATAAGAACTCTAGCATCAGATCATGTAACAACTGTTGGTGGACCTAATAAATAAATCTAAAATAAGTACAATGGGCGGCTTTTCCGCCCATTGTATTCCGTAGAAACATTTTGGTGGTCGGTTTTTGTCCTAAAAATAAACAATTCGTGTACGAGTACATCAGTACCCAAAATTATAACTCAAAATGATTCATACTACAAGCGTGTATTACTCACCAACTGGTCAAACCGTCCACCCTCACAAAACATCCCCTCAATTCATCCCCGACCGGCCACGTGGCATACAAATCCACGAGATTGTGAGGGGTGCCAACCAATTTGCCTTTGTATTCTATAAGCTACCCTCTCTTTCATATTTACGATACTGGCGGTACGAGCGAGTGAGATGATATTAGAGGGAGTAATAAATACGATTTTCTAAACGTAGTGCAGTTAAGCATTTTATTGATTCACTCCGAGATAAAAGGAATAATCAGAGGGTGAAGGGACTTCATTAAAAACTAAACTCCCTTATTATTATGTCTAGCACAGACTATGCTTACTCAATAAATAGAACGCACAAAAAAGGACGGCTACCTACTTAAAAGCTCCGACGACAGCCTATCAGCCCTGATGGGTGAGTAAGCAGAAAATTATAGCCCAGCAAATTGCATCCTGTATTACTGTCGTTAGAATTCGTTCAGTCATTCGTTCGTAACATTCACTCATGGGTGCATTTTTTCGTTCATAACAATGTAAGCATTGCCAGTGTCATTCGTTTCAATTAAAGCACGAACATTTAAATTTGGAACGCGAGCTAATTGGTCATCAAATGCGCGGTAAAAGTGACAGCTCGAGATTAAACATGGCGGACGTGAAATATTATTAACGCTAATATCTTGGTGATAGGAACTGGTTGCAGTTTCATTTTCTATTGAATTGTCTGTTATTGCCTCGTTTATAGACACTAATAAATTGGTGAATCGAAGCTAACTTGGAAGTGAACAGATTCAATAATCATGGTACCAACATTGTATTTAATATATACAGCAAACAAACATATTTTTGCATGTAATTACATTGAAAAGGTACTTACTAACATCCTACATGCATATATATAAACAATAAACATTTAACTGCACGAAGCGCAAAAAAATACGATACTCCAACTAAAATTATGCGCATTAGCTGTATTATGCAAAGTTCACGTAACTCAGTTTTTCATAATTTTTCGTTTACGTGTACACACGGCTACACATCAAGCTATATATTTCCAGTATAAGCTGACCTCGCATTGTGTAGGCTTTTCTTAAAATGAAAGGTCAGCTTATACTGGACTTATATAGCTTGATGTGTAGCCGTGTGTACGTAATTATGCTCGCTGAAATGAGAGTAGAATGAAAATTCGGGTAGAAGAAAGACTTTGTACATTGGCTTAATTTATTAATATTGCTCGGAAACACTTTTTGGCGCTGCGTTTTCGTGGTTTTCTTTTCATTGCGTTCGTAATAAAGGTAATAAAATTGGGTTTTGGTTGTTTTAGCACTTTTGGGAAAATAGGTACTGCATTAGGTCTATAACACATTTTGCCTGTGACTAACTTGTGTGGTACCCGGACCAAGCCGGCCAGAATATGCTTACTTAAATTCTATGCAATAAAAACTGTAATAAATATGCAATATTATTATACAAATCAAATCAGTTACTGCGTAAAACACCAATTAATCCAAGTCACGTACTTGTCTTATAGTTATAATTATAAAAAAATATTAAAAAAAAACCAAGTTTCTTCAATGTATAATATTTAAAAACTAGCATAAACATGTTTCGAATAGGAAAATATCATTAATCTCCGTCTCATGTACTTCATTTCATATTTCGCTTTACTAAGAAAACTTTCAACGAAATCAGTAGGAAATGTACGAGCTAACCCGCGGGCCGGGCTAGTCATGAATAATTTATACTCAAAAACTTCAGGCTTATGCATGCAGTCGGCTAAGTTTGTAATAAATTCATCCCAACCAATCCATTTTGCTTGTGATCTGTTATGTAAACTTTATAATCCGAGATGTTTGATAGAAACTTCGCTATCTCAATTAAAACTTGAATTTCTATACTCATTGCAAGTTTTGTTTGCGATTGTTTTATGTAAGGATTCGAAATTCAATCACTGATTTAAAACAACACTGGTAAAAAAATTTAAAAATAAAGTGTTCTTTACCAATTCGAAATTCAAATCTTTAAAGGTGACGGTGTTCAATAAAATTGAAACGTTACTAGGAGTTAGGGAAGGGCGTGCACTGTATCGATGAAAACATGGGGTCGCTCCCACAACTAGTGGATTATCGATTGTAACTTGATCATTAGGGCACGTCTGCCCACGCTTTAATGCCATGCCTTGTTTACACACCCCGACATGAATTCTGACCGTGTGATATAACTACTGAAAGCTGTTAACGTGTTTCGAGTGAATTTACAAAGTAATCGAGAGACAAAGGTGTGTTGATACAAAAAATAAACGAGGCTATATGTGTATATGTGATAGTAATGCTTTCGGATAGTGGTTCTGGTCGAATATACGGTGAAAGGTCATGTTTCGACCTCGTATTTCGTATAGAAAATGTTCTGATTCGTTTTGCAATTGCAATTATTCATTGTCTAATTTATAGTGCGTCCGTTGCTCACATAACAAAGAAATCCAATTTGAGGTCATGACTAAGGCCACTCTTGGTGCCTTGAAACGTGATTGGCAATACTGTTTCGTGTTTCAACTCTTCGGCGTATTACTGAATCACAATTGCGTGTGTACAAGTACTTATGTAAAACAAATGCAGAAACAATGTATGTTGTTATAACTCGTGTCACTAACTTACAATAACCCAGAGATATTGTCTACACGTTTACGCACTTACACTAATATTATATATCCTACTATTGTATATAAAACTTGTACCAAGCACGTTAGTATATATGGAGGTAATTTTTCAACGCTTGTTTGCGAGAATAGACTGAGGGACTTACGGACGTTAATTTTAGAAAGGGATAGAAATATAAGAGGGAGAGTGTACGAATGATAAAATGTACACATTAACAAAATTTATGTGTGTAGGGAGTGCGTTTTGGTTTAGATACAAACTTCTAACGTTGTTATGAGGCTCACTATTTTCTGGCTGTTGTAAAATGTTTCTTACTCCATAAATAAGTATGTATGTACTTAATTTAACTTAGCAAACTGATAGGTTTGAGATATAACCTATATTATGTGATCATTCTATGGAAGTGGTAGCAATGTATGTAGTGGTAATCATATTAAATAGTTACGATTGTGAAAAATTATTACTTATGTATTACTTTCATTTAACTATTCAATCTGGTATTTCAATTATAAATGGAAGTACCTTATACATACATATGTATTGATTTTTCATATACTTTATTGTTAACCATTATTATCCATTAATATATAGAATGATATACTGAACGTTTTAATGACAAAAGATTGCCGCTTACTAACAATTCTGCATAATTTATAACTTGACACATTACCGAAGTACTCAACAGCTTATTACTGATGTTACGATTTTATCGATATCAGTCACGTCACTACCGTTCCCCGCACGAATCGGCAACGCTGCATAGCAACTGCATTCGCAACAAAAAACATACACAATCAATTTAATAATAAGCTTAAAAAGTGGTCGTAATAATAATGCATAATTACGTGAAAGCAAAGCGCGTGCCGAATAATATAGTACTTGAAGGGGAAAACGACAGCTGCGTTCGACGCTACATCTGCCAGCCCTAGCGCGCGCACACGCAGACCTCACCCCTGTATTTTCACATCACTAGCATCACACACACTAGCATCAACTCGACGCACACACACGCACCTTACCGTGCGTATAGGGTGTTGCCCTATTGTGTGACACTCACTGCTTTTAGGGTTGGGCCGATAACATTTTATTACTTGTTGAATGTTTTTGATGGATGAACGAGAATGAGAATGAATGATTGATTGGGCCTCTTTTTGACTTGGCGTTCGATTGTAATAGATTTCACGAGGCTTTTTGTGTGAAGTAACGTGATTGTTTTCGTTGTGAAGTAGATTTACTTCACAACGAAAACAATCACGTTACAACACTTACACTAATATTATATATCCTACTATTGTATATAAAACTTGTACCAAGCACGTTAGTATATATGGAGGTAACGTGATTGTTTTCGTTGTGAAGTAAATCAGACTCGATATTAATGTTCTGGTTTTGTTTTTACTTGCAGTACTTAGTTACCTAAGAATAAAAAGTGATCCAAAAAGCAATCTTTTGCATCAGCAATTTATTTTCCTTATCTCAGTTAAACAACACAGCGAAAACCGTTACAACGTAATAAATTGCTATTTGTCCTGTAGGAAGACCTTCTAAGTCGATATTCTTGTAAATGGTCATTATATTTAGAAAGAGTTCTTCTCAGAAAGCTGATTCCACGTACAAATGACCTAGAAATAATACCTACATTTCATGATATTTTTACCAACTGTTGTTGCCTTGTAAATTTCTGCTTATTTTATGAAGTTCTAGCAACAAAAAGTTAAAATTAAGACCTATGACTTATGTATGAATCAGTTTAAAAATTAAGTTATGAACTCGTCGGTCCCATCATAATGTCAAAAAAAACATACAACAGTCAATTTGTTTCGTCCCTTTAATCAAGCATCACAGAATTAGCGGGAAATTCGTGACATCCGAAAATCCCTAGGGGCCATGTTGGATCCAAATCCGCACCCGGTTTTTCCCGGGCTTAATTAACATAACTCGCGGTTGACAACCCTGGTGTAGGGCTACCGTAAAAAAAGAAAACAACCTGAAATATTTTAAAAATATACATATTTTATTGAACTCTGTGAAATACGTTGATAACCGAATACATTCTCTAACCAATATTTGTTATTACCTTGGTTCATTTTGACTCATAACAGATTAACGCTAGTCAGGTCGTTCCTTTGACACCTACACTGCCCATCTCACCTAATAAAGCTACTGATACCTTGCATCTCGTACTTTGGTACAGATAAATAGTTTACTAATGGCGGGTTCCTATATTCGTGGGTAACCAGCTACGACTCGTTTCTCCTTGTAAAACCTGTCAAATGTTTGCCACTAGTTTCACACTTTTTCAAGAAGATACGAGGCGTAGTCGGTTACCTATAGATATAGGAACCCGCCATCACTAAATATAAGCTGAGTTCGAGGTATTATGACCCTGAAATGGCATACTTAATTAAAAGATTCCGAGGACGGCCTGAAAACTTCAAAATCAGAGCTTCTAACTTTTAACGTTAACCTTATTAGGATTAGGTATATACATTTTTTGTTATGATTTATTTAGGTAAGATGACAATGCCCTTTTACAGCAGCTACGATTTGACATTTTATATTGTATATCTTGACTTTCCTTATATTCTATTCAATGACTAATGCAATTCAATGTTTATAATAAAATTAATGTTACTTACTGACATCAGCAGCAATTTAGAACTCAAAATAGGTACCTATTATAATCAATTCTTTGACAATGCCCCTTTACAGCAGCTATAAGCTTAATTGTAAATATGTATATATGAAACGTTTGTCTGTTTCTGGCACCCCTACTTAGATAAAGACATGTAATTAAGTAAGTACTATTATTGACGTAACCAAGTGTTCCATTGTGTCCCTACGGTTTGAATGTATGAGAGTATGAGCGGATTCATAAGCTCACCACGAGCTTTTAGATATCAACTATCAGTAGACAACCCTAACTGTTCAATCAGTTAATGCGTTCGTTTTTACAACTGACAACACTAGATTTTAAAGCTGTCAGCGAGATGTCTAGGGCCAATGGATCAAAATGTCTGCTCGCATTTTGTAGCGGTAAACTTGCTTTGTGTTTTCATGTTTGTGCAGTTTAAATTGCAGTTTTGTAATTGCGCTTTTCTGGTTTGATTTGTTCGTGTCGTGAAATTTGAACAATCTAAGGCGTGGGTTTCGCTTTTGTTATATAGAATCATTGTTAAAAATCTCAGTTATCGCGGACAAGCTCATTAAAATGTATTGAAATAAGACCAATGCCCGTGTGACGTTCTATTAATACCTAAATCTAAAACTTAAAAACATAGAATGGAACAACCGTATGCCAAAATTAAACTCACAACTAAATCAAGCATAACTTTGCAAAAAATGGACAATGGAGTCTAGTATCGAGCTTAGTTCTTGAATACAGGTCTTAAATCATCACGTAAGCACTCTTTGTGGTAGATAGATCAAAAATAGTGAGTTGCACGTCATAAACAATTTGTTTTTTATTTTTGATAGCCAAACGCTTAACCACTGCCTCAGCTGATGGTAAGTGAAGGTGTGATCGAAGATGGAGCACGCTTGCCTAGAAAGAACCTATTCACTCTGGACTTGAAGACTCCAAGATTATACTGGTTTGGAAAAACATACGTCGGAAGTGAGTTCCACTCCTCACTTGTGCTAACAAAAAAAGTTGAAGCAAATCGTTTGGTACGGCAAGGTGGTATGCCGACCAGGTATGGGTGGTACTTCTCGGTTCGTCTGCTTGTCCGGTGGTGGAAGGGGGAAGGAAAATAACAATTAAAACGGATTTTCGAATAATGATTCCATCTCTAGTGTTTACTAAGTGCTCTATAATCTGACATACTGGCTTAGGTATATGGGTGAAGGCCTTGTCACTCTTGATTTTTGCCGCTAACATGATCTTTCAATAAATATGCGTATTCATACTATTTTCACTATTGTAATTCAAAATAGTCTCGCCTAACAGTATAAAATTGATGTGACAATATTGTACTTGTTTGATACCAATTGTCGCGCGCCAATACAGATAAAGCGATCAATGTTCTTAGTTCTCCGAAGTTGAACCAAAGTTTGCATCAAACATTGGCTCAACATTTTAAAACGTATCAAATGTCCACAAAGGCAATCCGGTAAGTGGCATTGTCCGACTTTTGGTTTATCCTTTATACAATTTTATTGGTTTTCGGTGCTATAAACCACGCCTGACAGGGATGTAGCTCGATGTTTAAGACTAGTAGAGTCCCTTGTGAAAGGGCTCGCCTGGGGAAGAACTGCCACCATACCTATTTCTGCCGCCATGCAGCATTGCTGTGTTTTCGTATGAAGAGTTGGCTTTGTGATCATATTTTGTATGGGCACATTGTTGCCATTGCACATTGATCCTCTCCATCCAAAGGTTGTCTGGAAGAGATCGCTTCGTTAAGCGATAAGACCGCCCATTATGCTTACTTTTATTTGTTTTTTTCTTTAAATCTTTAAATTGTTGTGTCTAGCTTGTAAGGTATAATAAAGAATTTTCATTCATTCATTCATTGATGGACGCAGGCCAGTGCTTACTAGGGCATGTTTCTAAGGTGCGTGAGCTACGTACCTTAGAAACAGGTAGTTTGTAGTTTTCCTCGTATGAAAATACTTTGTTATATGCGATGGTTAACATCAACTGGACCAAATACTTCTTTCATATCCAGGTCTTACAAAAACAGGGTTCCCCCGGGGTTAAAAGAACTTGTAAACCTTTCATGGTTATCATACTAATATTATAAATGTGAGAACTTCAATGTTTGACTATGACTAATTACTATGAATTCTGTGCTTCGGAGGGCAAGTTAAAATGTCGATTGCGGCTATAAAAACAGTCAAGCCACGTTGGAGACTTTCGGGAAGTCTAAAAACTCCAACGAGCTTATACTAACTTTGCATGGTATTTTTTTTATTAATAATTTCTGACCCTGAATAATTAGCACGGATTTTTATTAAATATAATGCCATCAATTTCAGAATCGGTTCAGTTGTTGTTGATATTATCCCTAGAAACATACAAACAACAAACTTTTATTTACGTATACTTCATTGGCGCAGGGATCAAAAGTGAGTCTTGACCTCCGATATGAGAACTCGCCACTTTCCTCTGTCCATTGCCATCTTGTGTCAGTCGTCGGTTTCAAGGTCGCGCAGGTCAGCTTCCGTCCTATCGTTCCAGCGATACTTGGGACGACCAACCGGTAAGGCCAATCGATCGACCCAAGTATGTTCTCTTGACGCTTTGATCTTCACCCATTCGCAGCATATGGCTGAGCCATCGGAGTCGGTGTGACTTGTATTCTCCTATGATGTTCAGCCACAAGAAACACAAACAACAAACGTTACCACTTTATAATATACGTATTCGCATTTGACTACAATCTTAATTGGTGGTAAATGATGATACTTTCTACAATGGAACACGTTTTTATTATTTATACTACAAAAAAATATTTGCCCTTTTGCCTGCCTTAGTGCGTCTCTGTTGGCTTCTGGTTCGTCCAAAGAAATTCTTCGCCAATTCGAACTTCCTCGAATTTCTTCATACGATCTTCTGATTCTTTGTGGTTTTCTCCATTCGCCTTACTGTGGTTTGGACTTTTCTTTTATCTAAATAATTCTATTTGTACAGGCTTTGGTCCGTTTATTTTCTTTGTAGGTTATTGATTTGTGGTTTTACCTTATTAGTTTCGGAAAATTCGGTTTACTTTATTGTTCTGCTTTTGGACGAAATGTTTATTTTAACCTTTGATTTTGGTTGTTAATTTTTTTTTACTAGTACTTATAAGGCAGTTAGGAACAAATTTATCACCGCATTTTATAAATTTTCACTTATATAGCTAATTCTATCTCGTTAACAATAGTTTAAAAAAGGCGATCCAATAGTGGATAATAATAAGAATAAGTTTATTTCACAACTATAGGAATACATAGTGAATTGCATTGTATCGCAAACGATCAACGGCTACTTATTATAAAAAAACAATGTAAATAATGTAAGCACTAAGGTTTCGGAACATACCTCCCGTGCTAGTTCAAAACTGTTACGGCGAGGAGTGCATGCATTTACCCATTTCAATAATCTGCAGATGTATCCATTTGGGAGTCACGAACATATGCAGACAGACCCAATTTGTACCGCGTCTCTGTATCAAGAAGGTTATGGTTCAAAACTTTAAAATTTTAAGACACAGGCAGACCTCTTTATGCATGCATATTTTTTTTATTCTACAAACAAAATCCCCAGCTCTTATATTGATAAAGGTGCAATTTATTTTAAAACTTACATCCAATAAGAAATATACACCTTACAATATATGATGTACTTATAAAATAACATTTTTAAAGCCATCTCAAAAACTTTCAAGCCTAGGCGGGACTTGAACCCTCAACCTTCCTCTTGATACGAGGATGCACTGCCAATTGTGCTACAGGCTCTTGTCACGTCATGGCCGAAATTAGCGAATGATTCAGATTACGACTCAAAGCGCCGTTAGTCTAGACTTGAAAGAAGCTGAGGTGGTTTTAAAAATGTTAGATTTTTTCGTAAGTGTTCGGATAACACTATAAAATTACAAATACTATGATGAAATAACGACAGAAAGCACGTACCGTAGTATAGATTCTTCTATGAAACAGAGATTGCGATTGAACCTAACATGAATGGGTTGGTAAAGAGTTACTTTTTAATATCTCACATATCACAAAAACCTTGAATTCAGATGTAAATATCACATAGCAAATGTACAATCTCGTATGAATTCCTCGAAGTTATTTACATACCTTTGGTATGCTCATATTTTCTCGGATCGTCAAACCAAGAATACACGTTTTTAACTGACAAAAGTTGGTTTAGGCGGCTTAGGCACTGTCCGCCGGCGGCGCCCCCGACTCGTTGAGAGCGAGAGAGCACACACAGACACTCAGTGCCGACCGCTCAGCATGAATAACAGAAACGCTTTTTTTTTATTCTACCTGGACCAAGCATATAGCCTACCTGATGTTAAGGGGAATCGTCCATACAACATGTACTACCAAGATCATTTCTAATTGGAGCATATTTCTACCCTAATAAGGTATTATTTTAACTTGAATAGTATTTATCTAGGTTCCCAACCATATATTACATCAAAATACTTACCTAAAATGAAATAGAAGCGTATCGCATTCTACATGTTTTTACGCCATAAAAGACCTGTTTTCAACCTAATTGTTTCGTATTAAAAACAACAACATCTTACATATCCTAGTCATGGGAATAAAGATTATATCGTCTAATTACAGAATAACAACACAATGAGAAAAATACAACAAGTTTTCAGTCATCATTTTTGATATTACGGAACACAGTCAAAGTCTTATCAAATTTAGAATCGTTCATTTGCTATGACTGTCGCTCTGCGTGGCTAAACTTCGTCACTAAACAGAGATACCGATATTCAGGCCGAAGTTTTTGACGCGGCCGAATTGAAGTTGCGCTCGGGGTTCGCCAGCTTCTTAGGCGGTAACCATGGCCTTTAACAAGTAAAGCCTCATAGGTCACGCATCTTAGAAACGTGCCCTACGATGCACTGCCCTGCGTCCATCGACCTGAGGCATACATTTGCCTGTAATTTCACCGGCAACCATCCCCTTCAAACCGAAACACAGTAATGCTGCTTGGCGGCAGAAATAACTTCCCCGGGCGAGCCCTTTCACAAGAAACTCTACTACTCTTTAATGTTATTTGTGTGGAATCAGGTTTACGGCCCACCCGGTAACACCGGGGGGGTGGGAACACACTATCAATGCGTTCCTTACCCTCTAGAAACCTCTTTACATTTGTCTTAAGGTGTACCACGTCGTAGCCTAACGGAAAAACCTCAGATGGCTTCATAAAACATAAATATTGAACCACCAGCGCTGACGGTCAGCGTAAGAAGAAACTCACCTTAGTTGACATATTTAATTCGATACCTATCAAAAGTAGACAAGCAATATTATTCAAGATTTTATCCTCGTTTCCGAAGCACAAAACACTTACCTGCATACCTAAATGTTACCATTCTACGCATTGTAATTACCGCTAGTGGCTACAAAACTCGGAATACCGGTAATGTTTAATCAAAAGGTTCAAAAAGTTGGACCATCCATGCTAATAATATACATTCGAAAGTAACTCCTGTCTATCTGTTAAGAACGTTTTCACGACGAAACGGCTCGACCGATTTCGATGAAATTTGTTATACAGATAGATTACGACTGGGATTGGGACATAGGCTACTTTTTAACCGACTGCGCAGAAGGAAAATCTTTTTATTGACAAACCACGGGTGCTAATCCGCGGGAGTTTAATTGTTGTTATAAAGCGCTGTCTCATAAATAAATAAATATTGCTGGAGATTTCACACAGCGCTATCTAGCCCCATACTAAGCATACTAAGCAGAGCTTTTACTAAAAGAGTTAACTAAAAGAATTCATAGTTTTTGTAAATACATATTTACGTACTTACAAAATTGGCATCTGTTAAATTCTATAGTGCCAGTACTTTTATCTCGACGTCGAATTTCGCTAAACGCAATACCATGATAAAAGCCGTAAAAACTCAGTCATAAATTTTTTTTATGAAAAGATATCTGAAATAGTAAAGTTATCCGCTTTCCCTGAATGTAAATGTGATGCTCAAAAGATCAGTAATCCAGCTATTGTGATGTTTAGAATTCCTAAACATAGTAGAAAAACGGTATAACTGAGAGAACACGCGAGTCTCCTATAAAAACTAAAAAAAATGATTAGGTTTAATAATCATTTATTCTCAACATGATAATAATTATCGCTTACGTGAGAATCAGTAGAGATAGAAAAAAATATTGTAGTTCCTTCAAGTTATGGTGGGTAGGTACTCAATTTACGCATTCAGGTAGATCGTTTGATATAATCACTTTATTTAGTAAACATTAGTTAGGTATATGTTATGCAAGAATATAAGAGAATACTCTTTATTGCACACCAACAAAATTAAAAATATAAAGAAATACACAAAAATAAAGGCAAGTACAAATGGCGGTCTTATCGCTAAAAGCGGTCTCTTCCAGACAAGCAAACAAGCATTAAATAAGCAAGTTTAGTTTTAAATGCGTTTAATGAGTTTACATTTATTCTTTCCTAGGGCAATCTTCCAATATACATATAAAAATATCATTTCACGGTTTTTGTGGTCGCACTCCTCCGAAACGAGTCTACCGATTTTAATGATTTTTTTTTGTATAATTGTGAGGTATGAGAATAGGTCGTACAGTAATTTTCCCCCTCCTACCCGTACCCCCATTTACTAATGGCGTATATTTGTTTGTACCATACCCATATAATTTAACCGTCATCGCGTCGTTCATTGACGTGAAGTCATTTACATGAAGTGTCGCGTCACTTTGACGAGAGTGTTTTTTATAGTTTTTATCCCAAAGTTCCCACGGGAACGGGAAATTTCAAGCGTGTGAAACCGTTCGTAAACTAAGGTATTTATTATCTTTCACAACTTATATACTAAAACAGTGCCATGTAAACTTACGCGAAATAAGTAGATTGTGTCGTCTGTCCTTTATCAGTTTAAAATGCTTCTTTTGAACAAATATACTAAGTTTTCCCCCTCCCCCGGACCTCTCAACACCTACCATTTTGACAAAATGGCCCCAAAAATATGGTTTTTCACTAATATAAATAAATAATGCTGGGCATTGCACACAGCGCTATCTAGCCCCAAACTAAGCAAAGCTTGTACTATGGAAACCAGTTAATTGAATGAATATTTACATATTTTTTTTTGTAAATACATACTTATCTATCTCTATATATATATAAAACAAAGTCGGGTTAGTTACATTCAAGAACCGCTGGACCGATTGGATTGATCGGACCGATCTTTGATTTGTTGGAATTGTCTCCGCCCCGAATAGCAGAAAAACAATTAAAATATCGGAAAAATTCACCCGAAAAAAACCATGATGAAAATTAATTTTCTCTTACATAGATGTAGCTAATGATGGCTGATTGATAATTCTACCGGCGACGTGGCAGCCCGCGTCATATGCATGTCAGCTAGTAATACATAAAAAAATACCCAAACCTGGAACAAATATCTGTAGACCACGCAAACATTTTTCCCGCAGCAGGGATCGAACCCTCAACCTCCTGCGTCTCAGCTGGCTATTCACCCACTGCGCCACAGAGGTCGTCTATATCTGTGTTCTGAGAGGTTTTACAAAAACCTCTACAAAAAGGTTCTTATCAAAATTTAAGAATAATATTTCCCAAAGCGTAACAAACAGAGAAACAGAGATATTTTCGCATTAATAATTTTAGGATAACCTCCATGGATATATGCGACCCCGTAACTGGTACATTTTCTTCATGGGGTGACTTATGCGCCCATAAGGGTGAGCTCTAAGGGTTGCACTTGTCGTATATCTATTTAATTGACAATACTTGGAATGAAACTCCTTTTGTTTTACTCGGGGCAGAACGGAAATGGTATATAATAAAATAAATGTAATAAATAAATGTTGATGGATATTTCACACAGCACTATCTAGCCCCAAACTAAGCTGAGCTGTACTATGGGAACGGCTGTACGCCCACTGCGCCACGGAGGTCGTCATATGCGTTGTTGGTGTGTAAGTGTGAAATATAAGTGGTAGTTATATATATAATACTGGATATTTCACCAAGCGCTATCTAGCCCCTAACTAAGCAAAGATTGTACTATGGGAATTAGGTTACTAATAGACTTATATCCTTAATAGAAGCAATCAGCCTCGAAACAAATATCTTTAGATAATACAAACATTCCACGGCGGGACTAGAACTCGCAACTCAGCCGGCTATTCGCCCACTGTGCCACGGAGCCTATTTTTACAACCTACGCAAAATAAAAGGTGTTATAAGTTGGTTTATAGGTGTCTGTCTGTAGCTTTGTAGCTCCTAACGGATGGTCTAATTTTAATGTGGCTTTTCGTTTGAAAACCTTTTTTTGGCGAGATGGGTCTCAGCTATTCATTATCATCATATCAGCCATAGAAAGAATGCCCCCACAGATGGACGACCTGATAAACGTTGCTGGGAGCCGTTGGGTGCGGGCTGCACAAGACCTTAATTTTTTGGTTGAAATTAATTAAAACAGCATTTTTTTAATTACAAATATAATATAATACTTAATGAAGTTTGGATGGAGAGGATATAAAGCGAGTAAGTAATAATAAAAAATGGAAAATCTTACTAGCTTCCTTTTTTAAAATATTATTGGTTAGCAAAATCTCCCTGTTTACTCCCTGAGCTATTAAACCTGACCTGTTAAAGTTGCTGGGAGCTGTTGCGTAAATTGCAAATCTATTGAGGCGTATGTTTAGCAGTGAGCGTCCTGTGGCTGATATTATGATGATGAACCAAAATCTTATCTCTCGAAACGCTTAAAGATAATGATTGTAAATAGCGAAGTTAGCAGAATCGAACTGAATACATTGACAACAAATTGAATAGATTTCGGAATCTGATACCGAACACTGTCGCAGCCATGTTGTATGAACATTATCTCAAGCTATTCACAATAGCGTGTATACTCCGTCCACGCTGAGTCTGCATAATACTAAGAATGTTACATTAAAACGCATTGAAGACTAACAGACTGCTCGGATACGCACGGATTTATACAAAATAAAATATCAAGCAGGGAGAGTGACAGAACTTTTAAGTAATTTTAGAAGTAAAACTTCTTTACGCACGCTTGACTTGGGGAGAACGGAAGTTAAGAGGGAGATATATGTTAGTGAAGATAGAAAGAGAGAGATACGTTTCCTATATTTTTAAACGTTAATGTGCGAGTGCGAGTTGTTTCTTTCCAGGATGAACATAGACTGATCAACCTACAGACGTGTGGACAATTTTGTAATTGAACAATTTTATAAATTAATATATTTTGAAAAATAAGTTTTACTTCAGTCGTGTGTTCTAAACACACTCGTTTTTTAATTGGTTCAGTAGTTTCTGTGATACATACAAACAGAAAAATTTACCTCGTTATTATATGACCTTTGCCCAACAGTGGGACGATATAGGTTAAAAGTACATACAATGGGAACTGCTCATACTTTTGTTTGCCAACTTAATGTTTAAAAAACATTTTCTAAAATTTTAATTTTGATAACTATACAAATTATCGGTATATACCTAGTGATAGTTTTCTGAGACACTTCAGTATTTTATAAAGCGCGTCACAAACGATGAAGATGCTATAATATTTTGTGTTAATATAAATATCGCTTACCCTACAATCCAACGTAAGATGAAATTACATATTTGACGATTTCTGTGGCACAGTGGGCAAATAGCCGGCCGAGATGCAGAGGAGGTTGCAGGTTCGATTTCCGCTGCGAGACATATGTTTTCATATTCTACAGGTATTTGTTCCAGGTTTGGATTTTTTCTAAATTATAAGTATGTATTTACAGAAAAAACGTGTGTTAGTATTTTATCCGTTATCTGGTTCCCATTAGTACAAGCTTTGCTTCGTTTGGGGTTAGATAGCGCTGTGTGAAATGTCTAGCATTCTTTATTTATTTATGTATTATCCTCGCTGTGTGTGATGGTCCATTGGATTGCATGGCGAGCGATAATTTATCTAACATCAAATATAATAACATCTTCGTTGTGTGTGACGCGCTTTATAGTTTATTAAATTATATCTGCTAAACTAATAATAATAAATTTGTTAATTCAGAAAATATAATTTTACAATTCCATTTGTGTATTTAAACTTAAATAGTTACTCGTAGTGAAAGATTTAATCACAGACAGGTCATATCTATCAGGTATGGAGCTGGCCCGTACTCTGCTTAGCAATGAGTTATGCATACTTATCGTGGTCGGATTATTATAAGCTAAACAGTAAGCATCCTCTTCAAATAAGTACGTGTTGAGAGGTGCACCACGTCTAGACCATTCTATGTCGAATCTAATCAACGCTCGAAGCGCTCTAAAGCTGGCCATACACGCGGACGCGACTCCACAAGATTCCACGCCAACACTTCAAAAGTCTTCAAAAACCGTCCGTCTGTCTGTGCGTCAATCTCAAGTGGATTGCGTGGTGTTCTAGGAATATTTGGATAACCGATCATTCAAAACTTCAAGAGTCGACGCACGTGGAGTGCGGCGACTTCACTCCGCGCGCGCCCAACTGTGGCCGATAAAACAATCAGACAAATCCAATTCGGCGGTATCTAATAGAAAACATAAATGTCTAATTTATGACACGCCCTTTTGGAGTCTTTAGAGGTGCGTTAGTGGAGCCTTCGTGTGTGTGCTCGTTTTTTTACTCGCGCCCCGCCGGACTCCGGAGTGATGGAAAAGGCTCAATTTACATTGGCGAGGAACGGAATGGTAGCAAGTAAATTGTAAATAGCGTAATGAACTATATGTCAGTAAGAGGTTTTCTGGCCATGTTCTTTTAACTGCTAACAGATGGCGTTGCTCTATCATACGCTGATTGTCAAAGGAAAGTGAATTGTCAATTTCAATTGCAGTGTTATTATTATTTTAAATAATAATAATAAATAAATATTGCTGATCATTTCACACAGCGCTATCTAGCCCCAAACTAAGCAGAGCTTGTACTATTGGAACCAAATAACTGATAGAATAGTTAAATAATTTTTTTTGTAATTTTGCAAGGAACTTGAAACATAAAAAAGTATGTTAGTTTATCTGAAGAAGTGATATTGTTTTAGACAAATTTTGATATTGTGTCATTAAGATTTGGGCATATAAACCATATTTTTTGCCGGTGTATCTCAGCAGACATCTATGACGCTAGTTGGAACTAATTTTTTTTTACATCGGAAACGAAATGTCCTCACTGTACAAACTAATACAAATAAATAATAAATATTGCTGGACATTTCAAAAAGCGCTATCTAGCCCCAAACTAAGCAGAGCTTGTACTATGGGAACCAAATAACTGATAGAATATACATTTACAATATACATTTTTTTGTAAATACATACTTTTAATATATAAAGAAAATCCAGACCCGGAACAAATATCTGTAGATCATCCAGACATTCGTTCCGCGGCGGGAATCGAACCCGCTAGCTCCTGCGTCTCAGCCGGCTATTAGCCCACTGCACCACGGAGGTCGTAACAAACCAAAAAAAAAAATGTGCGAGAATTATCGGTTTTGGGTCGGCACAATTGACATAAACTTAATTATGCTATGTACAATTTTATTACCCAAATTCGCTTCCATTCCATTCCGCGGCAATGTAAGTTGAGCCAAGTAGCTTTCAATACTTCTAACAAAGTTTCTCGAAATTGAATTAACGTCCTAAATTAAATAAACTAAAGGTATTGTTTGCTAAAACAGGCTTATTTGTAAAAAAAATTACCTCCAATATACAAGGAACTTAAACAAGGCTCCAAGGAAATAGGTATTTTTTTATAGTTTTAGCCTTGTTTGTACAGTTAAAAGTACGAAGAAATTTTAACAGGTCGCGTGTTAGTATTACTGGGTAGTTATATAACCGCATTGCAGCTAGTCTTCCGATTGGGACTTATAGGAACTAATAGAAAAGTAGACTGTAGCACAATTGATTAGTGCATCCTCGTATCAAGAGGAAGGTTGCGGGTTCATGTCCCGTCTAGGCTTGAACATTTTAGAAATGAGATGCTTTTAAAAAATCTTGGAATTTTCTGTATGTGTTCGGATAACACTATACATAAAAATACTAGAGATGATTTTAAAAAATCTTGGAATTTTCCGCATGTGTTCGGATAACACTATAAATAAAAATACTATTTGAAATAAGCAACGCGACATCTCTTGTCAATGAACCGAACTGCAACGTTCGGCATTGAGCAGGTACAAAGAACTATATAAGTTTTCCTGTAGATGGAGCTAACGGCGCTTTAGTCGTAATTCTGAATGATCTCACTAATTTCGACCTAGACGTGAATTGCTTTGTAGCACAGATGGTAGTGCATCCTCGTTTCAAGAGGAAAGTCGCGGGTTCAAGTCCCGTCTGGGCTTGAAATTTTTGAGATGATTTTAAAAAAATTTAGAAATGGTTTAAAAAAACTTGAAATTTTCCGAAAGGGTTCGGATAACACTATAAAAATTAAAATACGAATAGAAAAGCGTTACAATGTGACATTATTATGTACATCTCGGACATCCAAATGACCTACTTTTAATTATTGACATGTATTTTTTTATTATTTTATTGTTGAATTTTTTTATTATTAATTTTAATTATTAAAATGTTTTGTTTATTATTTATTATTATTCAAATTGTTTATTAATTAATTAATTTTTGTTCTGTTTATTTGACAATGCTATTGCAGAGAATTTATTGCATGTTTGGTAACATTATTTTATCTAGTTTGTAAATTTTATTTTTTATTTTAATTAATTAATAAATCTTTTTAGTTTAATAGATAAGTTCATATGAATAACTTGTAAACTTTGACTTATCTAAGTGCATGTTACCATGTCTAAAGATGAATAAATGATATAAATATGAATAATATGATATCTACCGTGTCTCTAACATTTTATCTATCGCTTGATCGGTTAATAGATTGCGATCATGGTTAATATTTTGGCATATTCTTTATGGTACGCAAATCGGTCGGGGTTAGGATTTTAATTTCTGTATATAAATTATCATTATATCAGCCGTATGTCGTCCACTGCTGAACACAGGCCTCCCTCATGGATTTCCAGAGCAACCGATCTTGTGCGGCCTGCACCCAACGGCTCCCAGCAACCTTTACCAGTTACTTATACCAGTTACTTCATTTTTGTACTATAAATGCTAAGCTTAAAAATTATAATATTTTCAAAAGCACTTATATTTGGACCGTGCCATACTGGAGGTCTGGAAATAACCAGAAACGGACCGATTTAGATAAAATTAGGTATAATAATAATAAATCAAGCAGGACATTTCACACAAAGTTATCTAGCCCCAAACTAAGCAAAGCAGCGAATTACTATGGGAACCCGATAACTATGAGAATACATACATACCTTTTTATTTTTTGTAAGTTTATACGTTTTTATATGTATGTATATATAATATAAAGAGTGCCAGTAAAACTTAAAGGTACTATTTATAAGACTATCATAAGACCGGTCTTAACGTATGGAAGCGAAACTTGGGCCGTAACGCAGAAGAACATACATACCATTCAAGTCGCCGAAATGAAGATGCTGAGGTGGATGTGCGGCGTCACCAGGCTCGATAAAATCCGTAACGATTACATGCGAGTAAGCCTGGGGGTGCGCGACATCGCTGACAAGATGCAGGAGAGTCGGCTGCGATGGTACGGTCACGTGAAGAGGAGGCCACCTGACTACGTAGGGAATTTGGCACTACAACTTTCCATCCCCGGTCGAAGATCTAGAGGTAGACCCAAGACAAGGTGGAGAGATGTAGTGTCAAAAGACATGAGAGAGTGCCAAGTTTCTGATGACGACGTCAAGGATAGAGCGAAGTGGAGAAGAACGACCAGGAAAGCTGACCCCACCACCATGTGGGATACATAGCTGGGAAGAGAGAGAGAGAGAGAATAATAATAATATAACGTTAATTTCATGCAACCATGTGCCCATACAAAATATGATAACGAGGTCCATATCTATAAATATACTTGAAACGAACACTTAACAGAATTAATATATATAAAGAAACAACCAGACCCGCAGCAAATATCTGTAGGTCATGCAAACATTTGTTAGGTACGTGGCGGGAATCGGATCCGCAACCTCCGGCATCTCGGCGATAACAGTTTTATTTACAAGTACATTTAATATGAACTTTGTTTCTCATGTAACAGAAAAATATAGGTTGATAAAAGCATTCAATGCATTATAAAGTTTTGACAGTGGCTCACAAACTCTCTGTTTTATATACCAATGAACAGAACGGGTGCATTAATGAATTGGTGTTTTGTTAACGATAGATGTTAAATTATGGAAGCAGTGTTTAGTTAATGTTTTAATGTGTTCACAGTTTGTTTTACATTACCGGCAAAACAAATGTTTGCATATTTTTTATATATTTTTTTATATTTGTTCTGGTGGTTTCTCTATATATTATAAGTATGTATCACACTAATATTATAAATGTGAAAGTTTGAATGTTTGTTTGTAACTCAATCACGTTGTAACGGCTGAACCGATTTAGATGAAATTTGGTATACACGTAGATTATAACCTGGATTACCACACAAGCTACCTTTTATCCCGTAAATCAGTTCTCATGGGATAAAAATGGGGCGTCAAGTCAAGTTGCAACAGCGAGTTTAGCTTCACTTCTAGATTACTTACTTACACATTTAGTAGTGTAACGCGTACGAAGTCGCGGGCAACAGCTAGTTTAAAATAAACGTATACATATAAGTATTCTTTTAGTTATCTGGTTCCCATAGTACAAGCTTTGCTTAATTTAGGGCTAGATAGCGCTGTGTGAAATGTCCAGCAATATTTATTATTTGTTTTTTATTATACTGTTTGTTTGTTCTATATGTTATAGTTGTATTCGAGAAGCAGAGTTTATCGATGGACTGTAGTGATATAGGATAAGATAAGATAAGTAAGTTACCATCCGTATATTATAAATTCGAAAGTAACTCGGCCTCTCTGTCTGTCGCTGTCTGTTACACTTTGACGACTAAACGGCTTGACAGATTTTGATGATATTTGACACATAGCTTATGAATAAGATTGGGATATATACTACTTTTTATCTGACTGTGCAGAAAGACGGCAAGTAATTTCAGTAGTTCAAATTTTAAAAATAGAAAACGTAATTTGAACACAATGCCATTTTCAAATCAAAACGGAAACTAGAATTAGTTCTGAATTACAAACACCTAAAAATGTGCTGTAGCATGCGATGTATTACCATTCTGCCACTTTAATAACAGCGCAGTAGGAAATATGCAAATAATGTAATTATTTAAGTTTTAGGCCATTTTTTGCGCATAAATTACCTGCACCTTTGTTGATGGGCGACTTTGACGCAAGTCGTTGCGTGTTCGATTCCCGCTGCGGGACAAATATTCTTATTGCAAATATTGTTTGGGTTGGGTTTTGTATTATGCAGTATTCGCTCTTCCTGATCCCACGAAAAGTACCAAATGTGGGTTCAGCAATTGTTACATGTTACAATCTGTTTCAATCCAAAGCATAACTGTTGTAGGAACCGTCTATAAACGTACAATTTCAAATTGAAACAGAATGAATATGTTCATTATGGGAGTTATTTGTTTATATACATACTAGACATGTAACTTGATATATGTCTAGTATGTATATAAATAAATTAATGTAATAATCAAAGGGAACATTTCACACAGCGCTATGTAGCCCCAAACTAAGCAAAGCTTGTACTATGGGAACCTGAGGGCTTAGACAAGTTAAATTCGCTTCGAATCGATTCGATTTCTACATAATTTTGCTGTCGATATATCACACATCCTTTCGATTGTCAAATCCCAAACATTTTCGGGCTTATCGACTAGCGTCATCGCTAATCGAATATAACTTGGCTGAGCCCTCAGACAACTTATATACATTGTTTTCTAAATACATACTTATAATGCATAGAAAAGTACCCAAACCCAGAAGAAATATTCCGAAACCAGCAACCTCCTGCGTCTGTTCGCTAACTGTGCCACAGAGCTTGTCGAACAGAACATTCGTTTTCTTCACATGTTTCAAGGACTACACTTCAATGTCATCTGTGTCATTAGACACGTAATAGTTACTTAGGAGAGCGACATATTTGCAATATATATATGCAAAATAACATTTCATAAAAACTTGTTTTTACCAGACTACGTCAAAGCCAAAAGGATTGTGTTTTAGCAGTCTTTTAGAGGATACGGTTAAGAACGACCTTCACCCATTTGTTTAATTGATGAAAAGTATTTTATGTCAAATTTAAGATGTTATAAAAATATATCGCGAATGGATTGGCTGAAAAATTCCTGTTCAAACCATGATTAATTAAAAAACAATATTAACATGAACTCTCGTTACTTGTAATTTTAATGAAACTGTAGGTCAAGATAGTTGTTTGTGCATTTCGTGGCACTATTTTATTACGCAAAGATTATGAATGATATATTTTTTTTATTTTTAAGAGACACGCGACATCGAAGATAAAATAGTACCACAAAATGCACAAGTAACTCGAGTTCATGTTATTGCTGTTTTTAATTAATCATAGTTTGGGCATTTTTTTTAGCCAACACCCCCATTCGCGATATATTTTTAACTAAAATATGTTTGAATTTACCTATGTTCCACTGTAGCACCTAAACTACTCATCTGATTTTGATGAATGAAGTGCCAATCGATTCGTTATTATGGTCCGGGTTACAGGCTACCATCGACTTAGGTATTACGTAGTCGGGTTTCAGTTTCTAAACCTAAATAGCTAGTTATCACTAACTTGGTAAACAGTCATACGGCCCAACTGATGGTAAGCTACTGTTATTTATTGACGTATGTAAGAAAGAAATAAAGATTCATACTATAAGAGAAACAAATGATACAACTATTACTTTTAACTAAAATTATAACTAACTGTTCAGTGTGGAGGCGAAAGGGTCTTCAGCTCAGTATTTGCTACAGCATGTTGCCATGCTGCAGCGCTGGTCTTCGGCTGAGGCCAGTGTTGACCTTCCGGACAATGTAACACCAAATGACTCGCGAATGAACACCCTGAGAAATAGTAAAAAGACTCATGTGCCTATAACTTCACCGGTGCACTTCCAAACAAGAAACCTAATAAAAAAATTAGATTGATGAAGGATTCGTGCATTTCGTTCATATATCTTAGGGCATATTAATGCGGGTGTCATTGTTATCTATTGTATACGTCGCGTGTTCTTATTTCAAATTTTTTGCTGTAAGTATACGGATATTATTTGGGTTAGGACTAGTAAAAACTAAAACCTGCTTTATACCACAGATATATTTAAATTTTTGAATTTCGAACGGCGCCGCGTTCGAATCGCGTGCCTGTTACCAACACGAGAACGAACTGTATTATTCAGAGTAACAATGTTTTATATCGCTGAAGTTTCCCATCACGCAAGTAGAATAGCGAAAATTATTCATAAAACAAGCAGTTTTAATTTCCTATTTGTTCGTTCTATTTGCCAAGACCCCTATAATTATTTAATAGAGTTGTCCTTCATAGAGTAACTACTTATATATTTCTACATTTTGTAAGTAAATAGACTGCATTGGCGTATGACGTAGACATAATGCCTTTTCCATCATGCTTATTAAGTATTAACTTGGAAAGTCAATTTTATTTCCTCATAAAGTAAAATAGTAATTAAAGTTTATCACTTGGCAGAATGCAATACCTGACGCAGTCTTCAAAAGCACATTAAAAAAAGGTCTTCAAACTAAACGTCAAACACACGCTCGGATCGAAGCTTCATCGCCTCATTAACGAGCGACGAGTGAAAATTAAAAGCCCGATAAAGATAAAAATACGCTGATTTATTGAGTTGAAAAGAGATAGCTAACAGCCAATATCCGATCAGCTGTGGCGGAAACAGCTGACTCTCACCGGCATCCATATTTCTTCGGATTTACGATTTTCCGACAGTGACGTATTCGGTGATATGTTTATTAACAAAAAAATGTCAGCTGATCGAACTGTCATGGCGCGTGACAAATGTTGCACCTGTTTGATCAAATAAAGTCAACCGCTTTTTTGAGTTACGGTAAGTCGGTAAGAGGTTTATAACCGGACCCTATTACACAAAGCTATAACTAGGTAGATAAATAATCCTGTATGCAACCAGTAGGTAAGACCAAAAAATATTTAAAAAAGGTTACGTATAAAATGCTATGATTGCATTTGAATTCTGAATAAAGCTTATCATCGTCTTCAAGTATTTAAAAAAGAATTAAAGTAGAAAATAGCGTAGGAGCCTTCATTAAACATTTCCACCTCATTTCATAAGAACGGTTCGTAACTGCAATTTTAACTTTGCATAACAAACAGTACAGTTTGATTAATATGGAAATCTGTTGCGTCACACTAAGCATCCAGCATCCCTCCGTATCTCAGTGCAGATCCGGAAAATACTGACACAGTATATCTTAAACTAGTAGCACAAGTTTTGAAACAGCGAAGACGGTTTTACCGTTGACTCACCGTAAATTTTAATTGCTCAAAACTTTTAAATGTTGCTCATTCATTCCAAATACCTTCCATTCTATTTTAAAAACTTATATTCCCTACTTTACTTTTGTTATCACTATTGTCAGAATGAACTAGTCATCCAATGCCATTAATAATAAAACCTCATTACAAACATACTCGTACAAGCACCTGGTGGTCAGCGGGCAACTCATTCACGCAGTAACCTTCATTATTTCGTTTATTTATGGATTTCATGTTGTTTTTGTTTGGTGATACGAAGATTCTAAGTAACGCGAGCCTTCATATGTGCGTGTGTCGAGTCATTATTTGTACGCATTTCATTACAAAGATGATTCACTGTATCAGAGTTACTCTGTTACCGGCGCAAACTGGATTTTAACAACATTTCCAAGAACGGGATTATTCATAGTATTCTGTTTGCCGGGTTAAGTTAAGGAAATGTACTCAGAAAGGAGTTGGGAGTTCTAATGGGCAGCTGAGACTTCATGTAATGTCAAAAACTTATGATCCTTCCTTATAAAGTTAGCGAAGCGGCGATCGCTTAGTCGCTTAGCTAATGCGCATTCCGGAAATCTTTGTGTGGATTCAAAGTTGAGCTAAGCAATGTCTATGACTTTAGTGCGCTTTGTTACATATATAGATATTCAAATGTAGACCATTCGGAAAGCGTCAATTAAAATTTAAATAATCTGATAAAACCTCGGTAACTGCAAAGTTTCTTTCATAAGAGACCATACAAACAGAAATAAGTACTAAGATAGAATAAAAAAGGTAATAAATGGGTGACCTTATCGCTGAAAGGTATATATTCCAGACAACATTTCGATGCTTACAAGAAGTACATATAGTTTTTCTAGATTTAGAGCACTCTTAACTTAACATAGGAACTTGTATTACACATAGCTTACAGGCAGGTTACATCATAGCTTTAGTTTTGCTATGATCGGGAAATAAAGGTATTTAACAATTCACCGCCTGTGTCGAAATAATTATTTGCTAAAACACCATTCGGAATCGAACGATTAGTTTCCGAACAAATGCCATCAACGAGCCGTTACTAACATCTGTTGTTGCGAACAAAAGTAATCGGGCGCTCGTTATGCACTCGGCTCCTGAACTATACAAATGACACGTTCAAATGCCAATAAAAATTTTGAAACTATTGATAATAAAGTTTGTAAATAATTTATCTTTTAGTATTACTTTTCTCTGATCCTTTCGTCATTTTGTGTTGGCATGGGTTTTGTGTGTATTCTGTTTCCCTAAAAAGTTTTGTTTTTTGTATTCTGACAAACAAGCTGTCCTGCTAGTAAGCGATTTTTGTTATTGATGACTAGCTGACCAATCCGCAGCTTCGCACGCGTAATTTTTTATAAAACATTACCCTTTTTTGCGCAGTTGGGTAAAAAGTAGCCTATGTTACTCAGGGTGAATGTAGCTTTCAAATGGTGAAAGAAGTTTTGAAATCAGACCAGTAGTTTTTTAGTTTATTCATTACAAACATACACACAAAAATACAAATCTTTCCTCTTTATAATATTAGTATAGATAGCTAAGTCCTTAACCACTACCTGGTGGTATGATCGAAGATGGAGCACGCTTGCCTAGAAAGAACATATTCACTCTGGACTTGAAGGCTCCGAGATTATACTGGTTCGGAAAAACATACGCCTGAGTTCCACTTCTTCTTGTGCTAACAAGAAAAGTTGAAGCAAATCGTGGCACGGCAAGGTGGTATGCCGATGGTACTTCTCGGTGCGTCTGCTTGTCCGGAGGTGAAGGGGGAAGGAGTGATAAAGTCATGAAGATCTTGCGCACATTTACCAAAATGAATCTTGTAAAAAACTGAAAGTCTGGCTACCCGGCGCCTGTGCTCTAGACTTTGTAAATTGGCTTCCACTAGGGAGTCATCACCAATGCGTCTAGCAGCACGTCGCTCAATCGAATCAAGGGCTTCAAGCTAATACTTGGCCGAGCCATCCCAGATTGCCGTAGCATGGAGATATTTGCAATAGCAAAGGCTTTACGAACGCGTTGTCACCCTGAGACAAACAATAAATAAAATAAATCTCTTAAAAGCTTCGAAAAGCCTGAAATCTCACCGTCCTTCAAACCCGAACACAGTGGTGCGAGTACACTATTACTTTAAAACAATAAAATATAAAGAAGAATAGACATTGACAATCCTTCCTGTAATTACTGGCACATATTCGTAGGCATAACAGCTAAGCCCTATAGAATGACAACGTATCCACATAGAGATCAAGACAACATAATAGCTTGTTTTGAATTCTATGTGGATATCCATGGGCTGCAGTAGCCACTTAACATCTGGTGGACTGCATGCTCGTTTGCCATATAAGTTGTATAAAAAAATTTATTGACAATAATTTATTTGCATTCACAACAGATATAAGAAAGATGATTAAAATTATCCATCTCTCTCTCTTCGAGTCGTAATCCTCAATGCTGAGAGTCGTGATCTCCTCCATGGGTGATTTTTTGTTTGATTGTGCTGTGCCATCGGTGTCTGTTAGCGGCGACATGTATGCCATCATGAAGCTTCGAGTCGAGAGTTGTGCGGATCTGGTCAGACCAACGTATCGGCTTCGACCCCGTGGTCTTTTCCTCTCGACTTTGCCAGTGATGATGAGTTTCTCCAGGTTGTCACTATGTTTCCTCGCTATGTGACCAAAGTACACAAGGACTCTTTGGAAGCAGATGGTTGATATCTTGAGTTCCTTGCGTATTGAAAGGTTAGTTCTTTGGGTCGTCCACGGAATTTGCAGCATTGGTCTCCAGCACCACATCTCAAAAACGCCTACACGTCCGCGATCCTTCACTTTGCGAATCCAAGTTTCTGCGCCGTATAGGAATATGGAGAAGACTAGGATTCGGCTGAGTCTTATCTTAGTCCTGTTGGATATTTGCCTGTCTTTCCATAATCCCCCAGGCTGGCTCATCGCGCTTTTAGCCATCCTTATCCTTCTACGCACTTCGGGTAAAATTATCCATACTAATATTATAAATTCGAAAGTAATTCTGTCTGTTTGTTACGTATTCACGACTAAGTGGCTCGTATATTTCGATGAAAATTAGTTTACAGATAGATTATGACCGGGATTAAGATATAAGCTACTTTTTACCTGAATGCGCAAAATGAGAGTTTTTTATTGGCAAACCACGCGTGCGAAGCCGCGAGCAGGTCAGCTAGTTGAATACTAGTTGACTAATTAAATTCAGTGTTTATAATTGTTACATATTGACAGACATAGCAATTTAGTATCTAAATTATAGATTAATTATATAATCAGTTATTTGACAATGCTCATTTACAGCAGCTATAATCTTAAGTACTTATTAATCAGTGTTCAGATATCTGTTAAGATGCTTAGCTGTCTCTAGCACTCCAATGTCCAATGAGTTACTAGGTAGATATATAAAGCCTATGTAATTATTTAAGTATTATCGACGTAACCAAGTGTTCTATTGTGTGCCTACGGTTGAAATAAATGAGTATGAGTATTAAAAAAAGAGACAAACATATATAATAATTACTTTTTTATCGTCATCAAAATGGCCTCGACTCAGCATTATGTCAACTGGGTTACCAGTGGACGCTGTTATTCTGCCGAGACCGCTTAATCACCCACTAGACCCTGTGAGAACAAAATTATATTGTGTGATGTCAATTATGGGTTATTATGTATATATACTGACGAAATTCAAGTGACGGTTTCTAAAAACATAAAATAAGACTTCTCGAAAAAAAACTACTAGATATAATATCAAATTTTAAAAAAAATCGACTAAGTTAAGGTGATTAATTCGATATAAAACTTACTGCTTACTCTTGCAATCGACATCCAAAAATAAAGGCTGATTTGATATCTCTTTCGGAAATGGCTGCGGGTTTTGGGTTAGAAAGGGACAACAACCAACCAATACAACCAATACAGTATCTGTGGTTAAATGTCAAACATGTTGTTATGTGTAAGCATATTGTGTAGCTTATTTTGTGCAATAGCAAAACATAAGTTTAATAAAGTGTTTGTTTTTACATTCCAAAATAAATTTAACATTTCTATGGTAAACATTTTACAAATATATTTATTAAGCTCATCAAAATAATCTCTAATTTTTTGTGCATACTCGTAGATACTCAAACAGACTATATACTAGGGAATGCAATCCCGACTCGAGATTGCAAATTCGAGATCCCGCGGGATTAGAAATATCAATCCCGCGGGATCCCGGAATTTTCGGGATCCCGTCTAGTTTGAAAAAAATGTTAAATTCGGATGACTGAAAAAGCTAATAACTGCTTGTTTGTCATAGTGAGGTTAACTAAAATAACATATTATTCGAAAGAAAATAAAAATCTTTATTCTTTAATCTTACCAACTAAATAATTATCGTCACCTGTCGCTAATATTCGGAAATAGTCGGAATAGTTTTCTAACGCTGTTTGGCGTTCCTGCCGCTCGCGGCCGTCAGTCAGCGCGCCGCTTGCGCCCCGAGTGGACGTGTGTAGCGTTGCTGATCACTGCCGCCCAATCCCGTCAATCTCGAACGGGATCTCGTCATATGATGCGTCGGGATTGATCCCGAAAAATTACACGAGATCGGGATCCCGCGGGTGTTACGATGTGACTAATGATGTGTTACATAAATAAAAAATAATATCGAATGTTTGTAAAAAGTACATGAATAAAGTACAAAAATAGTATAACACTAAAAAAAATAATTAGAATCGAACAAGATCAATAATTACCCTAAAACTAACAGGTAAAGGACATGCTCCCATTAGACTCGCCAAAATAGGTCACGTGATTAATGTTCTGCCTGTTTCGAATTCTTACAAGAATTAAAATTCTAAGTCTGTACGAATAATATGCATATTTAAACCAAACAATTCTAATTAAGGGGACGAATTCGAGATTACGTTTTGAATCTGCAACGAGATTTCTTTGGATAATTGAGTTTTTGAACATCCGTATTGTCTCTGAATGGAAATTGTCTTTTTATGAAATGTTACTAAAAGTATAACGAACAGACTGGCTCGTCCGTGCATTATATCTTACTGTAACATTTTGCATATAGCATTTAAATTTTCTATTTGTGTATAAGTAGACATTAATAACAATGCTTTGTTAATCATCGGGGTTTTTTTGCCTGTTGCATAATAAATAATAATTTGTTCTTTGAGAAACAAAAAGTTGAGTTTGTTGTATAATAAAAATGAGTGCGGAATAAAATCTAAAACAAGGTCAACTATTTACAAATGAAAAGTATCTTAAGGCCTGATATGAATGGGACTCAAAATAACTTCGAGCTGAACTTTGAGATAAACACTTGTTTAATACAGCTTTTTGTCCGTAAATGTAGGTCTTAATTCATATCTTAGTATTAATAATTTGAAACCCTAAGCCAAAATATACAGGGTGAATTTGTAAACAGTGGTCCAATTGTAAGGAACGGCTCTGCCCGTTATTTAGAACAACAATTCAATTTATAGTATAAATTCGATAAGTAACTCCGTCTGTCTGTCTGTTTGTTACGTTTTCACGGCTTGACCGATTTGAAATTTGGTACATAGATAGAATATGACCGGGATTGAGAGATAGGATACTTTTTACCCGACTGCGCAGAAGGAGGGTAATGTTTATATTGACAAACCACGCGTTAAGCACGCGTGCGGAAGCTTGTTTAAATAAATATTTGAGTTGAAAAGCCGCCGCGCGGCGTTCCATACAAACCGCAATGTCTTAAGTTGCTATCTGAGAAAGTTTTACGCCCACATCTTTTTCACTAAATTTGTGTTGTGTGTTTACAAATTCACCCTGTACGTAGATAAATGTTTTTTTTATTAACTGATCATTTGCTTTATTTTGTTTCAGGTAAGTATCCTGTAACTGGCCTACAAGAAATCATTTAGAGCCCCACCGACCCCCACCACTTGGATATGTTGAAAACGGTCAGTCATTGTTAATTAAACTAATTCCTACAATGAAACGGAAGAACTCATGGTTGTTTCTTAGTAGCCTAGCACACATACTTAAACACACACAGACGCACCCCCAAATACGCCCTCGTGCGCACGCACACACACACACACACTTACAAGCACAGACTAATTATTATATACATACACGTACATTTTGTATGTGTAACTAAAGCACCTTGATTTAGACCTACTGTAATATTTCCCGGAGGAGGGCGTTGATGTCTGCGACACAGTACTGTACACAGACTACAGTAGTAGATGATATCTGCAGTATACATCTGCAGATATCATCGTTTGTACCATTGTTTATGTTCCAAATAAAGAATTTATGATTTTTATGATTATGGATTGTAAATTAATTTTAATTAAAGGGTTCATTCTTTATTAAATTTATTCGTTCATTTTAAAGGCCACGAATAGATAGACCGAATGCAAGGTGGTCTATTTTCTCTGCCACTTTACGCATTAAAATGAGGTACATATAACGGTCCTGAAAAGAAACACGATGCTGAAAAACTCTGGCTGAGCAGTTTATTGGAAATTCAATAAATAAATAGCACTGACCCAGCCAGACCCATTCCCTAAGAAATCACCTTACAGCTGGCAATTCATTTCTTTCCTAAAAAAAAAATACAAACGCTCTTATTTCGTTCATGGTAAAGACTAAGTTAGCATTTAATAACATTCTGAGACTAGAATCGTAAAGTAATCATAAACGTTTCCCAACAAAGTACTAGCATACTAAATCTTACGTTTCGTTATACGATAATTAACACGTTTCCTTGGTAGGCAAACGTACATCATGTTAATTTTCTTTTAAAATTACAATATGGTAAATAAAACCGTTTACATTGCTTATGATGCTGAAAATTAATATGTATAATAGATAAAATATCATCATCATCATATCAGCCGTAGGACGTCCACTGCTGGACAAAGGCCTCCCTCATTGATCTCCAGGAACTGCGGTTGGAAGCGGCCTGCATCCAACGCCGACCTGCGGTTCTTACCAAGTCGTCTGCCCATCTTGTGGGTGGACGCCCTACGCTGCGCTTGCCGGTCCGTGGCCTCCACTCGAGAACCTTTCGGCCCCATCGGCCATCTGTTCTGCGCGCTATATGGCCTGCCCATTGCCACTTCAACGTGCTAATCCGTATAACTTGCCGCTATGTCTAGCGTTTGTGGACTATGAGAAAGCCTTCGATTCGATCGAAACATGGGCAGTGCTTGAGTCTCTCCAACGATGCCGTATTGACTATCGGTACATCGAAGTGTTGAAGTGTTTGTATAAAAACGCCACTATGTCAGTCCGAGTACACGAACAGAGCTCGAAGGCGATTCCCTTAAAAAGAGGCGTAAGACAGGGAGATGTGATCTCTCCGAAACTGTTTACGACCGCATTGGAAGATGCCTTCAAGCTTGTGGAATGGAAAGGACTGGGCATCAATATTAACGGCGAATACATCACTCACCTTCGGTTTGCCGACGATATTGTGGTCATGGCAAAGTCGATGGAAGAGCTCAGCACGATGCTCGAAGGCCTCAATCGAGTCTCCCAACGGGTAGGACTTAAAATGAACATGGACAAGACGAAAATCATGTCGAATGTCCATGTCGTCCCTGCCCCAGTTATGGTTGAGAACTCGGCTCTTGAAGTTGTCGACGCGTATGTATACCTAGGACAAACAGTCCAATTAGGTAGGTCAAACTTCGAGAAAGAGGTCAATCGTCGAATCCAACTCGGATGGGCAGCGTTTGGGAAACTTCGCAACGTCTTTTCGTCCAACATACCTCAGTGCCTTAAGACGAAAGTCTACAATCAGTGTGTGTTACCAGTGATGACATATGGAACCGAGACGTGGTCCTTCACTATTGGCCTTATGAATAAGCTCAGATAAAATATAAAAAGATGAAATTAAAATTTAAGAAGCATAGGAATAAATCAAAAATATAAAGTATATAAAATAATACATGTTCATCATCATCATCATAACATCCGTAGGACGTCCACTGCTAGACAAAGGCCTCCCTCATTGATCTCCAGGAACTGCGGTTGGAAGCGGCCTGCATCCAACGCCGACCTGCGGTTCTCACCAAGTCGTCTTCCCATCTTGTAGGTGGACGTCCTACGCTGCGCCTGCCGGTCCGTGGCCTCCATTCGAGAACTTTCCGGCCCCATCGGCCATCTGGTCTGCGCGCTATATGGCCATATGGCCATGGTATATACATGTTAATTAGTTGATATTGCAACCTATTAACGTAGATCACGATTACTTAATTTTATACAGGCTTAAAAATAAATAGTGATGATGATGAACGGTTAATAACTGACTTCAAACAAAGGAAGGGGTTTCTCAATTAGTCGGTTTTTTCACCAGAGTTAATTATGTACCACATTGCCCGATTTAAATGATTTATATATAAATAAAAAGGCGGTCTGAGGTGGTCCCAGATGAATAGTTGATGAAATCATCAAACTCTTCAATGTGCAGAGGCATCTGCACACTTTAATTTTATTTTAACTGAAGTCTGTTATATTGTTAAAAAGTTACTTGTTAATATTACTCGGGTCCAGTCTCGCCTATCCACTTCCACTTAAGGTAGTACTTGAATGACAGACAAGGGGAAACAGGAAATGTTTAATGTCAGTCGTACACGCGTGTTTAGATGTTCACAAAATAATATTTGGTGTATACAAAATGTTGACGTGGAAAATACCACTTCGTTTATATTTGACAGCGGGTTGGATTATAGGCAACAAAGGTTTATCACATCACACTATTAATATAAATGCGAAAGTTTTTAGGTTTGTTTATATATTTATTTATTTGTTTGTTTGTTACTCAATCACGTCGTAACGGCTGAACTGATTTCGATGAAATTTAGTGTGCACGTAGATTACCTGGATTAACTTGTAGGCTACTTTTTACCCATAAATCAGGTCCTATGGGATAAAAATGTTGTGTCAAGTCAAGTTGCAACGTTAGCTTTATTTCTAGGCTACCTACACATTTAGTAGTGTAACGCGTACGAAGTCGCGGGCAATAACTAGTACGTAAATACGTAAAGCTTGATTTGTTTTAGATAGATAACTCTTTAATAAATTACCACACAAACAGAAATAATACAAAAAAAAATATTAAGCTAGAATAAAAAAGGCAATACAATGGGTGGCCTTGTTGCTGCAAGCGATTTCTTTCAGGCAAACTTTTTAACCCCCGATGTACCATAAAGTTTGACGCCTGTGTCTGACTGTGTGTCTGTCTGGGGTATCGACGACCTCCGTGGCGCAGTGAGTGAACAGCCGGCTGAGACGTAGGAGGTAATGGGTTCGATTCCCACCGCGGAACAAATGTTTGCATAATCTACAGATATTTGTACCGGGTCTGGTTGTTTTTCTATATATTATAACTGTGTATTTACAAAAAAAACGCTAGCTCTGCTTAGTTTGGGGCTAGATAGCGCTGTGTGAAATGTCCATCAACATTTGTTTCATTTATATTTATGTATTTATCGAAGTTCCCAAACGAATGGATCGATTAGGACGCGGGTTTTTAAATTAAAAAGCTAGTTTAACTAGGGGTTGTTTTCTGATTTCGTGCTTTCCTATCCATCCAAAAATTGTCTGGATGAGATCGCTTTTAGTTATAAGACTGCCCATTTTACTAAACTTTATTTTTATTTAAGTATGTATATCTTTGTCATGTTTACATGGGTGTATCACAAGAGGGTCCACACAGTCCATTCCATCCAAAGGTTGTCTGGGAGAGATCGCTATTTAGCGACAGAACCGCGAATTGTATCACATAGATTTACGTTATTTTTAATTGTATAGTGGGCAATAAAGAGCTATCTATTTATCTAGTTTTAATCTATAGGAACCAGATAATTAATGGAATATCTGGCAGAACAATAGGATCAGTATTCTTCTGCCAGACAGTGAATTAAGTGAGTCTTACAAGTTACTGGTAGATTTCTAATGTAAATGAAGTTTTCAAAGAAAACAGATGTCTGTTTCTTCAGTAAATGCTTGAGATTCAATCCCTTGATTAAAATAACTGAATCAATTAATTCGAGATATTCCGCAAGATTATTTTTTAATAATTATCGTTATTAGCCACAGTACGTCCGCTGCTCCTTGGCCTCCCTCGTACATTTTCAGAGCCGGGGGCCCCTGCTATACTCTTCAGTACATTTTTTTTATAAAAATGCATAAAAAAATATTATTTTAGAATGATATAATAGTCCATAACTGCTTGTAAATAACCTCTCGTCACACTTGCGAAAGTTTGGATGTTTGTTTATTTGTTTCTCAATCACCTCGTCATGGCTGAACCGATTTCGATGTATTTTGCTGTGTTGATAGACCTGGATTCAAACGTAGGCTACTTTTTAGGGTTCCGTACTCAAAAGATAAAAAATGAACCATTATAAGATCTTGTCTCACTCAGATCACTCTCTTGTCCGTCTGTCTGTCCGTGTGTCACTACCGATTTGCTCAGGAACGGTTGGACATAGCAAGTTAAAATTTATACCAGATACTGAGGTCTATAGTCCCTATTAGGTGTATAAAAATTAAGGTCCTGAGTCAACACGATAAAAAGATATGGGCAAATTTAGATTTTCGTTACATTATTAAAACTTGTAAGTACCAAAATTTACCTTAGATTCATTTATTTTTATTTTTCGGATTTTTTTCTTTACTTGCGCCTAGGACCTTGCTTTTAGACAAAATTTACTATTCTAGGTCAACCGGAAGTACCCTATAGGTTTTGGGTCGAAAACCTATGTGGTAGTTCTTGGTTACCTAGAATCACGAAATTTGGCATTCAGCTAGGTCATACAGCAAAAATAAAGGAACAATTCCTAAAAATCAAAAAAGTTGTAAATTAAACAGTGGGGATACATATGAGTACATAGTTGACGCCAATTAAGATAGTCCGCTGAGTTGTATGGGCGCTCATACAATTTAGCGGACTAGCTTAATCGGCACCAACCTCAAATAATATAAATATTTTAGTGGGGCTCCATTACAACAGACATGTTTATTTGCCGTTCTTATAGATGGGCCGGTTTTTTTTTGACAAACAACGCTTCCGAAGCCGCTGGCGGAAGCTAGTAAAATATAAAACATATAAATAAGCAAAGCTTATCTGTGATTGGGTTTAGTTGTTTAATTCTTAAATACAATAAAGGTTGCTGGGAGCCGTTGGGTGCAGGCCGCACAAGATCGGTCGCTCTGGAAATCTATGCGGGAGGCCTATGTTCAGTGGATGTCGTATGGCTTATGATGACAATGAATTAATTAAACATGTGTGGATGGGTGTTAGTATGAATAAAAGATGTCTTGATTGTGTACTTTCAAGACAATTAACACCAAATACTAATACGCATGCCAACTAAAACGTAAATTACTTGAGTAAATACATTAACCAAATACCCATTAAATTTATTTACACATCTGATCTAATTACAATGTTCTGAATATACAGGATGATACATTAAACATGGATCTAACTTATATTTGTTATATTTATTTATTTGTGTAAACAAACAATGACAATATATAGGTACATACATCTTTTAATCAAGACGCCTCAGCATAAACCTTTTTTTACTAACTCCTTCACTGTGACTGCATCCGCTTGTGGAACTCTCTTGCAGTGGAAATCCGCAAGGCCGCTTCTATGGGTATCTTCAAATCTCTATAAACACTTTATCTCTCTTCAAGATGTTAAACAAAATTGAGGTATATTTATGTATTTCGTTTATGTATGTGTATTATTATTATTATTAATTTTTGTAAGTTTATTTTATGATACCAAAGCTAAAGTTTGTTTATCTTTCTATTTTCTGGCACTACCACTTTCTCCACACTACACAAAGGTTCGCGGGAAGAAAATGCTAATTAGCATTAAGTTCGCCTATGTGTTATTTTATTAGTGCAATAAAGAATTTTCTAGTCTAATATAAAATTATATCTAAAGTATACAGTAGATAATTGCGACACCAGCACAGTTTACCAAGAGTTACTTAAATATACTATGTTTTAAGACTATTTAATGAAAAATAGATATCTACTTAAGTAGGTACTCCGCAATTTAATTAGTGCGGTTATGTTGGCACAAATGAAACTAAGTTTAGGTTGACAGCAGTTGTATTTCAACTGTCACACTCTATCCGTATAAAACAAAAAAGGATGGCAGTAATTTTAGCGCTAATAATTTAAAATTTAGTTTAGGTTGTGCCAAAAGAACTGTCACCATTGTCAACATGATATTTTATGTGTGTGGACTGAGTGACCACATGATTTTTTGTAGTTTTTTTAACTAAAAGGTTTAGTAAAAGTTAAAAAAGATTTGTAAAACGAATATTGGAGTTAGTAAAGAATTTAATAAAAAGATATACTACCTAATGTGTGGTCACTCAGTCCACACACATGATATTTTTGTGTAAATCAAGATATTATTCAAATAACTTAAAAATGACAAATACGATTAATCGCAAAGTACAATCAGCGGTTTATCGCTATGAACGATCTCTTCCAGACAATCATGGAAGGCCTGAAATATTATCACTAAATCCTCTAGATCGTTTAGTGACCGAAAGTTGTTTTTTATTTCTACAGCGTAGAGAGAGAACAAAAAAATGCCGCACCTGATATTAAGTGGTGACCATCGCCTAGAAGAGAGCATTGCCTCGTAGGTCACGCATCTTAGGAATGCGCCCTACGATTCACTGCCCTGCGTCCATCAACTTGAGCCATACAGGTTTAAAACCTCATGCCTGTTATTTCACCGGCACTATTATTGTAATATGTAATAATGAAAGTATAGACCGACTTGCGCTGTGATAGCTAAACGTATTTAGTGACTTAATATGATTTAAGGAGGTGTCAAATCATACAAATACGTCAAATTTAAACATATTTAGTCTTAAATACGTTAAGGGATCGTAGTGCAAGCTGGGCTTAGTGTCTGTTTAGACGGGCCACAACCACAGCCATGGCAACCATGAAGTGCGTGAAGTTTCATTGTGACCGCGATGTTGTCGGTATTGCCCACACGTTCACGACACAGTTGAACGCGACTGTGGTACCTGTGAATCTACGTTTTCATACGATTTTGTGGCCGGCCACATCTCTGTTGGCACTTAGCGTGTTATATCATCCTGTAAGCAGTAACACTGTGTATATATATCATCAAACATTACTAATTGCTTCATAAACATTCGAAATTTCGGGATTGTCTCATTTGTATACGTAGGCGTAACTTAAGACGTAATTATCCTCCGCTCATACTTGAAGTATTATTTACGAGGTACACTTCTGATCATAGGCTTCCCACGTAGGTTTCCAGAGCGACCGATCTTATGTGGCCTGCACCCAACGGCTCCCAGCAACCTTTATCAGGTCGTTATTCCATCTAGTGGCGGATCGTCCTACGCTGCGCTTTCCATTGCGTCTCTACTCTAGAATGCATGGATAGAATGAAAAAAAAATTGTTACATTTTACAACTGAACTTTTTGACCACCAAAAGTCCTCTGACATGGCTTGGCCACAACAAATTAAGACGTTCACTGATGCCGGAGACGGTTACCCATCCAAGTACTAACCACGGGGAACGGTACTTAACCAAAATGATCTGTTAAGATCGTTTTAGCAAACTATATTGCGAAGACTTTGTACAGCTACAAAAATATAATTGAATTTTCATTAGACAAAGTGATCAATGAATCGTTTTACATTCATAACGACATGCCTCCCGCAAAACGATTAGAGATAGCGTCACACGCCGTTAATTAACGCCGTTTACTGTAGAACGGTATCTTAAATTACAGGTTATTATAGTACCTACCTAACGAGTCTAGCCTTACGTAGCGAACTACTTAGATACTGTAAAAATACTACTACTGAAGAAGTATTACAGCTCCTTGGGAAAGAGTTCGTCCGGGAAGTACCACCATTGCTGTGTTCCCGTTTGAAGGGTGTCGTAAAATTACAGGCACATGAGACTTAACTTGAACCGCCATGAGTCAAGGGGACGAGTCCAATGTAATGCCATGTAGGCCAAGTCTTGGACGTAATGACGGTAATTCATTGTTTTTTTATTAACGTATCCCACAAGTGGGCAAAGGGCAGTTGTTATTATAAGCTAAAAACGCATCGTGGCATGAACCAAGAGTGAGCCATACAAAATCTACTCGTCCAATATGTTTTCACAATCTACAGATATTTGTTCAGGGTCTGGATGTTTCTCTATTTAATAAATGTATTTAGTAAAAAAAAGGACAAGCATATATATATGCATTTTATCAGCTTACTTTGCTTAGTTTGCGTTATATGAAATGGCCAGCATTATTTATTTATTTTAATGTATAGAAAAGCGGATTTTTCGCGCTATAGTTTCGGTTCTGTAAGAATAGTTTATTACTTTCCGCCCCCTTAGTTTCCAGGAGTCCAGAGATATTCCTGTTTATCTTTAATTTACGAATAAAGAGATAAAAGGTAAGCTAAAACTTAACCGCGCTTAAATAACACGTAATGAGTACATTGTTTGCGATGAAAAGTTTACCTTTGATTGCTCGTAATTCGTTCAGTATTTGATGACGATGGAATATCTGTGTAAGCTTTGTTTAGTATTGCTGCTAATTCTGTATTAATTGAACGTATACGAATAATTTAATTCTGTTATTTTGAACTAAATATTGCGATCAACTTATTTATTTTTTATGCAAATTGATTTCTAAATAAAAACCTAAAAGTTTCACATCATTATTTGAAAATTGATTCTTAATGTTATTTATATAAAAACGGAGAGTGAAATTTCGCTCAAATTAAGTTACGTTTGCGTTTAAGTGAAACTCTGCCTTATCTTACACTTATAAGGTTGAGAGTTGAATTATTGAAGGAATTGAACGTAATTTAGGCGGAAACCGCGTTGTGACGTTACTTTGCCCCGCATTATGTGAAATCCTTGCAAATGTAGTGGCAAAGTGGAGTAGCATCTACGGCGTAGCTCTAGCTACGACGTAGCAATGTCTACGGCGTAACGTCGTCTACGCTTCTAGCTACGACAAAATTAAGCCGTACTATGTAGTTCTTACACGTACTATTATTATAAATTCTAAAATAACTCTTATTATTTCGTTTTCAGACTAATCAGGTAAACCAAATGTTATCGAAATCGGTCCACGATTTTGATAACATTTGGTTTACAGATAAATTATGACCTGCATTGGAACATAGGCTTCGTTTTGTTGACAAATGACGCCTGCGAAACCGCGGGCGGCAGTTTCAGTAAATAATTTACAGCCAACGTCCATAGTCCAGACTCCACACGAGGATTCCCTGTATTATTATTTACGCCGTCGCCGTCCTTTTCACACGTAAGATACGGACTAGGTTTGAAAGGGACTGCCGGCCAAACGACAGGTGGGCAGCAGCAACTGGCGTACGTAATAAGGGCTGTATTGAGTCTCGATTCAGTTATTTGGTATAAATCGAGCTACCGCTACTTAAAAAACTATCATTTTTGATTTAGTTTTTTAACCCTGATGTAAAAATTTGTTAACAATCGGATAAAACAAGAATACAATAGGTTTTTTTTTAAAGCTGGTGTTTACAAGATGGCCTTTAGCTATGTTTATGCTTTCAGACTATGGTTTACTGCATCCGTTGAAAATGGCGGGGTGTTATTATTAATTAAAAAAAAAATTTATACGTAGGTCAGCTGCCATCCCAAATGTAGATCTCATTGATACCTACCATTTGCCTCAAGACACGCCAGCCTAGAACGTCTAGTTTCCGAGATATATTTGAGGTTTGACAGCTGTCATCTGAAATGCACATCTCATTGATACCATTTGTGTCAAGATTCCGCTAGCCGCTAGCACTAACTGATTCTGCGTCTGTCGGTTGCCATCATTCTTAACCATATCGTTACTGAAGTGGTAAACTGCAATTCAATAATTCGTGCAACAGGATTAACCGTCCAATCACGGTGGATCTAGCAGGTCAGTGATTGGCTCAATAATCCGTGATACGCTATTCGGACGGAGCCTAATTGGCTAATATCTCATACACGCTGCGTCATCGCAAATAACCGGGATTACCAGTCAGACGTATACATTGATCATGAACAGAGAACAGGCGATACAGAGTACATTAGAAATATTTGATATTAGTTTTTATTTGCATCTCGAATTAGTATCGCGTTAAAAATATTTATTCTACGTCTTTCGGAAGTTTAAGAGCAGTATACAGTTCCATATGAAAGGGCTCGTCCGAGGAAGTACTACAATCATACCTATTTGTTTCGCCAAGCAGCATTGATGTGTTTAGGTTTGAAGGGGTTGCCGGTGAAATACAGTCACATGAGGCTTTACACTTGTATGCCTCAAGTTGATGGACGCAGGGCAGTGCATGTTAGGGCACATGTCTAAGGTATGTGACCTACGAACTTAATGCAAGAAAGCCTGTTCTTCCAGGTAACCTTTGTATATTCATTAGACTGCCTCCGTGGTGCAGTGGGCGAATAGCCGGCTGAGACACAGGAGGTAGCGGGTTCGATTCCCGCCGCGGAACAAATTTTTGCATGATCTACAAATATTTGTTCCGGGTCTGGTTGCTTCCCTATATATTATAAGTATGTATTTACAAAAAAAATGTATATAAGTATTCTATCAGTTATCTAGTTCCCATAATAAAAGCTCTGCTTAGTTTGGGGCTAGATAGCGATGTGTGAAATGTCCAGCAATATTTATTTATTATTATTATTATATATTATATTGAAGTTATGTAAAGTATCTCATCTTGGATGGATCTTTCAACCAAATTTCCTTCAGAATTGTTCTTCAGAACGACAGTAAGGAGGGATACATAATATATATGTCGCATCCCGTCTTCATACATTATTTATTTAGTATTTGCATCTTTTATTGAGCTACTTTCATCCGCATGACGGCATACCACGGACCAAAGTTTAAATAATACCCAACTGGCAAATAGAACCGAACTAACACTAGCATTTCCATCGTTGTATTAGTAATTACGATTACCTTCTACTTCATCATGTCGATATTGTTCGTATATTAGATACTAGCTGTTGCCCGCGACTTTGTACGCGTTACAATCCTAAATGTGTAGGTAACCTAGAAATAAACTAACCTCACTGTTGCAACTTTTGACTTGACATACCATTTTAATCCCATGGGAACTGATTTATGGGATAAAACGTAGTCTATGTAGTAATCCGTATAGTAGTATATACTAGATTTCATCGAAATCCGTTCAGCCGTTATGACGTGATTGAGTAACAAACAAACAAATAAATAAACATTCAAACTTTCACAATTATAATATTAGTGTGATCATATTTTGTTAAGGCAAAACTTGGTCATTGCAACAGCGTTCTCTGACACAATGGACAGCTTGGTAAGTTTGCCATAGTCTGAGGAACTGCACCGCATGGACAACAGACGCTGACTTTGCCAATGTGGGCTACATTGGAGAGTGAGCGACTGTTGTCATTAACTCATATTTAGCCTGCCACCCACTTCGACCACCCAGTCCTTTGACGGTTGAGTGACTTCCACGTGGGGGACTTCCAAAGGTCCTTTCCGGCAGGCAGCATCTAAGCAGGCTCTTAATAGTTTCAGCTACACTGCGTGTCACCGTATTATGATATTAATTTAAATCACGGGTAGGGCTGATGGCTAGTATTAATTAAAATATTAATTTTTTAAATTCATTATCATGTTTTTTTAATTTTTAATCTATCTTAACTTCAGGTCCTAAAATATCAATGAAACAGCCTATATTAAATAGGTAAACAAATCATATTCATTCATCATGTAAGTAGGTACCTTTTAAACTGATTAAGCGGCATCGTCGCAAAGGCGACGCCGATTTACGTTAAAAATTGTTTACTGCAAATGTATTGATTACTGAATAAATATCCAAGCTACCGGTGTTAAACCAATCTCTTAAATCAGTTAATTCGATTCTGCATATGTGTTTTAAATTAATGTCGTGAATGCGGTGACAGACTGTATACGATTGCCGTGATACTACAACTAGGCCAGAAATAAAGATTTGCAGATTTTGTAAACATTTTGTTTTGCGAGATTCGAACCCTCACCTCTCCGGTCTACGCAACTAGAATATTCTGTGCTATTTATTTTTAATTTATTTATTTATTTAGTAAACAACACGGGAGAAGTTACAATATTATGTTATGCAAATAATTATCATCATTATCCGGTAATTATCATCTATATAACCTGTCCTTGTCTGTGCTCTGCTATCTCCACGGTACAATATACGATTATAAAATATACTTTGAATATTACTAAAGCTATTAGACGAAAGAGGGTAACCTGGATGCGAATAGCACAAGATCGGTTGAAGTGGCGTTTGAAGCAGGAGGCTTGTACCCAGCAGTGGGCTATCATTTAGGCTTCCATTGATGATGATGATAACGCACGATTACATGTAATGAAATGAAATATTGTTAAAAGCTGAAAGAAGTGGGTGACCGTTCAACCTCCCCCACTAAATAATAAGACGAAACTGCGAATTTTAGATTCTTCGGGGGTTGAAATTAATCTGTCTCCTCACAGCAGGGAATATAAAAGTGAGTATTAAATATAGATAATGTAGTCGCGTCCTTAAAAGTTTCGTCATAAGTTTGCGAGGGTGGGTATTTTTGAATGTATAAATTATATTTGATTAAATTTTGCGGTAAGGCTGATTTTAGCTCGAGGAATATTTGAATACGTTATTTGTAGGTCAGGTTTCTGTGTATTTGATGAATAGCTTTTACGCGGCTTTGCTCTTGTGAAAATACTTCGATAAATAGTCAAACTGATAGGGAATGATTGATTGAAATAAATCGAATTTTGATCTTTGGCTTGATATTATGAGTTGAACAAAAGTCTGTCGTTGACTCGTTGTTTATTCTATTTGTTTACCATTCCGGATTTTACTTGGGAAACTTTCGTGATTTATTTCAATCATAATTATAAATACGGGACTTATCGCGTACACTTTTATCGGTTCAATTCGTGAACCTTATCGTAAGTACGATCCGCTCCGAACAACGTTTCGCCTCGCACTGCGCGCTGCAGCCCTCTGCGCGCGAGATGACGGGCGCAGTGGTGGGGATTGCGGTAATGGTGACCCATCGCGTTGACAGATCGAAACACCGATAAAACGGTACGTGATAAATCCCGTACTGATAATTATGGTTCCTGATTTTATTCAATCGAATAAACTTTGTTCATAAAACTGCTACGTTCGTTGCGTGTGCGGTGCCTGCTGCGTGGCTCGAATATCTCAATGTGTTAACAACTTTATCCCTGAATGTACATGATTATCTTATGAAAAAGAAATGTAAACAAACAAATATGACCCATTGTTGAGTCTACTACAGAAATATCCTTGTTTATGGCATGACATGATGCCAGATCATAAAAAAAACATTCCAAAAATATTCGTCCTCTATTATGTAGGCTTTCGAGCAAAGCCTCTAGAATCTATGTAATAAATCAAGGGTACCGACACAGGCGTGACGTACATATTTTATTTAAATTAAAAAAACGTACAAACGTGACGTCGTAAACATAGGGATATAGCTGTCACTATACTGGGTGTCCAGTCCAAGGGAATGGAAAACTAATCATAAATTATTAAAAGCGAAAAAAAAATTCAACACTGTGCAACATCTATACTTTTCAAAAGGATTGACCATTGGCTAATACGAACTAGATTATTATTTACTAGCGGTTGCCCGCGACTTCGTACGCGTTACACTACAAAATAAATAAATAAATATTGCTGGACATTTCACACAGCGCTATTTAGCCCCAAACTAAGCAGCGCTTGTACTATGGGAACCAGGTAACAGATAGAATACTTATATATATTTTTTTTTGATAAATACTTACTTATAATATATAGAGAAACAACCAGACCCGAAACAAATATCTGTAGATCATGCAAACATTTATTCCGCGGCGGGAATCGAACCAGCTACCTCCTGCGTCTCAGCCGGCTTTTCGCCCACTGCACCACGGAGGTCGTCGAAATATGTAGGTAACCTAGAAATCAAGCTATAATCGCTGTTGCAATTTGACTTGACACCCCATTTTTATCCCACGGGAAGAAATTTAGGGGATAAAAGGTAGCATATGTGGTAATCCAGGTTATAATCTACGTATTTACCAAATTTCATCGAAATCGTTGCCGCCGTTACGACGTGATTGAGTAACAAACAAATCAAATACACACACATCCAAACTTTCACATTTATAATATTAGTGTGATACATAGTTCAAGAAATATTTAGATAACTACCCATTTTCAAGACGGTTAAACTTAAAATAAAATAAATAAATATTTCCAAACGTCGCAGCTGAAAATAATCACCCTTATTCGTTCGTTCTGACTTCTAAAGAACCGCTTTGAGATAATATTATACATATTGGATACCCTGTATACCCCTTCATGAATTTTTACTTTGCGGGGGTGTTTTGAATTATGCACGTGCTTCCTCTGTCTTAGAAATCAATAAGAAAAGTTACTCTTTTCGAACTGTGTGGGAAAGTGTCACATTATTGAGGCAGTAACTTGAATCATAAAGCTAACTTTTATATTCCTACTAAGAATTTTAGCTTTAGTTATAAAAGTTTAATCTAAAGCAAACTTAAAGTGAACCTTGAAACATATGTAGGTATAAAGACATGTCAGCTTAGTCAGCCTAATCCACAGGAATGGCAATCATATGTCTCATCAGCCTACTAAGCCGAGCATTCTCTTCATAAGTAGTAACAAAACTCGTACCAATATCGAACATAAAAATATTATACGGGCTATATACAATCCCAAAGAACAATATACATTCCTCATCGCGTCTTTCGTGAAAAAACTGAAATAAACCCCGAAGATCATTATCATACAAGTGTATCCCAAAATCCTTTCACAAAACAATACAAAGGTAATATATTCCAGTTCCTTTTGTGCCTTTCTGCGGGTCTAGCTACGTATTGGGCATTGAACAATGGTGCAAAATTAGTACATGTTACCCTAAAATAATAGTCAGTGCGTTACCTCGCCCCTTCAACCACAATTCGTTCCAACGTTTCAATTGTCGAAACGCGCAAACCAATTTGTATCTTATCCTAGAAACGTGTAGGTTAATTTTTCTCCGTCGCTATCTTGTGATTTATGTTAGTTCGGAAAGGCTTTCGGGGGTCGGTAATCTGCTTCGAACCTTATTGCAATTAATGGCGTCCCTAGTGCGAGTCTTAGGACAATGAATTAGTTTGCCCAGAAATATGTTGGCATCTTAAGTGGTTGGACTTAAGTATGCCGACATTATGTATGCCTGGCATATTTAATGTGTTCATTTTAACTAGAGCTGCTTTGGCTTTTGATGGAATTTGGAGTTTCAGTTGTTACGAATCGGTGGATCCATTATTTTTATGCACGAAATGTGCATTTAATACTGTCACTAATAGTTGCGAGATTCAGGGCCACCAGACCTTAATCTGGTAAAAATAGCAAACTAGTGACACGGCGAATGCACAATGATCTAACATTATTTAGAATTTCATGATATCTGAATTCTCTTAAAAGGTCTATGCGTTCAACGTTATATCGAAAAAAAAGTTGACGAATAATTTGGGTTGTGTTGACTGAAATTTCACTCGATCCAAATCTTTTTACACCCTTTGTGCAAAGTTTGATTTATAACTAACCTTTGATTCGAATCTACTCGTGTCAAACACAAATATTTGATTGCTACCCTCATACAGAAAAGTTGTGCCCTAACTTACCCTTATCAGGGAGCGCAAAGGGGCTCTTTCCCTAGGGATTTGTCGACAAAGGCATACAATTTCGTATTGAGCCTACATACGATACAAATGTTGGGTGTGAATTGGTGTCCCTTTCCAAATTCGGCTATAACTTGTATCCGTTGATAAATAAGTTTTGTAGTCTTGACCTCAGTGAGGGGTTCAATACTTGCGAATTGTGAATTCAGAGGATTGTACCTGAATTTGGAGTACAATTTGAAAAGCTTGAACTCAACACAGAGTAGAGAGATATATTTTCTTCGATACCTTGTCTTGATATTTTTCCTCGATACAAAATAATTACATAAGCTAAAATGTATTTAGCTCATATCACACTAATATTATAAATGCGAAAGTTTGGATGTTTGTTTATTTATTTGTTTGTTAATCAATCATGTCGTAACGGCTGAACCGATTTCGATAAAATTTGTTATGTACGTAGATTATAACCTGGATCCACAGACTACTGTTTATTGACAAACCAGACGTGCGAAGCCGCGGTAGGGAGCTAGTTATTTATATTCTCTTAATACGTTGTCGCTGAAATTCAATAATGTGCCAATTAAATAAATAACAACATGTATAGGTGAACGAAAGCTACTAACCTAGAATAATGACATTGTGATGTAGCACTTTCGAATTGATTGGCGCAGTATCAGAAATGCTGGTTGATTAGGTAGATAGAATAACTCTGTAACTCCAACATTATGTCCAATTCGTCAAAAGCCCTCCCCAACGAGTTCCCGGCAAATAGTACAAATTCACCCGGATATCTTCATTAGTACCAGGTCCCAGTATGGTCATTTCGTATGCAGAAACGCATTGGTAATGCAATCGACCTGGCGTTTCGACACCGGGGACCAGAACAGAATACACTTTAATGCTATTGATTTTAGAGACCACATTCGAACATCAACCTCTCGGGGATACAGGCAAATATAGGAATTTGATGCCGTAGTGTTTTGAAGATAGAGTTGAATTTGGGAAGGTTTTGTTATGGAACATTATAGGATGGACGCTCGTTTCCGTGAGGTAAAGCTCAGTCGTTGAATATGCGAAATGACATCAACGTCTAAGGTCCAAAGCTGATTGTCTGTCATTTACATACAATCAACATAGGATAAATGAAGCCGTATTTTAGGCGACCATTTTAGACTGAATTTTGGTATCAGTTCAAGCCATGGTAGAGTAGGGGGAGATTTAAGAGATATTGTTAATAATTTTGATTGATCATTACATAATTATTGAAGCTAGAATTCATAGAAGAAAAGTCCATACAAAGTTACGATTATCGGCCAAGATTGCACGTCATCTCGCATTACAATTTAAATAAAATATTAGATTCAAGTTGTTTATTTGTATACAAGAAACGATAAACAACATGTTTTGCCATCACCAATAATAAAGATGAATTAAAGATCTATTTTAAAGCTATTGCAGATGAAACCAATGAATAAATGAATAGACCGTTACATAATCAATGGCCTATCCACTTGTAAACGTCCCCAGACAGGGACCATCTATTGACGTTAGCGTCCATCACGTAAATACCAGTATATGCCCCAGCCAACCATACTACGGAGTGCAACGGCGCGGCACGTAGACGGCCGTGATCTATAGAATAGCTTACGTTTGATTACTCAGTCGTTGTGAGAAATTGTTGCATTGCGTCGGTTTGAATGATTGTGTTAATTTACGCATGTTTTTGGTTTAAGAAGTAGGAAATTAAAGTACTAATTTCATCTTGAATCTACTAGTCTGACAGATTGATGTGTAAAAGTAAAAATTAAGATTTAAAAAATCACTATAAAAATAGGTCCTTAAAATATGGTCCTACAATATTTATTATATCATAAACTTTACCCAAGCTCGTAATATTTTCTGCCTAATAGTCACTGAAAGAGCAATATTACAAACATTTCTAGTGTCCATAAATTTGTAAATTTTAGCTCTAAAACCGCTGTAGAAAATGCGATTTGCAACTCAATTGCAGCTTAAATTAGAGACATTAAACAGCTTTATAACTCGACGTTTATTTTTGAGCGCACCACGGCCATTCACCTCGCAAATATCTACCCTTAGGTAACGGGGGAGTCGAAATAAATATCCACCCTCTAATTCGAACGCGCACGTAGTATCCCCTTCGAGTCACCCTCGCGTCTCCATGACAACGCGAGACGCAACTGCAAGTCCCGAGTAAACATCGCACGGCTGCAGCTTCATAACCATTATTGATGTGTTCGGTCCTCCGTTCGACTCCTTCCAGCCTCACTCGATTTCAGATAAATTTCCCGAAAATACTATGTAAAGCTTCTCTATTTATCACGTTTATGGCGCAACCTACCCTGTATCTAAGGTCAGGACTATAAAGAAAATGCATTTCAGCTACACAATATTAAAATTTTTCAGCGTGAAAGGTCGGTCGTTAGATAATTTGAACCCAGGTTAACGATATAAAGCGAAAGATTGATGTGAACGATTTTATAACACCTATAGCGATACCATTTTCTAGGGCAATATCAGCGATGTCTATCGTCTGTTTTTTACGACGACGCGTTGTGTCATCAAACAGCTGAGCAATAAAAAAACGTGTAATAAAAATGATTTATCTAACAATGTATTGTTTGTTTGTTTCAGGGATGCCGGTGTCCTGAAGATGGCCTCACGCACCCCGTCCCTTGAATCGCTGCCCGGTGCCAACTCGATAAGTTCGCTGGAGCGTGGCTCCCTGTCGCCCCTGACCCTCAGCGGCTCGTCGCCGCCCGCCAGTGACTCCGCCGTATGTGACCTCCGCGAGTTCGACGGCCTCGACACCATCTGCGCTATCTGCCGCGAAACTTTCATCGATCCTAAAGTTCTTAACTGCTTTCACACTTTCTGTCGGCCTTGCCTAGAGCGGGAGCAGACCCATCCTGATAGAGTCACGTGCGTGACTTGCCGCGTCGACAGCACACTTCCTGCTGGTGGTGTGCACGGCTTGTTGACCAACCTCGTTATCGCCGCTGCCGTCGAGCAGGACGCCGACCTCCTCGGGCCGAACCGTGCCAACGCCAGTTCGCCCACCGCTCGCTGCACCGGCTGCAAATCCAAGGAATCAGACGCCGTCGCCCGCTGCATTGACTGCGCCAATTACCTCTGTCCCAACTGCGTCATGGCGCACCAATTCATGCATTGCTTCGAAGGCCACCGTGTGCTGCCGTTCGGAGATCTAAAAGACGACAAGATGAGCCTACTGGGCACGACCCTCACGGCCAATGGTGACAAAACCGCATTCTGCCCGAGGCACAAAAACGATATCCTGAAGTACTTCTGCCGTACGTGCTCGGTGCCAGTGTGCAAGGAGTGCACAATCCTGGAGCATCCGGCTTCGCTTCACGACTGCGAGCACCTCACCGACGCCGGGCCCAAGCAGCTCGAGCTCATGCAACAGATCGTCACCGAAGCCAAGACGCGCGCAACTGAAATAAGACACGTCGTTAAAACTGTAGAACACGCCGCCGGTAAACTGCAAGTCCAATACCACAAAGCTCAAAATGAGATCAACGACACGTTCCAATTCTATCGCTCGATGCTCGAGGAGCGCAAGCAAGAATTGCTCAAAGAATTAGAAAGCTTGTTCTCTACCAAGCAGATCGCTCTGACCGTCGTCGGGCAGAAAGCTCAAGAAACAGTCGACAAGATCTACCAGACTTGTGACTTTATCGAAAGACTCACCAAGTGCGCCAATCTGGCTGAGATCCTGATGTTCCGTAAACTGCTGGATACTAAACTGCAAGCGTTGATGAGCTCCAACCCGGAGCAAAGCATGCAAACCGCCTGCGAGCTCGAATTCGTATCCAACTATCAGGCCATTCAAGTTGGTGTGCGAAACACTTTTGGATACGTGCGCTCTAGCTCAGAAGCGAACGTCGGGCCTTCGAAACAGCCCCCTATCGCGCGCCCCACAACTAACGGCTGTCTCCTGAATGGGGGTTCATCCTCCAGTAGCAGCAGCGTCAACGGCAGCTCCAATAGCCTGAATGGAGGCATCCACCTGCCGAGCGGACTTAACGGCGTCCTCGACCGCCCGTACACGAACGGCCTTATTGGACACACTAGCCAGTCCACTTCGCCCTTCGAATCGAATATAATCTCGAAACGCTTCAACAGTGTTAACAGTCTCGGGCCGTTTTCGACCGCTTCGCTCGGAGACATCAACCTGAACGGGATCAACCCATACGAGAAATGGTCCAACGGTGGCTGCGACTCGCTCTTCCCGCCCTCCACGCCGGACCCTTACTCTCTGGCGGCGTCCGCGCTTCCTGATCCTATCCTAGACTTGACGAACAAGCTGATCTCTACAGCTATCTTCCCGCCAAAGTCGCAGATTAAGCGACAGAAAATGATTTACCACTGCAAATTCGGTGAGTTCGGCGTGATGGAAGGCCAGTTCACGGAGCCGAGCGGTGTCGCCGTCAACGCTCAGAACGACATCATTGTGGCGGACACGAACAATCACCGCATCCAGATCTTCGACAAAGAAGGTCGCTTCAAGTTTCAATTTGGAGAATGTGGCAAGCGCGATGGCCAACTCCTGTACCCGAACCGAGTGGCCGTAGTTCGCACATCTGGCGACATTATCGTCACTGAGCGGTCTCCGACACACCAAATACAGATCTACAACCAATACGGTCAGTTCGTGCGTAAATTCGGCGCTAACATCCTTCAACACCCCCGCGGAGTCACCGTCGACAACAAGGGTCGCATCGTGGTGGTCGAATGCAAAGTTATGCGCGTCATCATATTCGATCAGATCGGCAACGTACTTCAGAAATTCGGATGCTCCAAGCACCTGGAATTCCCCAACGGCGTCGTTGTGAACGACAAACAAGAGATCTTTATCAGCGACAACCGCGCGCACTGCGTCAAAGTGTTCAACTACGAAGGCATTTACCTGCGCCAGATCGGAGGCGAGGGCGTCACCAACTACCCAATCGGTGTGGGCATCAACGCCGCTGGTGAGATCCTCATTGCCGATAATCACAACAACTTCAACCTGACGATATTCACACAGGACGGTCAGCTGGTGTCGGCTCTCGAGAGCAAGGTGAAGCACGCGCAATGCTTTGATGTAGCCTTGATGGACGATGGCTCGGTAGTGCTCGCCAGTAAGGACTACCGTCTCTACATCTACCGCTACGTGCAAGTCCCGCCTATAGGCATGTGAGCTTCGAAGTACTTCCCCAGGGGATCGGAATGACCGAACCGACCGAACTATAGAAAAATCGGCACACTGCGACGCAAATTCTAAACACCAACGACAAGCGTGTCAATTTTTACCATAGTTCCGAGTGACTCAGTGAAAGAGACTCCTATTTTGTAAGTGGAAAGTGTTATAGCGGCTGTCTCGATGTGATCAACTCTATCCCTGTGGGAATCCTTGCAATACTTTTCGGCATGAGATTAGTTATAGTATTGATGTTGTTATTCGAGTACCTTGGAAGGAGATTATTTCGAAAGGATCCGAAACTTTTACGACTCGAACCCTTATCATTTTTGAACTATTGAAAATATTTTTTCATGTCCCACATCTTTTAATTAGGGATGAAAATTGAGGGCATTTGTATTATTTAGCCCATTTGTTGGACCAATATTTTACTATTATTACTTAAAAATTGTTAGGCGTTAAGCGTGTGATTTTACGTACTAAGAGATCATCGAGCGGTGTTGTTGTTAGTTCTAAGGTATTCTACGGCACAATAGCACTCCCTGTTTTAATTAGCACTTATTCTGTGTCGGTGGAATTATCATTATGAAAATTAAGTAAGAGTTGTTACATTATTATTAGGTAAGTGTTAAATTGGACTATCTTTGGTTACTACCCCTCTCGATGTAGTTACGAAATTAAAGGGGAATGTAATGTTAGGGGTTTTATCAATGACAAAGTTGACTGCGGCGTTTGAAGCAATGACTTCCTTCGAGTTTACCTACTGAAGGTCTATTGTAGTGTAGCATCACAGTCGGTCGATTCGGGGTGTTTTATGGTCAGACGGTAGAAACTGATAAGCCCATCGCCGTACCCCGCGCCGAGGATTATAAAGCATTCCGAATCAGCTGATACTATTAGAAAGTACTATCGAACTTAGAAGAAACGCCTTCGGGTGTCAGAGACGATCTTGTTTTGAATGCTGACGTCGTAACCGCCTAGTCGCTGAGACCCGCAGCCCTTAGTTTCTCGTTGTTTTTATCAAATAGTAACGTCGTTTGGTTTATAATAATATTTGTTCGTTTTTATTCGATGATAGTATTTAAATTGGACGCGGTAGTAACTATTAGACCTCTTTAGGGTGTTCGTCTCGCTAGCATTTTGTTTTTAATGATTTTTTGAGATTTATAGCAGATTTAGCAAAAGCGATACCGGTCGCGTTTTCTACTTACTGGAGTATTATCCTCTGTTCGGTATACAAAATATACAGTTTGTTATTAGGGTAAGATATTTTTATATGGACACTTTTATTATTTTTGTAGCGATAGTATTATACGGTGCATGTGTAATGTTTATTTTTCGTATTTTATGGATATTACGCTATTTTTACTTCACTACCGTGTGTTTGAGTGTCTTAGCTGAATTATTTTAGTTTGATTTTGATTAGTTTTTGGTTTTTAGTAGTTGGTAATGAGTTTTTAGTATTTTTGCTGAATTTATGACAAAAGAGATCTGATGCTCCGTAGCTCCGGGCGAGATCTTACGATCTACTTTAATGTTTAGGTTATTTTATGTTATGATTTGGTGATATTCCTATGTTCTTTTTAAATTATCTGATGAATTGAAGACGCGCCGACGATCCCACCACTCTCATACCTGTAAGTTGTGTGCCATACAATCATGTTGTGATCTTAAAAGTGATATCTAGTATTGTTATGTAAATATGTACCATAATCTGATATGTTTCATTATTCATAGGATTTTTCGAATGTCTGTTCATCTTTTAATACATGTTAGTGCAATAGGTTAAATTATGTTTTCTAAACTTATGCATTGATTCAAAGACCGTTAAAAAGTTTCCGTAATATCTGTTTTGCTGCGAGTGGTGTATCATCTCGGCGTTTCTTCGATACTAGTTAAACCTTAAACTCTGAAAGGCGTCCCTGGATTAAGCGAACTTTAACTTTGGCATACTTATCTTAGATTCCAAAATTCAGTGATTTGTCACCAATGATTTATTTGATAGACTTCCCTGTTCCTATACATTTTGAGATAGTGTCCGTTGTCGTTCGCCTAATCCACAGACGGAACTTATTGTTAGCTAAACGCGCGCCGTCGGATCTGCTTCACCTCAGTCTGTTTAGACGAATTGTTATACCCATTTACCGCATGATTACATTACATTAAAACAACATGGCGATACATTGTAGATACATATCGACAGTACGGTCACTAACCATGTATTTAGTAACCGTATTTTTAATAAGTACGATTGATTGAATTTTAATTCTTCAATGATTGACGACCAAACTTTTAATTTATTTACTATTATGATATGTATCGTGATATTTTTGGTTCGATTTAATGGACTGAGGTCACGCTAGATGATTTAGGGTATACTTTTAGACTTAATGCAGAGTTTAATTCATGATATTACAATATAGTTGGCTTTTCTTCTTGTTGTAGTTTCAATGAATTGATTCTGTTTTGTAACAACATACGCTTTTACTTATTTGAGATAGTTTTTCATCGTATTTTATATATATCATAAGTATAGTATAGTGTATCGAATTTTTAATTTGCAAATGATGACAACTACACCTTCACGTAAAGTGTACTCCAACTTAAATTCTTTTTATTCTACTTAGACGGCTTCGTTTTTATTATTTTAACCAGAAAATGGTATTTTAAGTTTCAACATTATTTTATTATTAAACTAATGTTTTGTTCACAAAAGTATAATTTTTGTGTTTATCGCATAATATGTTAGTAAAGATTAGTTAACTGAAAAGATTCATTCTTAAATTGCATTTCTAAATCTCGACTGATTAAAATTGAACGTGTTTTTGTCTTTAAATATATTTTGTCGATGTTTGTTGTTATAATTATTATATTTTTTAATTATTTGTATAAACAATTGTTCTTTAAATTAATGTACATCGTTTTGTTTTGATTTATTTTTGTTGTATAATTGCTTTTTTATAATAATACCAACTCATTACAGTTTTAGTGTGTGTTTTATTTTATGTTTTGCCCTGGTAGTTCGCTTCTTTAGTTTTTTATTATTTTAAAACACTTTGTGGTATTGCATGTTTGTGCTAAGGGATATTTTAAGCATCTATTAAAATTAGGCAGGTTATATTGAAGTGTACAATCATTGGAGAGGTCTAATAAAATAGTTGGAAGTACACTAGGAACTAAAGCAATTTCTCTTTCACCGTCTCAACCTTTGTGTTGGAAAACTATAAAATGCCGGTTCAGTTTTTGTTTCGATAAGTTTATAACCTGAGGTTAATTAACTTATCTAAACTAAAAAAAACCGATATAATAAAAATTTGCTTTTTCGTTTATAGTCCACCACATTTTGTAGATTGCACATTAAAATAAGAATCTTCATTGCATTTGTTAGGTTACAATTGCATCCCTTAGCACAAACGTCGGATTGGTGTAAGTATTCAAAATGTGTGTGTGTGTGTGTGCCTAGACTTATTTTGATGCAGTTGGTGTCGGGGAACAAATTCGCATGATTCGTAAGTATTGCTTTTTTATATTATTTCACAATGCACTTTTTAAGTACGTCGCTATAGAATTTAGAAAAATGGTCCAAAAAAATCTTTAACATTCCAACATATTGTAGGTACTTGTAAGTAGATTTATTAAAGCTACCTTTAGCTGTATATAGAAGTAGTTTATATTCTTGCTTATAAAAAAGTGTTCAGGTTCAAAATTAGTCTTCTCTTTTATACACAATCGAATAGCAAAAAAAATCTCAAATCGCAAGATTCTATAATTATTTCTTACTTATGCAAGATGTAACAATACTAACAAAAAATCATTAATTAACAAAATGTGACTCTAAATAGCCAGATTTCAAGACTAACATTTGCTTAGTAAACTCTTAATATTAACCTTAGTGTGCTAGGCGGTTAAGCTCTCAAGACGAACACATATTCTTATGATGTAGGCTATAACTCTGTTTAAGGACTATTTATACTTAAACTAAGAACTAATAACTAATATCCCTTTAAGCTTTACTTTTCTACGAAATGTAGCGTTTTACCTTCAGACCTTATGTAAAAATCGACAAGTTTTTATGTCCTAATATTTAAAAGACAAAATTTTTTTACCCTCAATAGTTTAATTTTTATCAAAATATACCATTATGTCGATGGATTCTCGATTGAGATTTTCAATTTTGTTATATCCTAAAAACTTGTGGTTTTGTTCATAAGGTAGTTTTTACTGTTCCCCCTTTATCAGCAGCACTGCTTTTAAAAAGCGCAACCAAAACCCAATCTCCAAGTCAATTAAACTAGGGAACACTATACTACTAAATTTAGCATCTAATAGAGAGTAAGCACATGCTAGGCTTACTAAAGTTTATAATTTTATACTCAGCCGTTTCCTTAAGGTACAGTTAAGAATAATTCAAATCATTTTGTGCATCATTTCCAAGTCTCATGTCCATTTTAGAATTTCCCATTTCCAATGCTGCTGTTACTTCCGTTAATACGTCATCCGATTAGAATTGATTTCACGAGAGCGTCTTATCGGTGCGGACTTGATCATTGATGAAATTTCAAGCTTCTTCGTTCGCCCCATCTTCCAGATACCCCATTTTCATTTCGAAACCAATCAGAAAATGTAAATAAAGTAACGTTTACGATGTTGGTAGTATGTATTTCTGTAGTAATAAGGACCGAGATGCGAGATGGAAAACCAGGACTCGATGAAATGTGTGTATTTTTATAATGAATCAACGATATTTGTAAGATGTTATTTAGATTCAGGGAGTAACGAGGGACTTTCGAATTTGTGAGGTTTATTCTGTTTAGGAGTAACCATATCGGTAGGTTTAACGTTAGATCGGACTTGTGCCCGTTAGATTCACCTGTTAATGTGTCATCAGGTAGATGTATCGAAGTAGCTTGTCATGTCTGTTGTCGACATTACGTAGTGTGTTGAATTTTATGGAACTTGCGTTGGTTGGTCATTTTAGCATTAAGAGGTTTGTATATATCAGCTCACATCGCATATACATTATATACATATACAGATCTGTCAAATAATAACGATTGCTCAGGAATTGTATTCATTTCCAACGGATTTTATCTTAATTGATGATCATTATGTCATTGCTTGTAGTTAAGTGGCGGTGCTGTGGCATTGTTAAAAAGTTAATTCGCCGATAATTTTAATGAAATGCACAGAACGTTGGTGTTTCACTTAATTTTTGATATATTTTTTCATGAAATATGTATATTTGATGATTTTACTGTATTGACTGATGTTGATTTTGTAATAAACTTGTTTAGATATGGGAGTTAAAGTGTATATTTTGGGGTAGTGTGGTTTCGCTCCAAGGTAGTTGGGAGTGGGCCCTGTACTCGTGTTGGCTCGATTACCGTCTACATAATCTCTAAAATTGTGATCGTTGTAATGTAAAAGTGAATGTAAGCACAAAGCACATATTTGCACAAACCATCCCTCCTCAGACTACGCTAAAATGTTTTTAAATCACGTTTAAATTTATAAGACAGTTTTATTGCAAAAGAAGAGTATTTGGTATCGCTTAAGTTAGTTTAACGTTTGCATATTATAATAGTATTTATTTGTCACCATATTTTTTTATGAGATGTAGTGTGAGTTGTTGGGTGTTAATGATAGGAGTGTAGGTTTAATATTCGTATTCCATGCATTTACCATTAGTATCTTTAAGATAGGTGTCGTCTTCACGAATGATTAGCTTTGCAAACGCATCTGCGAGCCGTAACATATGTTTCTGAGCCAAATAGGATTGTTCTCGAGGTCAGTTCAGTGCTCAGTTGCGTTTCGTTTAGTTCATTGCGTGCTAGGTTATCTATATTACTAAGGAGTGGTTTTTAGTTCTAAATATTTTTACTAATGGAAAGATTCCAAATATGATGCGTTGGTAAATAGGAGGTGTAGCAAATGACATATCATGTTTATATAAAGTTGCGAAATGAGGGACGGTTAGTGAAATTTAGGTACGAGATAGCGTATTTTGTTTGAAAATTATTGACAATACTAACACAGTTTGGATTACGGATGTTGAAAATAAAAGGTTTTAATAGTGAATTGTTTCCAAAAACTACATATCTTCCACTAAGTGGCGACTCCTCGGAAATAGACAAAATTTTAGGAACGATTGGTGGTTTGGGTGGAAGCAAATTTGGAATCTTTCTTAATGATTCTAGTCGTGGATATGCTTAAGTAGTTAATGTTAATGTTCGCACTAAGATTACTAGTTATACGATGCTTATGTCCACATTCAATTTACACGACATCCTGCCATTGTATGACACTATGCTTATGAAAAACTAAATTATGATATCCTACTTAGCGTATTGAGTAGTGTATTTTTAGACATCGCATTGTCTACGTTAGTATAGTGGGTAAGACACACATTGAGCTTCGTGCAGTATAATCTGACACCGATATTTTTTACAATGTAGTGTTAACGTTTTCAATCAGTGCTTTCCTGAATATGTATACCTACTTTAGGTTTAAGTGACACTTGTGATGCTTCTTCCACATGTGTTATACGATCCTCTATTTAATTAGATGCTGTCTTGATTGCTTCCAGTGTCATCATTTGTCAACTCGAAGACGGACAGCGGCTGTCTCTATCAGCTGTCAAACGAGTGGTTCTGATGTGGTCTCGGGGGGAATCATCATGTAATGAGGCCTAATTTAGCTTGCACTTGATGCGCGTGGCTTCTCGTCTGATGTTGAAGCAATAGTTTCCGAGGAAACTTTACATAAGGCCGTAGTTTTAGTGTCATCTTTACATAATTATTCAATAATTACTATTATATTCTACTGAAACACCATTTTGCTCCGTGGCCTTAAAGTTGAGGTAATATGTTGTCTTTGATAGATTGAAAAGATGTTTTGTAGGGTTCTTCGCGCATATGCGTTCCGAACGTGGACTGCAAGCATCCGTTTTCTGAAAACGTTTTATCCGTTTTACAGAAACGGAAGAAATTAATATTGAAGAAACAATTAATTTTTTATATGAATGACATAGTTCGTGTTGAAATCATTGGGACGGAAAACGGAAACTTGTAAACCAGGGCTAAATGTTTTAAAGTATGTGCTAAATAACATAGAAACCCTTCGTGATTTATTTCAATCATTATTATAAATATGGGATTTTGAACCAAACTTTGGCTCAGTCGGAACACCGATAAAACGGTACGTGATAAATCCCGTATTTATATTATAATAACGATTGCTAATAATTAACCTTGTATCGTACGGTAAGTTAGATGTTGCAGTAGTATCCTGTAGAGTTGGTTTCGACTTTATCCTATATTGTTGGTTTCACTTCAATGCATATCGCCATTTGTAATTGTTACCTAACTTACTTTAAGACTGGTCATGATCTTTCGATCTCACTAAAGGAAAGGCAAATATTTTTGATACTTTGAGGATAATCGAAGGGAAACAATACAACGTAAGGGTTTGAAAGAGTTCGAAGGCCGGTCGCGATACTTGACTAGGTAATGTAGAAAAGATATACCTGAGCAATGCCTCATTTTATTGCTTTGTGCGACGCAACATCCGAACTTTTCATTTGTGAAGACTCGGCATGTCCAGCGGCGGCAGGTATCATAGGTAATATAGTAAAGAGTTGGGTTAAGAATAGTAGTTGATTAATCTGTTATGTCGTGTCGCGAGCCGGGCCCTAGAAGCTCTGTGTGTGGAATGACGCTCTAGATGTTGGCAACACTTCGAAAGTCGTCATCTTAAATGTTACTTTATCTCTACTTCGTAAGTAAAATATTAATGTTACTGTAAACGAAAAAGTTGTTCTTATATGAAATTGCGAGGATTCGCTGATGTTGTTTTTCATATTCAATATTTCCTTTATTTTTTGTACTCTTTAGTATTAAGATAATATTAAAAAAAACTATTAAATGTTGATACTCTAAAACCAATAATGTATGTGTTAAGGATTGTATAATTTCCCTGAAAGCCTTATTCAGCCTTTTCCTTAATCAAAAAACCTTTAAAATTGAACTACCCTTTAAGAATCGCGATGTCGGGTAAACATCATAAACTTTTAAGAACAACTTTATATGAAGACAGTTTAAAATAAATATCTCTTACCTAACTTTTTATATCTCCTTACAGCTCTATCTTGCGATCTCACAACCGATGTTAGTTTTGGCCTAGAAAGGTGTATGATAAGGGTTTGTCATTTCTTAGTTAGATGGTATGACTCAATTTTAAGACTGATGACAGAAAAAGGTAAAAAAACTATAAAAAAAGAACAAAATCCAGGATAACAGTTTCATTTACACTGTATTTTCATTGGTGGGAGTTGGTGAACTGATTTGTGGGTTAGTTGTATTTTGAATTATTGATAGCCAAATTTTAGAGATGGGACGCTCGGTTCATCGACTATCGCCAACGTCGCCGTTGATCATCTATCGATACTTTTCTATGTCTTCTATCTTTAAATAGGATGATAAAATCGATAGGCAAGACTCTGTAATGTTAACTTTGTGGTTAAATTGAAGGAAAAAACTAAAAAAAAAGAAAATACTATTTGTTGCCAAAGTGTTGTTAGGAATACATGTAGTTATAAAAATTGGTTGTCACAATGCAAAATTAAGTTGTTCTTGGATGGTTTGAAAAGGAGAGAAGTTGAAAAATATTTCCAATGATATATTTTTTCATAATGATCTTGAATGCTAATCTATATCTTAAGGTTTATGTATCTGTGTAGGAATTTTAACTTAACGTGTGTTTTTAATACGTCATTGCCAATGCGTACTCTGTTTTTGTACTCATTTAGAAGAACTCATTTAAACGCACATATTCTACGAATAAATTGTAGTCGGAGAAGTTATTTCCAGGAGTAAGAATACAGAATAGGCATGGCACATGAGTTAGTTGTTTAGTAGTCTTTTTTAAACTTTCGCGATCAGAACACATATTGATTATTATAATCACGAGTATTTACCGCGCTTTAACCATTCTTAACATTGTCTGGATGTTCGGAATTGGTTCGCGGTAAAGATCCATGATAATAATAATGAATAGTCGTTTAGTGTTCATATTACATTAGATTGTATTCGACAGTTTAATAATCTGACAATTACCCGTTCACCTGTTTCCGCCTTTAAGCACCTTTAAGATTTATCGATAACAAATCAACCCACTTCGTTTCATGATTTTTCCCAGCACTAATGTTAATTTTCGCACTTCATATTACCTTATAAAATAAACGCCTACGGTGCATTTTACAAATAAAAAGGCCACAGAAATGCGAAAACAGATTTTGGAAATGCATTGAAAAACTGATTTAAATTGTTGTGATCTAATTTATTGAATAATTTATTATATTTATTTTAGCTTAAGTTTTTCTATCAACTAGTCAGCGGTTCTTTAGTGTAATAGACCGTACCCCTAGTATCGTTTTCTTCAAGTTTTTAAGACTTTTTTCCCTGATATTAGTGTATTCCCTAATTTCGTTTTCAGAGTTTCATAAGATGTCATTTATTTTCTAGTCACGGACTCGGACACTTTATTACGTGTCTGCAAGAATATAATTTTGGACACGAAAGTCGATAACAGCCTCTTGTTTGTCAAGTCATTCTTTGAGATCAAAGATGAATGATTTTTTATATCCTGCTTACTATTTTGGTTCGTACACTAGAACTGCGCTCAAGCGTGAATCGAGACCCGAGCGAAGATTTTTTGACAGTTTCCAATGAATAATCTGTGCTCGATTCCTAATTAGGTTTGAAGCTTAGTTCTGGCATAAAGGTTTTAGTTTGTCAGATTAATCTAAATAAGCTTTGAGTATGATTCTAATGACATTCCAATTATTTTTTAGTTTACTGTTCCGACTTTCTCCCAACTGTGAGTAGTATTATTAGACTTTCGTGTCCTATTCTTTCTACAAAATTTTGCTCAATTGTTTTGTATCCTCAACATACTTTTGAGCGTGTTTTAAATTTGATTCCTGTTAGTTTGTGGTTGTCGATACTGTGTACCTTGATGTTTTCAATAAAAAGTATATTCATGCAGTTGAAATTTTGATGTTAAAAGTCATTTGTCTTTGAGATAAAAGGTGTAACTATTATTTATTTTCATAGTGTGTTTTGTTTTATGTGATACCTGTTGTGTGATGTACTTATATAACATTCAAATATATTTTAGCTTTTTCTTAACCGATTCTTGCCAGCTCTTTTGCAAAGATGGTATAATTATCCACCGATAACTTTATAAGGTATATTTTCGGTTCTTGCATACCATCTAGCAGTAAAGCTTTAAATGTTAGCTTTCCGCGCACTAAGGGAACTCACTTCGAGTTCATACCAATTTACGCACATAAATTACACAACCTTGTTATCAAGCACTTAAACATATACCAGTCATTTTTAATATATAAAATTAAAATAAAACATATTGTTAAAACGACATCACACAAGAGTGTCACAAAATAGTTTCATCTTCCATTTTTAGTTACGTGTGTGTTTGTTTGTGTTTTTCATATATTTTGTACTCTTATTGAACAGTAAGTCCGTTTCCACCATCTGATTAAAGGACACCTAAACCACAAGATGAAATGACAAGTTTTCACAGGACTTTGACACGTTATGTGTGAGTGTTTAGTGTCCGTTAATTCTTGGTGAAAATAGGAGGAAGAAAGCTTAATTCGGAATTGACTTTCAATTAAAACATTCCATTTGATGATAGTTTAAACCACAGAGCATGAAACATCGGCTTCTATACTAGAGGCAATAATTCAACTACTGGTAGCGCTAACTCGTTACGATAGATGGACAGCCGAATGACTTACGTAAATGCTCCTGTCAAATTTTCGCAACTCGGAGCCTTTAGTACTTGTACTCAGGTACGCTGCTACCGTAAAGCTCTGTGGTTCGACGTTTTGTTAACAAAATTTTGTTTTAACTGTGTGGGTTGAGCTAATTAACAATTGAAATAATAAATACTCATACAATACTTACTTGTTATTCAGGTTTTGAATAAGTTAGATATTAAGGATTGATAATTATCTGACGATAAATTTAATTGTATGTTGTATCAAAATGATGAACATGAAATAAAGAAACTGGTTTGAAATGAGTGTTTCATTTTAATTTAAGTACCTATTGGCTTGCAAGTAAATACATTAAATTGTGAAATTTAGAAAAAATATAAGCTTTTTCTCATTTATGGTAGAGATATTCCAAAAAAAGTACGTCCCTCTGCTGCTGCTCTGCTTAAAATTTACTCACAGTAGGACATTTCAAAATTAACTTTATCGTTGGAATAAATAAAGATTGTTTCGCTTTAACGTTATAAAAAAATATGGTGCGCAATTAAAGACTAGAAGATCTGACACCGTATTATATACCTTGAAAGTCACACTTGAAGGTCACTGCGGAATTTGACTGAAGACTTATTACTGATTTCAACGTGTATTTATCGCGTATGTACCTTTTTTATTTGTTATCCCGACTGCTGCAACAGCCATGGTCGCGGGCAGTACGTGATAAATATGCTTTTAAATCAGTAATTATGTACAGTGATCACGAAAGTTTGAAAAATACTGAAGAAATCTTGAAGGCATTCCTTAGGGCTCGCTTACGGAGACGCGAAGTGTTGCACATCGCGTGTTGCGTCGCGTCGCTCTGTCAACTCTAACTTAGGGCCATGTATGAGAGCGTACACGCAGAAGCGTTTGCTTGATATACAGGCAGGCGTCGCTGTAGCGCACTCTCGGCGGTGCTCACGTCTTCGCAAGGAAAGATCTTCAGGTCAACATATCGCTTTATGTTTGTATATGCGAGTGTGACGCAGGTATCGCCACGTTTCAAACGCCGCCTCTCCATGAACGGAGAGTAGCGTGACGCATCACGTGACATGACGCGCAACGCGCTGCGTCTCCATAAACGAGGCCTTAAAATTAACTCTAAACAACTCCACAACAATAAGTACTAAGCCAGGATAAATGAAATTGCATTTAATAATAGCCAATGCCTTGTAAATTAGCAAGTAAATTTGGTCGATGAGCCTAATAAATAAATTAAATTAAAAAAGGCAATACAATGGGTGGCCTTATTGCTGAAAGCGATCTATTCCAGACTACCTTCGGATGGGGCAAAATTTAGGAAGATATAACGGAGTACGGTGTACTATTATGGATGAATTTATATAATCTGAAATATAAATATATTATTGATCCTACTACATAAAATACTTATAAAGTAGACTCGAATATAGGTATATACATATAGCAAACTATACTAACAGGTAAAATACTTAGGAGGATGACATCGTCAGGTAATGTTGTTTCACCTTCAAATTGAAGGTGTTTAAAGAGGATGACCGTCTCATTACTACGGGCAGAGCATTCCACAGCCGAACATCCTGGACAGTAAAAGAAGCGCTGTAGAAGGAAGTGATGTGTACCGGAGTTTTGAGTTAGGTAATAAGCGTTTTACTTATCAAAGGTAACGTTAGTAACCGGTCTGGTTTTAAGATACAGAATAGAGGAACTATAGGCAAGGGAAGTACTCCACCATACCTATTTCTGCCGCCAAGCAGAATTGCTGTTTTTCGGGTTGAAGGGTATGCTTGCCGGGGAAATTACAGGCGCATGAGGCTTTATTCCTAATTTGGACTTAGGGCAGTGGATCATAGGGTACATTTCTAATGTACGTGACCTACGAGGCAATTATCTGTTATAGGCGATAGTTACCACTTAACATCAGGTGGACCACAAGCTTGTTCCATTGCATCTCCATGTAGTATAAAAAAAATTGTAACAAAGTATTGCCTCGTAAGCCACACATTACAAATGTGCCCTGCGATGCACTGCCCTGCGTCTATCAACTTGAGGCGTGCAGGTGTAAAGCGAAATTACAGGTGCTTGAGCTTGTTATTTCACTGACAACCATACCCTTCAAACCAAAACACAGCGATGCTGCTCAGCGGAAGAAATGTGGTGGTAGTACTTCCCTAAGCGAGCGCTTTCACAAGGAACTGGACTACACTTTCATTTTGTGGTCGATACGACGCTATTATGGTTTGTATGATGATGACCCTTGACTTACACTACATTTGTCAAAGTGTCAATACTTTAGTGTTTCGGAAGTGGTAGTTGATGGATGGCACAAACTTGGGGAAGCAAGTACCCAGCTGAAGGTGAAGTCGAACTGTGGATGGTGATGATAAGTGGTCCCGAAGTTCACGCATAACACTTCAAATAAGTATTTACATAATCATATTTTAACAATTTAATTAAACAAGATTACACGAAGTTTTTTTGTTCTCTGAAATTAGCAGAAATTTCAAGTTACATTGGAGTAGTTAATTTTTCTGGCTTCTTTTTAATTAGAACGTGTTTAAGTACTTACTTTATGTTAAAAACTGTTAAAGTTCATCAAGATTCATTTCGGTGAATGTGCGCAAGATCTTCATGGCCTTACCCCTCCTTACCCCTTCCACCACCGGACAAGCAGACGTACCGAGAAGTACCACCCATACCTGGTCGGCATACAACCATGCCGTACCAAACGATTTGCTTCAACTTTTCTTGTTAGCACGAGTAAGGAGTGGAACTCACTTCCGGCTTGAGTATTTACGAACCAGTATAATCTCGGAGGTCTTCAAGTCCAGAGTGAACAGGTTCTTTCTAGGCAAGCGTGCTCCATCTTCGATCACACCATCACTAAAGTGAATGCCTAGGCATTGCCGTATAATGCTGTTGATTGCATTCACATAATGCATTATGTGAGATGGCTACAAGAAACCTTTATCAGGTCGTCTTTAAATCTACTGGTGGGGACGTCCTACGCTGCATTTTCCGGTGTACATTTAATCATCATCACCATCACCAACCTATAACAGTCCACTGCTCGACGTAAGTCTGCCAGGGTGCGCCATTGAGCCCGATCCTCAACTCTTCTCATTAAATCCTTGCCAGCTACGGCGCGCAAATCGTCACTCCATCTAGCTGGAGGGCGTCCTACACTTCGCTTGCCTAGACGTGATCTCCACTCCAGAACACGTTTACACCACTTTTAATTCTGTGAAACCTTTATAAAAACTGTCTACATGATTTTACCGTTTCTTATGTATTTTATATCCATGTAAATAAATATATATATATATATATATATATATATATATATATATATATATATATATATATATAAATATTGCTGGACATTTCACACAGCGCTATCTAGCCCCAAACTAAGCGGATTTTGTGTTATGGGAACCAGATAACTGATAGAATACTTATATACTTTTTTTTTAATTACATACTTATAATATATAGAAAAACATCCAGACCGGGAACAAATATCTGTAGATCATGCAAACATTTGTTCCGCGGCGGGAATCGAACCCGCTACCTCCTGCGTCTCAGCCGGCTATTCGCCCACTGCGCCACGGAGGTTGTCAAATAATTATGTAAATTATGTAAAAATAATTATATATCTACTACTTGGGTACGAACCATTAAATACCTAATTGATTATTGGGTCTGCTTACCTGGCATCTTTCGAAGGCAAACCATATCTGGCACCAAACTACTTCACAGAATTATATAATACATAACTGACTCAAAAACCTAGACACATTTAAAAGTTACAAATTAAATGCATTTTTACTTTATTTTACTACTATTTCTGTTGTGTATTTATAAAATAGAAACGGTATACGTATCAGCTGTACCGTGTAGCATCAAACCTCTCTGAATTCAGGAGTGGTGAGGCATTCATGCGATATATCATGCGGGTGTCACATCTGGACAGATTTATGTACACGTCTGTGACTTCGCGTCTTTGTTGTTTAGATTGAGGTTATTTTTGTGGAACGGTAGTTGAATATGATATTTCAATCTTGTGTTCCCAAGGAGTAGTATGGTTTTAGCTGGAAAGACTATTTTGTTGTGATAGGAATGATCTACACAACAGTTTAGCTTCAGGATAATCACTAGTTTAGTCCTAGTCAATAGTTGACCTGGTCCTAGCGTTCTCGCATAAGCTGCTATAGGTTATTGAGGTACAGATAGAGCGTCGCTAACTGGTAACCACCTGTATGTTTAAAAACGAGAAAAAAATTAGCCCTAAAACAGAAATAAAAACTTGTAGAATGATGATTTGCAAATAGTTTGTTTTTTAAAATATATATTTTTGTCTAAACACACGACGTCTAAAGCTTTTAGTTCAATCTTTAAACATGCAGGGAGTTACCAATTAGCGACGCCGTTTGTGTTTAAAACATGAATTATTAACATATGGATGTCGCTTATTTAGGCTAATTTAACTTTAAATGCTTGCAACACTTTTTGTCTTTAAGCCATTTTTGTTTGCTGGCAATAATTCTTCTTCTCTTGTGACGATTGTAAATGGTTACACGCTTGGTTTCTATAAAACTATATATAATTAAATTTCCACGCATTTTTATTATCCATTTGTAAATCTTAAAGTGGGTATCAAATACAAAAAACAGACATCATCATCATCCACAGACTGACCTCCGCATTGCTGGGGCCTCCCTAAGTTTATGCCGATCGCTCGACTGTCCATCGACAGCAACTTCAACAATAATCAACAGTGTTAGCCATTATTTGTAATTAAGGTACTAAATTCGATAGTTTTATGATAACAATATAATAAATTTAAAAAAATACTCCTTTGGGACGGTATGGCGGCCATTTGGAACCGTCGGAAAAGTATGGCACGGTGATCACTTGCCATACTTGAATCACGTGCCATACTTTTCTCTCTCGATGATTTGCTGTGCAAAAATTAGCCGGGTACAAATGGTTGAATTATTTTTTTTTAAATATTATGTTCTCGTCGGTATGGCGGGCTGTAAGTCACAACAGAGAAGTATCACATTACGCTACCAGCTACTTCATTTTTATCGACTATCGGAAAATACAAGATGTTTTGTGGAACAAGTCGTTCGACTTTCGTAATATATACGACACGTTAGGTTAACAGGCACGCGACTGAGCCGCCGGCGCCGGTACCAGCTCTTTGACCATAACTTTCTTTGTTTTCATTACGTAATTAAATCCCTGAAGGGTCGCCATCCTGGTACAAATGACCTGACATTTTGTGTCACCATCTCCCGGCCTATAGCCTTAAACTAAGCAATAGTACGAGTACAACTATGGGAACCATATAATTGATAAATAACTTAATTACTTTTTATTTGTTTTGTAAATACATATTTATAAATAGAATAACATAGACGACCTCCGTGGTGTAGTGGGCGAATAGCCGGCTGAAATGCAGGAGGTAGCGGGTTCGATTCCCGCTGCAGTACAAATGTTTGCATGATCTACAGATATTTGTTCCGGATCTGGTTGTTTCCCTATATATTATAAGTATGTATTTACAAAAAAAAATGTATCTAAGTATTCTATCAGTTATCTGGTTTCCATAATACAAGCTCTGCTTAGTTTAGGGCTAGATAGCGCTGTGTGAATTGTCCAGCAATATTTATTTATTTATTTATCCAGACCCGGAACAAATATCTGTAGATCATGCAAACATTTGTTACGCGGCGGGAATCGAACCCGCAACCTGTGTCTCAGACGGCTATTCGTCCACTGCACTACGGATGTCGTCAATAATAATAATAATAGTATTTATGCAATTTTAATACCACACTAGTTTTTTTTCAACCACTTAATAGAGAGACCAAGAAAGAACTGAATGATAAGATTAGAATTTATAAAAAACTAGCTCACCCGCCGAACTTACCGGCTTGACATGCATATGACGCAGGCTGCCAATGTACAGTTATCAATCGGATATCATTAGCTGCATCTATGTGTTAGGGAATGAATTTTCTTCATTATATCTGTGTGCGTGAATTTTTCCGATATTTTAATAGTTATTCTGCTATTCGGGGCGGAGACAAGTCCTACAAATCAAAGATCATCAAAATCGGTCCAGCCGTTCTTGAGTTATAAATGGTGCAACTAACCCGACTTTGTTTTATATATTATATAGATATAGATATTGAAAACCAAATTATTATTTATAAACTAAATTACGCCGCTTCGTAGCGCTACGCCGCTTCGTAGCGCTACGCCGTAGAGACGTGCTACAGACACCTTCATTTCAAACATCTTAATTTTAATTAGTCCATTAAGATAGAATTCATATTTCTATAGTATTAATTAGATTAGATTAGATTAGATAATTTCTTTATTGCACACCATTAAATACAAACATATAAAAGAAAATACAATTTCAAATCATAGGTACAATGGGCGGCCTTATCGCTAAAGCGATCTCTTCCAGGCAACCTTTGGATGGACAGAATCTATATGAACAAATAAGGACGGCGGCATAAGATTATTTTAGAATCAGTTTTAAAAAAAAAAAAAACAAGCATATATTACAGTTTATAAAAAATATAGTTAATATAAAATAAAATGCTTAATTATATTAAATAATATAATCACAAAATTAATAAATATTAATATTAAGATACATAAAATACATATATATATATTTATATATATATATTGTCATACCTACATACATAAATTATAAAACTGTATAAATAAATAAATGGCCTAGTGAGCAATGGATGACAGAAAGTCCCTAATCCCTAATAAGTCCCTAATAAGTTAATAACCCTATCGTTATCTCATTAAATGTTTATCTATCTTATCTAAATCTTAAAAATCCTAACGAATTGGTAAAACATTAAAAAAATCAATGAATGCATACAGACAAATAAAATTTTAAATTGTAAAATCACCTTTTTACATTAAATACATATTTACAAACTATACAATTTTTGGACATCACCCTTCTTCAATATTTTATTTCAATTTTTAAACATGCCAGTTAGCGACGCTTTCTGTACCTAATGACCAATAATAGTTTATCCGAGAACGTTTATTATTAAACTAAACTATTGTATTGTTTATTTCTATTTGAAATAACACAACGAAAATAGTTTTTTTTTCATTATTTATTTCATACTAATTACAATAAAAAACACATGCGACAACAAACACTTACTCACTTCCCCATAATGCACCTGGTGACTGCAGTACCGACATCAAGTGGCTCATAACCAGACCAGAGACGTCCTCGGTGACAACGGTCAGCAAGCTGTTGGTACTGCCCCAGATTCGCTGCCACAGGGATTCTTTTACGCACTATCGCATAAAAATCAACGATCCGCGTATCTCTAAACATCCTGGACGCACTATAATATCGCCGCAGACCCAACACCATTCTGAAACCTTTATTATATGGGTCTCGTACAGCATCGAAGGCTTTCTGCGAACAGCTTTGACTTTTGAAAAATATTAAAATTAAAAAAATCTTGTGCGCCGCTTCTTCCACCGCGCGAGCAATGTATACCAAATGTGGGGCAGGGTTTAAACTTTGGTATGCTGAAACACAAGGGCCATGAGCGATGACCCGGCTGCCGCTAGACGCACAGTGTGGATATATAGAAACTCCAGACAGGAACAGTTACCACGCGGGCACGATCTGCCGTGGCCAGTCTGGAAGTCCTTAAACAGGCTCCGCACCCAGGTTGGCCGCTGCAGACTTAATATATGCAAATGGGGATTCAGGGACCCTAGCTTAGCGCAGTGCGACTGCGGTGATCCCGCGCAGTCAACGTGCACTTGCTGCTGTGCCCTTTGTGCCCGAACACCTGCACAATGGAGGACCTAATAACCGCCTCACCTAATGCTATTGTTGTGGCCAGGCACCTGTCAAACATACTATAAATTAAGACATAGAACTCTAAACACGCTAAGAAGAAGAAGATGCTGAAACATAGATCTGTGCGAGACACATTAGAATTTATATTTTGTCAGGAGGAAACCGTCAGGTACGGTAGGCTTGGGATCCAGCCTACCGTACCTGACGGTTTCCTCCTTTCCTACTAGTTCAGTTGTCCAGTTTATGTCACTGAACTACTGAGATTCTATTTTGTTACTAGGCTAGTTGTAAACGAAACTACTTTTACAGCTGGCTTCTATTGTTGATACTGGATACTTAATAACATTTTTAAACTGAACTAATAAAACTGAACGAACTGAAGAAAAGTTCAGTTTCCCAGTTCAATTCACTAGTGAGATTTCTTTTCTCGTTTGTTCAGTAGGTTGAGCTTTTAAAGCAATTTCACTTTGAAAACTTTCGTGATTGATTTCAATCATTATTATAAATACGGGATTTATCACGTACCGTCTTATCGGTGTTTCGACTGACTATGTTTCGGTTCAATTCGTGAGCCTTCTTAAAGTAATAGTTACTTGATTACTTAAAAGTAATACGCAGTTAATACATATCTACGGTTCAGTTCGTATCGTCTCCGCCGCCTCCAAAATTCATGAAACTCGCTTTTGAAGTGTAAACTCCAGCGGGGCCTTAAAGGGAATAAGTTTCCTTTTAAATTGCTCCAAACACGGGACCTTTTCAAATTTAAAGTAGCTAAATGCAGTTTCAAAAGTCTTGTTTATAATTTTTGAATAGAGCTTGACCTAAACTGTTATGATGCATAAATGTGGAAACCTCTAAACTTTAAGGATAGATAAAGTTACGCTTTATTGGTACACCGTAATTACTTTTTAAACTAGATTATGCCAAATATAGTATAATGGGCGGTCTTATAGCTGAAAGTTAAAAAAAAATTCCAACGTATCACAAAATCACAATTACATACTTGTATGTGGAGTGGCGTAGCGTAGGACGGCCACCGCTAGATGGAAAGACGACCTGATAATGGTTACTGAGAGTCATTAGCCTCCCCGCACTCGAGCCACAGCCACAAAAAACCGTCACAGAGCTTTGGACTGCATTTTTCGTACATTTCATATGAACTCGCCGCATACCGTTGTCGCCAGTGGTCGCTATACGCCATGAGACGCCACTTTTCGCTTCGTCTGATCGTGTGGCTGCCACCGACCAAAAGTTAAAAAAGTGATCGTCGTGCACTTCCTTTAATAAATGGCAGTGTGTGACGGCGTTTTGTGGCTATTTGACGCGTGGCTCGTGAGCAGGTTCTTTCTGGAAATCTATGGGGAGGCCTATAGCTGTTATGTATAAACTAGTGCTTCGCCCCGAACTGAGATCTCGCAAGTCTCCCAAAACACAAAAAAATATTCTTAGGGCGACTCGCGCAACGATGCCTAAACGTATTTAGTGGCTAAATATGGGTTTAAGGAGTTGTCAAATCATACAAATACATACAATTTAATCATGTTTTTTCGCTTAATACGTTTAGGGATCGTTGTGCAAGCAGGCTTTAATCTTTGACCAATTAAATAGTGCCACGAAATGCATAACCATATTTCTTGACCAACAGTTTCATTCAAATTACAGGTAACGGTAGTTCATGTATTGTGATTTTTTTTGGGGTACATGTTGCAGTTATTCTGGTTTTCAGACTTTAGCCTATATTTGTGTCACTTAAGCTACACGCATACCAAATTACAGTACTGTGGTGGGATCACTGGTGTACCCTGTGAATTTTGTCATTATTCAGTTTTTATTATGGCTAATTAATAACTCAAAAACTATAAATAATTTAGTAAAAATAAAAACGGAGTCTAAATGTACTAATAAAGATCTTTAATTTGATGTGCCATTTGTCTTTTTTATTTTTTTTACCCCTCTTGAACTCCAATATCTCAACAACCCCCCCCCCCCTCCCCCCCCCCCCCCCCCACATTTTTAGCTTATTCAGTCACACCAGGATTGTGCCATCACTACCTACCTATATACCAAATTTCACGATGATCGGATCAACGCTTCAAAATTTATCCTCGGACAAACAAACATACTTACAACGCTGATTTGCCCAAGTTGATTTAGAGATCTCGCTTCGGTAGATCAATAAATAATGCTGGACATTTCACACAGCGCTATCTAGCCCCAAACTAAGCAAGGCTTTAGGCTTGTACTATGGAAATCAGATAAATGGTACTTTTTTATTACACATACTTCCTCCATCTCCTCCTCGAAGACCTCCGTGGCGCAGTGGGTTAATAGCTGCCTGAGACGCAGGAGGTGGCGGGTTCGATTCCCACCGCGGAACCAATATTTGCATGATCTACAGATATTTGTTCCGGATCTGTGTGTGACTGTTTTATATTATATGAATGTATTTACAAAAAAAAGTGGATATGTATTCTATCAGTAATTTAGTTCCTATAGTACACGCCTGGCTTAGTTTGTGTCTAGATGGTGCTGCGCTGTGTGAAATATCTAGCAATATTTTTATTACATTTATTTACTATACAGCAAAATGGTGGTGATGATGATGACTACGCTAGCGAAGCCGTAAGCAGAACGAATAATATTATTCATGCGATATTTGTACTAAAAACGAGATATTTAGTACAAATAGTGTTCATAACCACGACAGTTTGGGAGAACACGTGGCCTCTACACCTGTACCACGACCACGAAACACGGTGATTCGGGTAACTGTTTATTTTAAGACGCTCTGAAGAGTAATTACACAAAGATTGAGTTTACAATGAAACTTCACAAATATATAACACTAGCTGACCGATCCGCGGCTTCGCACGCGTGGTTTGCCAATAAAAAGTAGCCTATGTGTTAATCCAGATTATGATCTACGTACGTACCAAATTTCATCGCAATCGGTTCACGTTTATAATATTAGTAGGATTCACAATTGTTTATCGGTGTTGGTAGCTTAGGTACACCTGTGAAAAACAGCGCTGAGCAATAAGTTTATTGTTCAGCATAATGCTGAGCCATTTTCCTTTTTCAGCACAGAGCTCATCACTATGATTTTAAAATGGGTACGTATCTTTTGTTATATTTTATTTCTTTTGTTTATGTTAACGTATTTTATCTGTCTTAGATTGTCCACCGTATGTAGTTTCTGTGTGTTTGTTACTTGTGTCGATATAAATGTCTATATCTATCTATCTATTTATACACTAGGTAAAAACGTATATCAGTAATTACGAAAGTGCGCTTGATAATTCAGGATGAAGTAGCCTGAAAGTACCAGAGATTCATACCAAAAACCGCCGTCTATCCCGAGAGTCAAAATTTTCTTGGATTCTTTTCTTCATACTGAAAAATCTTCTTCTCTGAACCCAACGTTATATCTGCCTCGCGTTTCGTTCGGAAACGCTACAACAGTTTCAAAAGTTATACGCTTCATGCGTTCTGCCTAACACTCATATGTTGGATACATAATACTTCCCATATTTCAACTTGTAATATTGAAAAATCACCAGCATTTTATCCACTCGAAAGATACTAACAAAATCGCATCGAGGGGAACTCGAGGGGGACTTATCGATTACCGGGTTCCCGAGGGTAAAACTATCGATCTTGCACTACCCTAACACACCCTGTATCACTCTAAATAATAAATAAACATTACCTTTTGTATACACCCGTCACTATAATCACTATATCCTCAAAGGTAGGAAACCTTCGGGGATATAGAAAGATGAGGAAAGAAAAGTCTTGATATTGTTGGTTACGTGTACACAAGAAACAGCTGGACTGATTTCGATGAATTTTGGTGCATAGATAGATTATAACCTGGATTGAGTTATATGGCTACTTTTTATTCGAAAAGCACGCGGGCGGAAACATTATATCAAAAAAAAAAGAGATTTAAGCTCGCCTTTATTGATGTTTTTTTTTGCTGTAATCTGATACGATTAAAGAAATAAGTTTTATCAGTTAAAAACTTTAGAATTAATTATTTTGATATTTTATTCATAAACTTTTGGCGTACAAGTTGCAGTTGTTCTAGAACTTTTGCCTATATTTGTGACACTACACGCATACCAAATTATAACACTGTGGGGTCACTTGTGTACCCTGTAAATTTCGTCAAAGTTCAGTTTTTATTACGGCTAATAACTCAAAAACTACACGGAATTGTAATTATTTAAAATAAAAACGGAGTCGAAATGCACTAATCGTCGTAAATCAAAATGCGACGTCTCACTTGACCTAATAATCCCGTTTTCTTTATTATTTATCCATCTTAAACCCCAATATCACAACAACCTTCCAACATTTTTAGCTCATTTAGTCACACCAAAATTGTGCCATCACTACCTACCTATGTATCAAATTTCACGATGATCGAATCAACGCTTCGATAGTTATCCTAGGACTAACAAACATACATGGGTATGTAACGTACAAAGCCGATTTGCCCAAGTTGATTTGGATATGTCGCTTCGCACGATTAACAACCACTGCCCACTTTGGTCGAAGATCCAGATAAAATTTACTTTAGTCAACATACTATTCAAACGCTTAGTAAGACCTGAACACTATTAATGGCGAAAAAACTCCGTACGTTATAAGTAACGTCGGCTTATCTCGGCTCACTATCGATGTAGTGAAACTTATGAGTTATTGCTCCTTTGTCTGTGGCTTGCACGAGAGTGGTAGGTGGTCTGTTAATGGTTTGTTAGGATACTCTGTGTGTGTGGGTGAGGGGAGCTCCAATCTTATAATTTGATATGAAGGGCTGCATTGAACTTGGGATTACATTCTTGGGCCGAACTATTGATAAAACATTTTTATTTTTATCCTCTGACGCAAAAGGAGTGGTGTCATAAAATTCACGCCTATGGTCGTCTGTGGCATCGCAGCTCCTAAACTGATGGACTGAAACTGTGTCATATTTTAATATGACTAAGATGTAGCTATACGGAACCCTTCACTGAGCGTAGTTGGACACGCGCTTGACTAATTTTGGCTCGTATCTAGTTTATTTTTAATTTTTATTCATTTGAAACAACAAACAATTATACTTAACATTACTAGGCTTAATCTAATATATGAAATTCTCGTGTCACAGTGTTTGTAACAAAAATCCTCCGAAACGGCTTGAGCGATTCTCATTAAATTTTTTTGTGTATATTCGGTAGGTATGAGAGTAGGTCGTAAAGTATTTATCACCCTCCCCCCCCCCCCCCTCCCCCCCCCCACCCCCTATTTTTAAATCGTGATTTTATTATTTTTGTACGAACAATATCCATATAATTTAACCGTCGTTCATTGACGTGAAGTCATTTACATGAAGTGTCGTGTCACTTTTAGTTAAAGTATTTTATATAGTTTATATCCCGAAGTTCCCACTGGAACGCGAAAGTGTGCGAAGCCGCGGGCAGGTCAGCTAGTTATATTTGTTGTTCTATAGGTATAACCAGCGCCGTTGTTCATAGATTATGTTGAATTACCAATAGTGGGCAGTGAGTAATGTTGGTAAATACAGTAGGTACATAACAAAGTGGGGTACTCATGAAAGTTTTTACGTCATTTAATACTGAACAAGGAGTAAGTAGTAGATACTCGTAGGTACCCACGAGTGCCCACCCATCATCTATCTGTTTACCATTTATATATATATACTAATATTATAAAGAGGAAAGATTTGTTTGTTTGTATTGAATACGCTACAAAACTACTGGACCGATTTAAAAAATTCTTTCACCGTTGGTAAGCTACACTATCCCCGGGTGACATAGGCTACTTTTTACTCAACTGCGCAGAAGGAGGGTAGTGTTTTTATTGAAAAACTACGCGTGCGAAGCAGCGGATTGAATAAAATAGAATAGAATAATCATTTCTTTGGCATACACAAAATGACACATGAAATAATTTAAAGGAACAGTAGATACAATTGAATCCAATAAAACAAGTTCGACTCATGTGTCTGCGTACCAAAATGGCGTTCAGCTCAGCATAATGTTGGATGTTAAGCACCCAACGCTGATATATCAGCTGCATTGGTCAGCTAGTATATAATATGTATGCTATGTCGGTACGATACCGACTGAATCGACAACAGTGGAGCCGACCATCAAGATCTACCTCTCCCGAGTATATGAGAATACTTCAGGAGATGATGTACTCCGATTCGTGAGGGAGAGGACCCAGGGCCGGATTACAGGCACGTTCTAAATGTCTCTCCAGCGACTGGAGTCCAGTAGGACTTACTTCAAGTCCTACACTCTCCAGATTCCGGCGAAGTATGAGGATGTTCTACCGAATCCGGATTAAATAAAGTAAGAAATTAAAATCCCCTAAATACAAAGAAATGTTAGTTTTAATTTCATTGTTTTAAGTTCATCATTGTTTTAGAGTCTTTTAAGATATTTATAGATATGGGCCTTGTTATAGATATGGGCCTTGTTATAGATATGGGCCTTGTTATAGATATGGGCCTTGTTATAGATATGGGCCTTGTTATAGATATGGGCCTTGTTATAGATATGGGCCTTGTTATAGATATGGGCTTTGTTATCATATTTTGTATGTGCGTATTTTGCTTGAAATAAACTTTGTAATTATACTAGCTGACCCGCCCGCGGTTTCGCATGGGTGGTTTTTCAATAAAACATTACCCTCATTTTGCGCAGTTGGCTAAAAAGTAGCCTATGTCTTTTCCCAGAATATAATCTAGCTTCTTGCAAAATTTCATTACGATCCGTTCAGCCGTTTAGTCGTGTAAAGGTAACAAACAAACTAACAAACAAACAGAGTTATGTATGTATTATACATATAAACCATCCTCTTGAATTACTCTAGCCATTGCTACAAAACTACATTAAAATCCGTTGAGTAGTTTAGAAGTTCTAAGTTAACAGACAGCGGAAGCGACTTCATCTTATACTAAGTAAAGATATATAAACCAAAGTCAACCCGACTTTGCTTATGTTACACCATTTTTAATTTCAGAACGGCTGGACCGATTGTGATGATCTTTGATTTGTTGGATTTGTCTCCGCCCCGAATAGCAGAATAACTATTAAAATATCGGAAACATTCACGCAAAAAAAATATGAAGAAAATTTATTTTCTCATATATAGATTCAACTAATGATGGCCGATTGACAATTACGACGTACATCGGCAGCCCGCGTCATATGCATGTCAAGACGATACGAAGTTCGGCGGGTCAGCTAGTTATTATTATCATGTACAATTAATTTGCTCTTATTCCGATCCGCTGCTATGTAAATTGAGCCTAAGGTATATAATACAAAATTAGCACAAATATCAACTGTTTAAAAGTGGCTGCTCATTATTCTGAATGTTGCATAGTAAAATCTAAATCAAAATTAATTTACTCATTAAAATCACAAGGATCTCTTTAAACGACAATTTTACTGTCTGTTCCTCCGCGACCAAGCCAGGAAAGAAAGGCAAGTAACAAGGCTGGTTGTTCTTTATAATCATCATTTTACAATACATAACAATAAACACAATAAATTACGTCTAAATTACAATATTTTTGACCAAATTGGAGCAATTTTAATCTCAAGCTTCTCTATCATCTAAATAATCCGATATAGTTTTAATTTTTGTTTAGTTATGATTATAAATATGTTAAATATCTAATTTGTTAATTGGAATGTCGTCGTTCTGCAAATCTATGGGGGAGGCCAGCAGTGGACGTCCTTGTCTGATATAATGATGACAATAGTGAGTCATGACACGACTAGGAGAAGAAGCAGGCGCACGGCTCAGTACCATGCGGACCTACTTGATATACCACACATTCGCACACACCGTTTAGGTTCTACGTTCTTGATGCGTTCAGCTAAAGTATGGAACACTTTACCGTCGTCTGTTTTTCCTAAAGAATACAATCCGGACCTGTTTAAGGTAAGAGTAAATAGGTTTCTTCTAGATCTTCGTGCTTCATCTTAGACCACAACATCGCTTACCATCAGATGAGATTGTGGTCAAACGAAGATTTATCCTAAGTAAGATGACTTAACCTTTAAGTAGTTTTGTTCCTTTGTGGTAGAGTGGAGGAAATCAGGAAATGATCACGCTATATAAGTTGGGGTATTCGCTCATACGAACTTTCTTTAATATCCTAAGATCCTAAGTACTCGGAAACTAATTCGGAGTTGAGGGACCGTTGAAACCAGTCTCATCGTTAGAAGTAGTGGAGCAAGTTACGTGTCTAAATATAGCTTCACAATCAAAATATCATAACGTTTACTGGGCCTACAGTTTGTATTTTTTTTAAACATGATAGAACTTCGTTTGACCACAATCTCACCTGATGGTAAGCGATGATGTGGTCTAAGATGTAGCACGAAGATCTAGAAGAAACCTATTCACTGTTACCTTAAAGAGGCCCGGATTGTTTTTATTAGAAAAAACAGATGACGGTATAGTGTTCCATACCTCAGCTGTACGCATTAAGAACGTAGAACCAAAACGGTGTGTGCGAATGGGTGGTATATCAACTAGGTACGGATTGTCCTGAGCCTTGCGCCTGCTTATCCTTTGATGGAAGGGGGATGTTATTATATATTAGGTTTATAGTAGGGGGTTATTATATATGTTATGTTGTAATATTATCTCAGACTATGTTATTTTTAACCCTAACGCAAATAGAGTGGTGTATTAATTTGAATGCCTATGTCATTACCCCTCCTTGCGCAGTCGAGTAAAAAATAGCATATTTCCCAATCCTGCTTATAATCTATCATCAGATTTAATCGAAATAATAGCTGTTAATTCCGAATTTTAAATATTACTAGCTTTTGTCCGCGGTTTCGCACGTCTTGTTTGTCAATAAAAAGTATCCTTTGTCCAGGGCATAATCTATTGATTGATCGAGCGAGCGAGATCCCTAAATCAACTTGGGCAAATCGGCGTTGTATATACGTATGTGTTTGTTTGTCCGAGGATAACATTCGAAGCCTTGTTCCGATCATCGTGAAATTTTATAAATGGGTAGGTAATGATGGCACAATTTTGGTGTGACTAAATAAGCTAAAAATGTTGGGGGGTTGTGTAGATAATAGGGTTCAAGAGGGGTAAAAAAAAATGAAAATGAAACTATTAGGTCAAATGAGACGTCAAATGAAAGGTCTTAATTAGTACATTTCGACCCAGTTTTTATTGTTAGTAAAGTTCTTGTAGTTTTTGAGTTATTAGACATAATAAAAACTAAACTTTGACATAATTCACAGGGTACACCAGTGACCCCACAGTGCTGAAATTTAGTATGCGTGCAGCTTAAGTATCATACATATAGGCAAAAGTCTGAAATCCAGAATAACTGCAATTTGTACCCCAAAAAAACAATAACCAATTTACATGAACTCCCGTTACCCGTAATTTGAATGAAACTGTAGGTTAAGTAATTGGTTATTTATTTCGTGGCACTAGTTTTATAGTCAAACATTGCGAAATATTTTTTTTTGTTTTTATGGTAGACTCGCGAGATCTTAGTTCAGGGCGAACCACTAGTATACTAAATTTCATCAAAATCGGTTAAGCTGTTAAGGCGTGATTGAGTACCAAACAAACATCAAAACTTTAGCAATTATAATACTAGTTGTTGCTCGCGACTACGTACGCGTTACACTACTAAATGTGTAGGTAACCCAGAAATAAAGCTGAACTCGCTGTTGCTACTTGACTTGACACCCTATTTTTATCCCATAGGACCTGATTTATGGGATAAAAAATTGCCTATGTGTTAATCCAGATTATCATCTACATATTTATTCCTACCTACCTATTCGTACCTTCGTACTATGCGGACCTATTTCGTTATCTGATTCCCATAGTACAAGCTCTGCTTAGTTTGGGGCTAGATAGCGCTGTGTGAAATGTCTGATGTGATTGAGTAACAAACAAATAAATGTCCAAACTTTCGCACTTATAATATTAGTGTGATAGTATGGATATTCTCGGGTTGAAACTTAACTCGAGCGAAAACCTATGAAATGTGCGTCATAGCATTAGTTGGAACCCTGCGAGCGCAGGATTATGATCACTGGACTGAGAGGGACACCTGTGAGTTTACCACGGGTCTAGACTCATAGCTTTACGTCTAGACTTGTAGTTTGACGGCTGATTCACTAACAATCGCCTGCAAACAAATACATGACGGTCCAGATTTAGATTCATCAATAGGTACATGTTATATTAATCCTAACTAATATACTAGTCTACTAAGTAGTACTAGTATAATATATTAATTTATCACTAGCTCCCGCCCGCGGCTTCGCGCGCAAAGTTTGTCAATAAAAACATTATAAAAAGTGTAATACAATATTAATAAGTTTTTTGTTGAAAAAATACTTTTTAAAAACAAGCTTTTATAAAATTCATAATCGGAACCGCAAGCTACTAGTGAACTGTGACTCATTTGAATCTCAAATGAGCTCAAACACTAGTAGCCTACTATAATCCATTCACAAGTTCCCTTGTCTAATATTCGTCTCCTACATTAGACCACTTCCATAGTACCATATTATTGTATTGTCACCGAAGTTACTTGTGTATTCCAAATTTCAGCTCAATCGGTTGAGTGGAACGGGTTTAAAATTCAGTTGCAAGATTCCACCCGGACATACAAACATACATTGCAAGTTAATAAAAAGCTTGAAAAAAGTAGACTGTTGGCTACTTTTTTTATGTTATTTGTGGGGGAAACAGGCTTACGGCCCACCTGATGGTAAGCGGTCACCGTTGCCTATTGACACCGGCGACACCCGGGGTATTGTCGATGCGTTCCCTACACTGTAGAAACATCTTTACATTTCTCTTGAAGCGTGCCATGTCGTAGCCTAATGGGAAAACCTCAGATGGTAGCTCATTCCACATCTTGCAAGTATGGGGTAGAAAAGATCGCGTGAAGCGTGTGGTGCGACCCAATTGTCGATGATATGTGGATGAGCTTTGTTACTTTTTCGGATAAACGGTTGGACCGAATTAAATTTCGTATACAGATAAATTCTGACCGGAATTGAGACATATTACCAAAATCGAAATCATACTAAAATAAATAAATATTGCTGGACATGTCCCACAGAGCTATCTAGCCCCAAACTAAGCAGAGCTTGTACTATGGGACCAGATAGCTGATAGAATACTTATATACTTTTTTTTGTAAATACATACTTATCATATATTGAAAAATATCCAGACCAGGAACAAATATCTGTAGATTATGCAAACATTTGTTCCGCGGCGGGAATCGAACCCGCATCGAATACTAGATGTCTTTTTTAATGTGATATGTGATTATTTAACCTTTTATTCTTGTTTCTATTCTCATTGATGTGTCATCACCATTATATTAGCTGTAAGAAGGCCACTGTTGAACATGAACACACACAACACAAAATTTTAAATTGTATTTTATTCAGATATACACATAATTAAAGATGATTCAATTAATATTAGTTAAATAACAATTATCAAATACCTGAATTACTAACATTACTATACTTGAATAATATAAAATTAATTATAAATTTAATTCCAGCTGAAGTGGAGGTGGGCTCGACACTTGTCAAGGAGGAAAGAGAAAAGATGGACGAGAGCAGCAACCAAGTGGTGGCCGCGAGAAGGGCACAGACTAGATGGCAGAACACCAGCCAGATCGTCGGACGACATCGCGAGAGTTACGAGAAGGCAATGGATACGCTTGGCACAGGACTGGAGAGATTGGCGTGATAACGAGGAGAACATACCCAGCAGTGAGTGGATGTGGGCTAAGATGATGATGATGATGAATTATAAAATACATTTTATCAAGGATCTCGAGTGGAGACCACGCACTAGAAAGCACAGAAATGGATGGCCCCCCACTAGAAGGAGCCGTTGGGAGCAGGCCGAAAAATATCGGTCGCTGTGGAGACCTATGTTCTGCAGTTGACGTCCTATGCCTAAATGAACGAATGAAAATTATTGATTATATATAAGTTACATGCAACCGAACGAATAACAAGTAAATGTATAATGAGTGGTCGTATCGAAAAAAAGGGACCTCTTTTGTGTTTGGATTGAGATATAAAGATATATTTCGGTTTTTGCATGTCTTATTCGTTAATACGTAGGGCTGACCTGGGTTTGCAGGTCGGTCTAGATTGGGTACAATCGGGGATTAACCTTGGGTAGTATTCGATTCGGAATAATCAGTAAAATGTTTCGTTCAATGGAGTTATTCAACTTGCTTAAACAAAATATTAACTTATACCTGTTTATACCTATATGAAACAGTTGTATTTGTTACATAAAATAAAATCTACATGTAACATTGGAATACAATACGGATGTCTCCACATAAAACTGCTCTTTTTGACAAAAGTGTTTTACGTATGGCGTAGGTGTAGTAATACATTACAAGAATCAATATTAGAAGCTGATAATGTACATACTGGTACGTCGAGAATTTTTACTTGAGATTAGTATATTATGATACAAGTGAGCTAAGTTTCTCATAATACACGAGGCTGTAGTTTGCAGTAATCAGCCGCAAACCAGCCGAGTGTCTAGTGAGCTAGTTGCTCACGAGTTTCATACGCACTTTTTCAACACACTTGCGAGGAAAAAACAAACATGTATTGCATAAATCGTTTAATTATTAAAACAATTGGTGAATGTACAATTTTCAAAACGATATTGGATTGTTTTTGATGGTGATTTCACAGTTTGTGTTACATTGGTACTTGCCACTTATTTCTGCATTTACTTCTTGTGTAAATGTCGGCGACAAAGGTAAATCATACAAATTACTGGAAGGAGAAGGCACCAAATAACTCATGCTACGAGATGTACATGGTTGTGGGTTACAGTACGTTTTGATATCAACACAATGTTTGAGCTTAACCATGCTTCTTAACATGGAATAGATGCACCACAGGGAGCTGGGTTTGTATGTATTGTCAAGTTCAGAAAAATACGCCAAAACACATTTTCAGAAAATGACTGGGTTTCTTTTCCATTGTATGAAACTATCGTAAGCAGCTAACTAGTATGCTCTAGATTTTGCAGGTATTATTAGGCTTTCATTTGCATTTTGTGCTGCATTTAGTATTTCTGGCGGGGTTGAATCTATCCATTGTTAATCTTCTGTAATAAAACTTGATATTTTTACAATTATTTACCACACACCAACAAATGCGATACAAACAAAAAAAAGGGAAATGGCGCGCTAGTTTTTTTTTGCACGCGCCAAATGTAAGTTGATTGATTACATATAGCCACTTCCAAGTCATAATTTTTAGTGATAAAATGCAAATATTTTGTAACAAGTTATTGTGAATTATAAGTAATTTGATAATAATAAATGTTTTTCGTCTGAATTAGGGATACATTTATTTATTCCAAAACTGTAATAGGATATCCAGCGGCATAAAACCTCTTTGTTGTTACAAAATCTGTATTACCCGGTTAAATTGAAAATGCTCTGTATAGTCGCATATAATTTGCAGTTAGGTACTAACTTAACTTTATAGGGATATTTTTACTTAGAACACTTTCGTGATTAATTTCAATCATATACGGGATTTATCACGTACCGTCTTATCGGTGTTTCGACCGACAATGTTCCGGTACAATTCGTGAACCTTCATCAGGGTGAGTGCGATCCGCTCCGAATAACGTCTCGCCTCGTCTGTACATTATATATAAATCCCGTATTTATAATAATGATTTATAGGGATAATTCTATTATGCACTAGTGTGTTATATTATTACGCACATGTGTGTTATAGTTCGGTTTATGGCCCTAATAACGATGTACTATGGCTCTCTTTACGAGCAAGTGTGTTGAAAAGCCTATTATTAAATTCAGGAATAATTCTTAAAAAATTAATCTTTATGTACTAATTAATTTTGCCTGAAATGTGTATTTGATTAATATATAGTTTTATTTATAACTAGCTGACCAATCCGCGGCTTCGCACGCGTGGTTTGCCAATAAAAAGTAGCCTATGTGTTAATCCAGGTTATGATCTATGTACATACCTAATTTCATCGCAATCGGTTCAGCCGTTCCGGCGTTAAAGAGTAACAAACATCCATACATCCATACATATAAAAATTTCGCGTTTATAATATTAGTAGGATGTATTTTTTGTGTTTGTTTATTGTATAACATAATATATTAACTATTATTTTTATGCATTTAATAGCATTTTCTTTAAATTTAAATACAGTAAGGGTCGCCGTCATCGAAATCGATCTTATAAAATATAGTTTTCATGCTTCTGTGTTAAAAATAAGTTGGAACTAATTAAGTAGAATTTTATGAACATTGAAACCCTTATTTGAAGCGAGTAAATGTTTGATTCATTGATTGATTGATTGAGTGAACTCAAATATACACTAAGGACGTTCCAAGTAGCGTTTCTATGAGTTTGAGTTTTGATAATGTACAACCACGGCTGTACTGTCAGTGACATAAGTAGATTAATAATTAGTGACTCACATTTTCCAAGTTAATAACAGAGTAGTAGAGTTTCTTGTGAAAGGGCTCGCCTGGGGAAGTACCATACCTATGTCCGTCACCAAGCAGCATTGCTGTGTTTCGGTTTGAAGAGTATGGTTGCCGGTGAAATTACAGGCACATGAGACTTTACACCTGTATGCCGCATTTGGACGCAGGGCAGTGCATCGTAGGGCATATTTCTAACGTGCGTGGCCTATGAGGCTATTATCTGTTATAGGCGATGGCTACCACTTAACATCAGGTGAACCATAAGCTTGGTCCATCTCCATGTAGCATAAAAAATATTTATTTTTTGCAATATAGATAAGATAACTCTTTATTGAGCAGCAAAGTAAAATACAGAACATAATTTTTACAAATAGATTTAGTACAATGGGCGTCCTTTAAGGGTAATATATAGGTTAAGAACTAGAACAAAAATATTTTTTGTTTATTGACTTATTTTGTTCTGTAATTGATAGTTAGTATGATTGAGCTCTTTAAAGAGACGTCAAAATTTTAGCCTGTGATTTGACGCCCAAAAACTACCAATTTTACCAATATAAATGTGATTTTTCTGCGCATCGTAACCATTAAGTTACAAACGGAAACTCGGAATACCGATTCACCCAGCACAGTGACCAATGGCCTATTTAAGCACCTACACATCATGGGGTTTCCTAAACACGAAATGTTTTACAAAGTGCCAATTAAAAAGGGATCTGAGCCCCAGACAGGGGTTCGGGGTCCACCCCACCCTACGCTTTAAAACCTGCACTCGTCACAAGATGCAATTAATTAAACTGGACGAAGTTCCGTTAGCGATATAACATAACAAATGGAATTTTCGAAGAGTTTTGGCGGAACAAATGAATTTAGTCACTACTGACATGACTGAATGTTTTCGCTATGCCTTCAATAGAGCTGAATGGACGCTTAGGGCCTATATCAGTCATATTAAAACAAAATTTTAAATTTGCAGTGTCACGCCAATACATTTTAGTATGGTTGTGATGCCTGAGCGATTAATAAATATAATATTTAACTTCTACTTAGGCTTCAAGTGGGACTGGGCTGGTCATTTACGCCGTATGTCGGGTGGGCTAAGCTCACCACCGAGTAGAACCCCGACACAGCCCGAAGACGTCATGGCAGACCAAAGAAGAGATGGAGAGATGAGCTCACTAATTTCCGAGCGGATTGGACCATCTTAGCGCTTGAAAGAAGTTTCTGGAAAGAATGAGGGGATGCCTTTGCCCAGCAGTGGGACACAGTGGGCTTATAACAATAATAACTTCAACTTAAGTATAACTTGATAAGGTAGTCTACTCCGCCTTCTTCCGGTCAAGTTGTTGCCTATTAACATACCGGGTGCAAGCACTACCTTCGAAATCCACAGGGGGTGAAAACAACCACATCAATAGATATATTCAACTGCTATCATGAAACCTAAAATATAAGCAAGTAAAAAAATGTACGAGTATATCATCATCATCATCATTTGAGACCGTCTCCACCCACTGTTAGGTATAGGCCTCGTTGTTTCCATGCCATCTACGTTGATAATGTTATTCGGCCATTCAAATTGGTCTACCTCTTCTTCTATGAGCTTAAACTAAAGTTTAATAGGTACCTACTCGGCCGAAAAGCGCGCGGATTCTAGGTATTTCAGGACACAGGTCAATTTTAAAGTTTTTATAGAGATTAATGCTTTTGTCGCGTCTTTTACACGTATGGTTTGCGCTCTCTGCCGTAGAAATGTTCCTAGATTCTACGCTAAAATGTCATTTTATTTTATTTTTCAATACAGATGGAGGACAGTTATAGGGTGTTCATGCTATACTGCATGTTATTTTTATCTGGCCATGCATCTGTCAAATAACGTAAGACACGCTAAGAAGACACCCAGTATAAGTAAGAATATGATGTCTATGGACGTGTTATATCTATCGCATGGGAATTTCCACGAGGTCATTGACACTATATCGATTGCCATCAATCGTGCGCGCGGCAATGCTGTCATAAAAATTGTGATGAGTTCTATATATATATATATATATATATATATATAATGTTGGAAACCTTTTAAAAACATATATATATATATAATTATTTATTATTATAAATATATTATATATATACATTGTATATACATTGTATATATATATTATATATATTGTTTTTAAAAGGTTTCCAACATTTTACTTGAACTCTGTAATTAATCAGACTATCACAATAATATTCTAAATGCGAAAGTTTGGATGTTTGTTTATTTATTTGTTTGTTACTCAGCCACGTCGTGACGGCTGAACAGGTTTTGATGAAATTTAGTACGTACGTAGATTAAAACCTAGATTAGAAAACATTTATTTGACACACAAAGAAACACAGAACGAATCACAAACAAAATAGGTAGACAGACAGGAAAAAATAGAATGAGATATATTAGACCTACAGCTAGAACACATAGGTACCTACCCCACCAGTAGGTAGTAGGTAGGTGCACAAACTAGTCCCGCTCCGTGCCACGCGTTCCCAAACAGGCTCTGTCTTACCTTTATGCTCCTTTGCAATAAATGATGCAGAGCACCGCTGGTTTTCAGGCAGAGCCTTATGTAGGGTGACGTCACAAATTTAAACAAAATGAACATAATACGATTAATTACACAAAAATAAGCATATTTACAAAAATGAATAAGCAATAATAACAACATTAATTACAAAAACTTACATGACATATTAGTTAATAAAATTATACGAAATATCAAGTTACTGAATCAAGGCGAGATATACCTCAACTAAAGTAATTTCTAAGATAACCATAACTATATATTCTGAAAGTGTTTAATATTCTGGATACATTTTGCAGCATTAAAACAAAGTGGAAAACGTTTGAAACAACCTGAATTGTTCTTAGCTATAGATATTTTGTTTTCAAATATTTAATTAGGGAAAATGTAAGAAGTTTCAGATCAATGCTAAGTGAATTGAGAAGATAATGAGACGCCATCTTTTGAGGTGACCTCCGCTTGTCTCCATTTTCTGTAAACTTATTTCTATTCGTTTTTTTTTTTGTTATCTTATAGTATCTGTGGATAGGACGGAACTATACGATAACTAGCTGAGCCGCCCACCGTTTCGCACGCGTTGTTTGTAAAAATAAAAACAACACCCTTCTTCTGCGCAGTCGGGTGAAAGTAACCTATGAGTTAATCCTAGTCATAATCTATTTATATACCAATTTTCATTGAAATCGGTCAAGCCGTTAAGTCGTGAAAACGTAACAAATAGACTCTGTCGTGTCTGCAAAATGTTAAAGTTTTAGATGACCTCGGTGGCGCAGTGGGCGAATAGCCTGCTGAGACGCAGGAGGTTGCAGGTTCGATTCACGCTGTGGGACAAATATATCAATAATAAATATAATAAATAAATATTGCTGGACATTTCACACAGCGCTATCTAGCCCCAAACTAAGCAGAGCTTGTACTATGGGAACCAGATAACTGATGGAATACTTATATATGTTTTTTTAAATACAAACTTATAATATATAGAGAAACAACCAGACCCTGAACAAATATCTGTAGATCATGCAAACATTTGTTCCGCGGCGGGAATCGAACCCACTACCTCCTGCGTCTCAGCCGGCTATTCGCCCACTGCACCACGGAGGTCGTGCAAACAAATGTTTGCATATATAATGTATATAAGTATTCTATCAGTTATTTGGTTCGTACAGTACAAGCTTTGCTTTGTTTAGGGCTAGATAGTGCTGTCTGAAATGTCTTACATTATATTTTTATTTATGAAAATAATTAGTGACCAAATAACTATCCTTGCGAGATGGGTTTTGAGTTGAAGAGCTCTATGTGAAAAGGCTTACCCGTGGAAGTCCTACCACCACACCTATTTCTGCCGCGAAGCAGCGTTGCTGTGTTTCGATTTGAAGGGTACCGGTGAAATAAATTACAGGCACATGGTTTACATCTGTTTGCCTCAAGTTGATAAACGCAGGGTAGTGCATCGTAGGGCAAGTTCGAGGCAAAGCTTTTTAAAGACGATGGTTCCCACTTAACATCAGGTGGGTCATATATTTGTTTTACTGTATAACAAAAAAACAAGATGGGTCTTTATTATTATTATCCAACATACTGAGCTCAACGCTATTTTGGTACGCAGACACATGAGTCGCTTTGTCTAAACTAGTGGTTCGTCCCGAACTGAGATCTCGCGTAATCTTTGACTATCGAAACAGTGCCACGAAATACATATCCAACTAACTTGATCAACAGTTTAATTCAAATTACAGGTAACGGGAGTTCATGTTGATTGGATATTCTTCTTTGGGGTACAAATTGCAGTTATAGATTTCAGACTATTGCCTATATGTGTGTCACTAAAGCTACACGCATACCTAATTTCAGCACTGGTGTACCCTGTGAATTTTGTCACAGTTCTCTTTATATGATGGCTAATAACTCAAAAACTGCAAGGACTTATCTATAAATAAAATGGGGTCGAAATGTACTAATGAATACCTTTTATTTGACGTTCTATTTGACCTAATAGTCTCATTATCATTTATTTTTACTCCTCTTGAACCCTAACATCTTAACAACCCCTTCACATTTTTGGTTCATTTAGTCACACCAAAATTGTGTCACCTCTACCTACCTATGTATAAAATTTCACGATGATCGGATTTACGCTTCGAAAGTTATCCTCGGACAAACAAACATATACACATACATACAACACCGATTTGCCCAAGTTGATTCGGAGATCTCGCTTCGCTCGATTAATAAATACATTTGTGCCTATTATTATTTATAATTGTTTCCTGTGTCACTGTCTGTACCAAATAATGATTAATCTATTCTATTATTTATATTCTATAATGAGTGTGGGTCGTACGTGGGTCGAATGGCACAGGAACGAAACGAGTGACAAAGACGGCCTAAGCCCAGCCGTGTGTTGACACAAATGGAAAATTATGAAGATTTCTGCGACTCAAATGCTAAAAATCTTGGGTCCATTGTAGAACCAACTCACTAACTTTGCGGCGCGTTTTAATTACCGCGTTCTCGTTATAATAATGGATAACCAAATATAATCATTTCTAAACTCAGAGATTTTACGTTATTAATGTGATTTACGTATGTTTAAGAGGGCAACTATCATCGGACAACCAGACGCTCCGCGGCGCGCCACCGCTACATGGTAGACATACCTCCCATACGCAGAAAGCGGTACTCTTCCACCTTTATTATGCGCACCGCCAAGGAGTGGAACGCCTTGGCTGAGTCTGTGTATCCTGATAACTACAACCTAGGGGTCTTCAAGTCGCGAGTGAATAGGTTTCTTCTAGGCAAGCGTATACCATCGTCGACATCATCGCTTACCATCAGGCTTATAATTTATAAAAAAAAATTACTACACAGTCTTTAAACTTTTGCAGTGGCAACGTTTTCATTTGTTTTTGGGCACTCTGCTGTATTCTTCCCGAATTCCCATTATATACTTTGATATTGGATATTATCAGCTGAAACAGCCTATAACGGTTACTAGCTGGCGGTAAAATTGACGTTTCTAATTGTTCCTTTTGATTTTAATGAATACAGTTTTTGACTTTGGTTAAGCTATGACTGAGGCCTTTAGGTGGCTTCTTCTTTCGTGTCAATGGCTGTTTGACTTCTAAATTTTATTAGCCAACTAGCTGACCAATCCGCAGCTTCGCACGCGTAGTTTTTCAATAAAAACATTACCCTCCTTCTGCGCAGTTGGGTAAAAAGTAGCCTGTGTCACCTGAGGATAGTGTAGCTTCCCAACAGTGAAAGAATTTTTTAAATCGGTCCAGTAGTTTTGGAGCCTATTCAATACAAACAAACAAACCATCAAATCTTTCCTCTTTTTAATATTATAGTATAGATAATGAACAACTTCCACACCTCTCTCTGTTGCCCGGTACAAGTCATCTCGTGTGCAGGTGGTTGGGCAGAAAGGATATGAGAGCAGGATGGGTGGCTTATAAACTCCGACTCCAGAGTAGGAGGTCGTTTAAGTTTTTAGTTTGAAACATACCTAAGCTTGGTGTTTCTCTACGAGATCGAATCAGAAATTAGGAGATTCGTTGACGAACTAAAGTCACAGACATATCCAAGAGGTTTAGCAAGCAGAAGTAGCAGTGAAGGGGCACACAGCTCGAAGAACTGACGGCCATTGGAGCAGAAAGGTTCCATAGTGGACACCACGCACTGGAAATGCAGCGTACGATGGGCCCCCTCTGGATGGTAACACGATCTGTAATACGGTTGCTGGGAGCCGATGGGTGCTGGCCTCAGGATCGGTTGTTCAACAGTGGATGACCTATGGCTAATATGATGATGGTGATTTATAACAAAGAATTTTCGCTTTCGGTCCTGTTTGTACATACTCTTGTTTTCTTGATCGGAAACCTAGCTTTGTTCCTTTTTAATAACAATTAAATAAACAATTAACTAAACTGGTTACACTGGGTACGGCCGTAAAACTTTGAATCCTTGTTAGACAAGTTGTTTGTCGGTAATTCAATTTGATGTTGAAACAACTGTACGAAACCAGCCGGGCGCAAACAACTTTGCTACGTCTGCAAAAAAGTTGATTCAAATTGACCTTTGGTATTTTGTTAGACCTGCGGGTATTGACCATATTTGTCCTGCGAATTAAGGCTGACTAAGCTGAGAAGGTGTTGCTGGGCAAGCCACGAAAATCTCGTCTCAGGCAGTGTTTCCCTCTCTTCCAGTCGTAATTCTCATGACTTCCTCCATCGGTGATTTCCTCTAAAAGCAGTTCAGAGCATTCTTCTACAGCGCCATATCTCAAAAGCATCTACACGTATGCGGTCCATGAAGCAGTACTAATATTATTGGATATTAGAGTTATATAGATTACTAGCTGACCCGCCCGCGGCTTCGCACTCGCAAAGACCAAAATCATTTTTCTATAGAAATTTTACATCATATTTTTATCCCATAAGAGATTTATGAGATAAAAAGTAGCATATGTGGTAATCCAGGTTATAATCTACATAAATACTAAATTTCATCGAAATCGGTTCAGCCGTTACGACGTGATTGAGTGACAAACAAACAATATAGATAGAATATGATTTGGCTTAAGACACAGGCAACTTTTTATTGACAGACTACTAGCGGAAGCTAGTATATTAATAAAAGGGGATCCAGATAACTGATTGAATACTTATATTTTTTGTATACAATTTTGTGTATTTTTTGTTTACTTATAATATATAGAGAAACATCCAGACCCGGAACAAATATCTGTAGATCATGCAAACATTTGTTCAGCGGATTTTGGAGCCCGTAACCTCCAGCGTCTCAGCCGGCTATTCGCCCACTGCACCACGCGGTCGTTAAAATTGTATACCTACATCCTTTGTTGACCCAAATACATGTACCATGGTATAGTAGTCATCCAGTCAGTCCATTCCACCCAAAGGTTGTGGTACATAGATTTACACACATACATAGATTTACACACATACATAGATTTACACACATACATAGATTTACGTTACTTATTGTTTCTTTACTCTTTATTGTACACAAACAAATTACAGACAAAAACAGCTTACAAGATGGTCATGTACAAAGACGAGCTTAACCCTAATAAGAGTTTTCTTCCCGCACACCTTTGAATACAGAGATAGCTTTTGAAATTTAAATTGTTTTGTGTTATGGTGTGCAATAAAGTATTATCTATCTATCTAATGTAGTGAATTTTATACTAACCTTCCCCCTAGCAGTTCGTCGCCATAAATATAAACTAGTTTTATAACCAAACTTGCTAAATGTCCCTTATCTTGCGAACTCATTAAGTGAAATTCCAAAGTTACGTTGATAAGCAGTATTTACCGGTTCACGAGTTTTGCAATTAGGGTTAGCGTCGGAAATAGTGGCCATCTTAATTTTAACGCTAATATATTTGCGTGGAGCTTAATCTAATAGCTCTTTTAATTGCGAGCGTTTGAAATTAAATTAGCCTGACTTTTGTGAACCTTCAGCTATGAATGCTGAATGATAATATTTAAAATGCTATACAATAAATGCTATATATGTTTTATTTATATTGATTTTTTTTTATCGCTTATAGCAACGCGCCTTAGAAACGTGCCCTATGCACGGCCCTGCGTCCATCAACTTGAGATTGTTCAAGATTACGAGCAAAACCGTTATTCACAATTTGTTATCTGTGTCCAAATTCAACCTGTATAACTAAAAAATCTTTATCTGTATCTGTATAAATTAAAGATTATAAAAAATATTAAGATATTATTCCTATTTATTATTATTAACACGCAAAATTTATTAAATTTACTTTATGAAATTAAAAAGCTATTCAGAGAATGTACAGCACCCACCTTCAGAAACTCTTCTTTAATCTTAAAGTAAAACAGTCATTTATGGAGCTCCTTTCAAGTCGGCTGAAAGGCTTCAGCGCAGAGCGTCTAACAGTATTAAGAATATGTTTCACTTCAGTATGGATGAACTTTTGTTTTTCTCTTACAACGATCCCTAAACGTATTTAGCTACTAAACATGTTTAAACTTGATTTGTATGATATGACAACTCTCTAAATCATATTTAGCCACTAACGTTTAGTTAAGTTTACACTAAACCTGACTTTTACAACGATCCCTAAACGTATTTAGTTACTAAACATGTTTAAATTGTATTTGTATGATTTGACAACTCTCTAAATTATATTTAGCCACTAACGTTCAGGCGTCATTGCTCAAGTCGCTCTAGGACCTTAACAATTAAAGATGGATGAATGATGATAATATCCATACTTCCATGCTAATATAAAAAATTTACAAGTATTTTGACAAAAGATTGAGACATAGGCTACATTTTATTGACAAAATAAGCGTGCGAAGCCGCAGGCGGTTTCATAAGGATTGTTAGGCCCATCCCATATGTACATATATCTCAGGCCGCAAGCGGTGCGCTCGCTTCCGGATGTTGAAATATTAGGGGTCAAGAGGGGTAAAAATGTAATATTTTTCATATCCGGAACGCCTAATATTATTTTGCTTGCAACACTAGCCTTACTGGGAGCGGGATAGCGAGCGCTGGTGGGGGTCGACGGTTGATAAAAAGGCATGTAACCGACTCACACTTTGTACTATCCGATAGATCGGCCCGCGAACAAAACCCTCCGTCGTCCGAGACACGTTCTCGGAGACTCGGATGACGAAATCACCTCCGCCAATGCGGAAGAGATTTCTGAGTCATCTACATTAGACAGAGCAAACACTTCACAGATACCACCTCGCCGGCGAGGTCGACGAGTCCCTTCCGTCGCCGCCTATAAGAGTTACAAGCACGTACCCGGGCGTTTTTCTCCTATCCCCACTCTGGCAACAGCCCAAGCCGAGGTTCGTACTTAAGTGGTGCCCTTGCGCTAGTTGCCTCATCAAAACTTACAGGGCTGAGCGCCATCTGCGCTCGCCAAAAGTTCGGTTAAGCTGCAACAGCCTCAGAGGCCAACAGTGAGATTAGTCCATTCGAAATAAAAATCGCAACGCACTTTGACGTCTGATCAATTGTCTATGAAATTTAGCACAAAGTCTGTGCGAACCACTCCTTCTAAAATATATTTCAATGTGCAAAGTTCTTTTTATTATTGCTGCACAAAATATGACAATACAAAAATATTCTGCATAAAAACTGAATATAGGGAAAAGTCTGAAATCCAGAATAACTGTAATTTGTACCACAAAAAAGAGTACTTACATAACATGAACTCCCGTTACCTTAAATTTGAATGAAACTGTAGGTCAAGTAAGTTGGTTATACATTTCGTGGCAATAAGTTGATAGGCAATGATTACAAATAATATTTGGTCGTTTTTATGGGAGACTCGCGATATCTCAGTTCGGGCGAATAGCTAGTTATTATTATTATCTTTATCTCATTTAATACCTATTTATAAGCAATAACAGTGTAGAGTAGTAGTGTGTATGTATATAGAGGTGTGTTGGTAGGTACCTACGGTACACTAACAATTTGTGAACAATACAATTTTTACCTGAAGTGTTATGATGCTGCGGGCGCATTTATCCCACTAAAAACACAAATAATACTATAAACGCGAAAGTTTGTACAAATGTATGTGTGGATGTTTGTTACTCTTTCACGCAAAAACTACTGAATGGATTTTAATGAAACTTAGTATGTACGTAGATTATAACCTGGATTAACACACAGGCATAATATAAATTGACAAAACGCGCGTGCAAAGCTGCGGGCGGTAGCTAGTCTCAACAACGCCTGGACCAATTTGGCCAATTCTTTTTTGTTGTATTTCTTATTGTCAGGAGAAGGTTCTTATGAAAGAAAAAATTAAGAAAATTGCGCGCAAAATTAGAAAATTTAAGAATACTTAACCACCATATAAAATTATTTATACTCTAACCTTAGCGCTTTTATAATGTAACCTTATGACGTTTGACATAGAATTGACAGAATGCGTGCTGCAAATATCGTCAAAGAGGATGTAAAAAAAATGAATATCGGTTGAAACAGATGCTTCGGTAGGAGTTATCCCGAGATATATTGTCTATATATATAAAAATTAATTGCTGTTCGTTAGTCTCGCTAAAACTCGAGAACGGGTGGAGCGGTTTGGCTAATTTTGGTATTGAATTATTTGTGGAAGTCATTCATTTTTTCATACATAATGATGGCCGGGGACAACAATTGACAATTCTACCAGGGTGACTTATATTGACAGCCCGCGTTATACCTATGCATGTCAAGCCGATACGAAGTTCGGCGGGACCACTAGTATACTATAAAAATGTAGAGAAAATATACTCACGATATTTTCCTTCTTCGTTTTGAGGGTTTATTCCCAGCGAACCCCACTAAAACTAGCGCCACTGGTGGTGGTTAGGACATATGTGTTTTGGTGTGACAAAAGACGACCAAACAAGTTAGGTACTTCACGGGGGTTAGTTTTGTTTCATATTCCCCACTAGTGGGGCAGAGCGGAGGGGATATAAGACAAATTAATAATCTTGCAATCATAATCCCCGCTACGCGATAATTAGAGAAGCACTAGTCGTAGTATAACAACGACAGAACTTTTGATATGCAATACATTGAAATCAAGCCGTAAATATTAAGATATATTTATGAAATTGCATATTTGATCCCCACCGCGTCAACATTGATCGCGCGGAGGGGATTACGATATCAAGATTTTTAATCACACTAATATTATAAATGTGAAAGTTAAGATGTTCATTTGTTTGTTTGTTACTTAATTTCGATGAAATTTGGTGTGTTGAAAGATTATGACCTGGAAATCATAGGCTATTTTTATTGTCAAACAACGCATGTGCAACCGCTGGCAAAAGCTACAATAAATAACGGTACAATGGGCGGTCTTATCGCTAAAAGCAATCTCTACCAGACAATCTTTAATTTGTTATCACTAGTGGGCCAGAGCGGTGGGAGATTATTCGATAAAAAGTTCAAGTTACAGTGACACAGGGCATACTTCACGCGAGATAACTCATATAAAATCGTTAAGTCCCTCATTTATCTTGTGAGGGCCCTTACCTTCCCTGTCGAAATGAGTTCTCGCTCGCTAAATAAACATTTTAGGCCCCGGACTACGATTGAGAGCGATACCTTTTATTGCAAATGAGAAATAAAGATTTGAGAATTACGTTACATATTGATCGCTAATGTACGTTTTGTTGCAAAAAGTTTAATTTATTTTTACTTATTTGGCTCTCGAAGCTGGACGATACACTAAGCAATACAAGAAAAAAAATACAATTTTACCAAATTATTATTTTATATTAGTAGATTGTGTAGATAAAGCAGTGTCTTGCGTCACAGGTTTTATATTGAATCCCGAACGTAACGAAGGATTATATAATTTACTCATTACCGGAGCGATGGTGTTACTAGAATCCTGAGTGCAGAGAGGGATGCACGCCCAAGATGTAGACAGCTGTATCCACGAGGAGAATTCTCTACTTTTCACACTTTCTGCGAGACAATAAAAACCATATCTAGTTTGGTGCATTCTGTGCAGAGGTTAGTTCGATTTACGAACAAGATCTTATTGTGTGGGTTTCTTTGGTTCAAATTTTAATACAGATGAGGTTCCAAATTCCAGTCACTGTTTACAGTCATTATGCCTTATAACATACGGTACATTCATTATAACTTATAACATACGGCTCAGCCATATGGATTTAATCACCTGCTTTCGGTGAGGTTTACATGACATATAATATGACATTGTCGAGCAGGTGGTGCGAAAAATATATTATTACAAATGCTGCTTTTTATTGACAAACCAAGTGTGCGAAGCCGCGTGCGGAAGCTAGTCGGTTATATTTTAACAAAAGGGAGTTGCGGCGATGTGCTGTCAACGCCAAGTTTCAGACATTCCTAGGCACTCGTTAAATAGGTGATATCATTGACTAAACTCAGAGGTCGTGTTTGTGCAGTCCTGTAGGAATTTCACCATCTTATTTTGTCCTTTTAATTTTATTTTATGTCGTGTCAAATAAACATTTCTATTTCTAAAATGTTACTATCGTCTCACTTACGTCTAAAGGCATCTACACACCAAAGCCGCTGGCTTTGTTGTGCCCATGAGGTGAAGCTCCCTCCATAGATCGTAACTGAACTTAAAATTACGAGAATGTTGAAAATGCGACCATGAATATGCATGAATGAGAATCTACAATTAGAAAGATGGACTTCTGAGTATCATGCTAATTACCCTTTTACCCGAAATTATACGAAGGTACATAGGGTAAAAGTGAAAGGTAAAAAGTATTGGCTGAAATACGTGAGTTTGGGCATAGTGGGGTCTCCACTCAAGAACCTTTTTGCGCAAACGGCCGTCAGTTCATAGAACTATATGCCTTGCCCACTGCCACTTCAGCTTGCATATCCTCTCGGCTGTGGCAATGCCATTAGTTTGTCTACGATATCCTTATGTCTGATTCGATCTCATAGATAAATACCAAGCATAGCACTGTACAATGACGTAACTTGAGCCTTCTTGTGAGGCCCATAATAATAGACCACGTTTCTACGTACTAAACCTATTATAGCATCTGAATGTAACAGAATATATAGTTATGCTAGGACCGATATTTTTTTATATTTCCTGGCGATAGAACAAGCGTATGGCCAACCTGATGTTAGGTGGTAACCATCGCATAACAAAGTACTGCCTCTTAGGTCACGCACCCTAAATAGGCGCCTTACGATGCACTGCTCTGCGTCCATCAACTTATTTATTTATTTAAAGATACACCAACAGGACACATATTTTATCACTTTATAGCTAGTTACCAGATTTATGACGATAGTCGTAAACACATTTCTGATACGTAACTTGAGGCATAGAGGTGTAAAACCTCATGTACCTGTAATTTCTCCGGCAACAATTTCCCTTCAAACTGACACAGCGATAGTGGCTGAAAAAGGTATGGTGGTAGTACTTCCGTCGCTAAAGCTCTCCCTCTCTCTTTTCCTGATCTTTTTTTTTATATATATTATAGGCTTGCGTTTGAGCACGATCTCGCCTGATGGTAAGCGATGATGCAGTCTACGATGGTACACGCTTGCCTAGAAGAAACCTATTCACTCGCGACTTAAAGATACCCAGGTTGTAGCTAGTGGCCACCACTATATGGTAGAAATACCTCCCATTCGCACAAAGCGGTTCTCTTCGACCTTTATTATGCGCACCGCCAAAGAGTGGAACGACTTGCCAGAGTCTGTGTTTCCAGATAGCTACAACCTGGGTATCTTTAAGTCGCGAGTGAATAGGTTTCTTGTAGCGATGATGCAGTCTACGATGGTACACGCTTGCCTAGAAGAAACCTATTCACTCGCGACTTATGTATCTGATTGTATGTATGCGAGTTGTAGCTATCTGGAAACACAGACTCTGGCAAGTCGTTCCACTCTTTGGCGGTGCGCATAATAAAGGTCGAAGAGAACCGCTTTGTGCGAATGGGAGGTATTTCTACCATATAGTGGTGGCGCACTGCAGAGCGTCTGGTTTTCCATTGAAGATAGTGGGATCAGGTTGAAAAGTTCCGCCGCACACTCCCCGAAATGTACTCGATAAAAAACCGAGAGGCTAGCAACCTTTCGTCGATGCTCCAGGCTGAGGAGCCTTGCATCAACTAGCTCATCGTTGCCTATGAGCGTCTTGGCTCTTCTCTCAATTGATTCTAGAGCTTCAAGTTGATACTCCGCTGATCCGTCCCAGAGGTGAGAACAGTACTCCAAACACGAACAGACTTGTGCTTGGTACAAGTTGAGCAACTGTCCCGGTGTGAAGTAGTGCCTCACCTTTGCGAGTATACCAAGCTTTTTAGCAGCCAACGGGGCTTTCGACTCAATGTAGGAGCCGAAAATGAGAGTCGGAGTTAATGTGATACCAAGAAGCTCGAGGTTGTCAGATATCGGCACGGATACATTTCGAAAAGTAGGAGTCATATTAAATTGACTTCGTTTTGCGGAGAACATACACGCCTGGGTGTTATTCGCATTGAACTTGACCAGATTGGCATCACCCCAGTCGGAAATTGCCTTCAAGGACAAGTTTAAGCCCTCGACCATGGCCTCCCTGAGTGACTGAATCTGCGCTCTACTGGCTCGACTGGCTCCATGTCTCCATGTGAAATGTTCTTAAGTGTGATAGTTTTATTGGATTAAAATAGTACGTACTTAATTGTGTTATGTATGTATGTTGTATGATTTAGTTTGAACTTAACAATAGTTGTGTTTTTATGAAGGCTACCCTTGATCAAGAGATACGTGAGGTAATATAAACTGGACTCGGCGGATGACCAGCGCTGTGGCATAATAACATGCCGTAACATTATGCTGAGCTGAGTACCAATTCATCCCCACACAGATCTTTTATGTTTGTTAGTGCTAGGATTAGTTTTTGTTGATGTTGTGTTTTATGTTTCTTTTTTACTGTGTGGTTTTTGAACAAAACGTTTTCTTTTTTTCTTTCTTTTCTTTCTTACATAGTGGAAAATCGACGAAATAGGAATAATTAATTACACTTAACCACACTACTACTACGTTTTATCGGAATAACACGTGAACAACGCCGTATGTAGATGTTTTGCATAAAATAAAATTACGTAAAACACTTCAGTCCATACTTGTACTGTTTTGAGCGGCACGAGCCGAGCTCAATCAAATTACTCGATAATCGATTCCGCATTCGAGATATCGAGTGAATATTCAGACCACTCGTGTATCCGCCGCGCACTATTGCGATACCATAATCGCTATGGAGACTGTTTTAATGACAATCGTTTTCGCAAATTTAATGACTTTAAAACTCAAAAAATTTATTCTCAACCTGTTTTGTTATGTACGACATTAATTTAAAACACACATCCGGATTCGTATTGACTGATTTTAGAGGCGAATTTAATTACCCTTATTAAACTCGCCGCTAAAATCAGTTAATATTTATCCAGTATTATCCGGCACTTTTTAACGTCTGCGGCGCCTTTGCGACGGTTCCTATATCCGTCGGTAACCAGCTACGATTCGTTTTTCCTTGAAACCGTGTCAAAAGTTTGACCGTAGTTTGACACTTTTTCAAGGAGATACGAGTCGTTGTCGGTTACCGACGGATATAGGAACCCGCCATTAGTCAGTTTAACAGGTACCTTCTTACATAATGAATGAATATGCTTTGTTTAACTATTTTATACAGGCTGTTTCATTAATATTTTAGGACTAAATATTAAGAAAGTTTGAAAATTTTAAACTTTCTATTCTATTGAATTTGAAAATCCTATTTTAAAACAATACTAGCCTTGCCCGTCTTTTCATTTAGTGTCCTCGTACATGACAAAACACGCAGTATATATTTTTCATTAATAAGTGTTATTTACTTTAAGAAAAGCACAAATACCAAAATAGTTACACAATAGGTGCACAAATTGAGCAAAATTTGCTATGTAAAAAACAGGACTACAATAATTGTATCAGTGTCAACCTGAAGTTAGATTAGTTCGTAACATGGGCCAAATTGTGAAACTTTGCATCAAAGTTTCAAAAATCTGATTTGTTTTAACACGTTGTCAAATTGTTATGTTTTCTTATATCCATTTTGGTAGTGCAACTAGGATCTGGCTGTAATGGCGGACATCGTATTATGAAATGCGCTTCGAATAATGGAAACGAGTGCCTATTGTGATATTTTATTGTGGAATATTCGTGTCTGATAATAAGAATATTGACGTGAAATCGACCATTAATATAGCAAACGACACTGTGGATTGCCCAGAGCTTCTGGAGCTAATAGGACTGCGAACTATTAAAGCTGCATTGAGAAATCCTAATCTTCTTTATGTTCCAAGAGTTAGAACTAATTATAGGCAAACTTATTTTATACTGAGAGCTTGTAACTCATTTAATTCATTGGCTAAGGCCAATAGGAGGTCGATCTATTCAACACAAAAACATTTAAACGCTTACATAGTAGCATTTATTTTAATATAAAAATTGGGTTGTCTGGTACAAATTGTTATATAGCGCCGTTCACTTGCTGACGCGAGGGTAAAGTTTCTAGTATATTTATATTTATTCGTATTATTATTTATAATTTACACTCTAACATTTCTTAACATTATTATGATTATTCCTTAACTAATATATTTATTTCTTCTATCTACTTATCATAACTATCTAATTAAGCCTATCATAATTGTATGCAAACACATTCGTTCTTACGAGTTCTAATGACTTGCCTAAAAAAGGTTTCTGCAGAATAACAGCGCCGAGCTGTCGATCGGTGGCGAGGCATAATGCTGAGCTGGAACCCATTTGCTGCAGTAGCACATACACACCTACTTGACTCTTTTTAATTTTTCCCTGACTACATTGTAAGTTTATTATTTCATTCTATTGTTTCTATGTTTGTTGTATTTTCTGTGTTCTCTTGTGCTTTCTCTTTGATGTTATACCTTTTGATTGTATTGTGTGAATTTGTGTGTGCTATGGTAGCAAATAAATGTCTGTCTATGTCTATAATATATAGATTAGGCACTTAATCGATGTCGTATATGTGTGTGTGTGTGTGTGTATTGATATTTCCTCTATTTAATTTCTTTTCTCATTTTATGTGTCGTCTACCTAGCCTGTTTATATATTCCTATTCATCTCTTACCTTATCTGCGGAAACTTTTAATTGTCCTTCTTAGAATAAGTATCATTTATTGTTGTTTATTTTCTACTCAAATACATTTTCTGTAACCTAGCTGTTTAAAAATAATAAAACGTTGTAAGTTGCATCTTTAAATAAATAATGTCTTTATAATGCCAGTAAGTTTAACCCTTTACCTGACCGATTGCTTTTATGTCAATAAACACTGATAGTACCTGGATATGCTATATGTTTTTTAGGGTTCCGAATAAAAATAGTGAAAACGGAACCCTTATGGTGTGACTTTGTCCGTCTGTCACAGCTGATTATCTCAGTAACTACTGAACCTATCGGCTTGTTTGGGATAGTTATAAACAACACTGACTTTCCTCTATTGCAAGTAAAAACATTGAAAAATAATACCAGTTTGATGGCCAGAAGAGCCAAAATGGAGGGCGTCAAAATTTCAAAATAGGGTTAAGTGGTTTATCATATTAGGAGTGGGGTTCCTCATCTCCAAAGTTTGCGATGTGATAACTCTGAAATTAATATTATTGATACATATAAATGCAAAAATTACAGGAAAGTTATAACTACTTCTCTAATTATTGATTAAAACGGGTATTTATCGCGTATGTACCTTTTTTATTTGTTATCCCGTGTTGCTGTTTCGTACGTTTCGGCTGTGTTGCAACAGTCATGGTCTCGGGCTGACTGGAGTACTTGGAACTACCGTCGGGAAGTGTGGGTAGCTGCAGCATCTACCCTCACTTGGTCTTCATAATTAGAAATGTCCTCGTTCATATTACGACACACTACACTAACCGTATCTACGCACTGAGGTGTACGCACCGATTACGACGCGCACACCTAGCAATCACCGGGATCCAAGACGCTGAGAGTCTTGACGCTAGAGACGAAAGTCTTCAATCAGTGTGTGTTACCAGTGATGACATATCGAACCGAGACGTGGTCCTCCACTATTGGCCTTATGAATAAGCTCAGAGTCGCTCAACGAGATATGGAGAGGGCTACGCTCGGGGTTTCTCTACGGGATCGAATCAAAAATGAGAAGATACGTAGGAGAACTCAAGTCACCGACATAGCCCGACGGATTAGCACGTTGAAGTGGCAATGGGCAGGCCATATAGCGCGCAGAACAGATGGCCGATGGGGCCGGAAAGTTCTCGAATGGAGGTCACGAACCGGCAAGCGCAGCGTAGGACGTCCACCTACAAGTTGGGCAGACGACTTGGTAAGAACCGCAGGTCAGCGTTGGATGCAGGCCGCTTTCAACCGCAGTTCCTGGAGATCAATGAGGGAGGCCTTTGTCCAGCAGTGGACGTCCTACGGCTGATATGATGATGATGATGATTCAAATCACACGGATCGCTTTGAAACGTCAATTTTACTACCTTCATGACCAAGCCAGGAAAGAAAGGCAAGTAACAAGGCTGGTTTTCTTTTTAATGATCCTTTCAGAATACATAGAAAATAAATTACGTCTAAATTGTAACAGTTTTGAGCGAGTTGGAGCAATTTCAATGTCAACCTTCTCTATCATGTAAACAATGCGATATGTTATTATTTATTTATTTAGAGCATGTACTGTCCCACTGCAGAGCAAAAGCCTCCCTTCCTTCCTTCCACTCCACTCTAGCATGCGCGTGTGTGGTCCAGTCTTCCATATACGAGTCGAGTTCGTCTTTACATCGGCGTCGCGGTCTGCCACGTGGTCGTCTTCTGTCTTTTGGGATCCACTCGGTGGTGGATTTTGCCCATAACTCCTCTGACATGCGGTAGAGATGGCCCGCCCACTTTAACTTGCCTACTTGGTGCTCAACGCCCGCGATTTGTGTTTGGGAGCGCAGTTCACTGTTTCTAATGCAGACCGCATTAGAAACAATGAACTGCGCTCTGCGTTAATTTGACTCCTAAGATACTGCGCTCCGTGGCTCGCTGACAAACCCCGAGTTTGGACTTTAGTTGATCCGTCAAAGACTTGGTTTGAGCGTCATAGTTAAGGATGGGAAGAATGGACGCGTCCATGAGCTTACGTTTGAGTGTGAGTGAAAGGTTACCCTTCAACATGTTTTTCATTGCCCAATAGCCCTTCCAGGCGTTTTATGTGCGTCTTGTAACTTTTATATGGTATAGTAGCCTTTTTTATAAAGATTTTGTTTAATTACGATTTTACATTTGTTAATTTTGTACATCACTTGGGAGTTTGTTATAAAAGCGTACACAATGTCCTTTAAACGATTTACCAACTTTATAGAGTCTACGAGTGGCAACAGCGAGTTTATCTATATTTCTAGTATTTAAATTATTAATGTAGCATACATTCTCTCTCTCTCTCTCTTTTTGTACAACATAGTATTATTGCACTTCCGTCCAAGCCATTCCATAAAATAACTAAAACCATAACTTGGAACGAAGTGCACCTCAAAAGCAATTTCTGTCTTCAAAGGCGTGAAACTGGCTTTCTCACTTGAAATCAGCTTTTCGTAAAAATAAGCTTTTATGAACTAGACTTAAGATCTAACATGGCTTAGGTCATAATCACGGATATGAGCAATATGTGTAAAGATTTTTAATTACTAAAAAAATAAAGAAAATAATGCTGGATATTTCACACACTACATTATACAGAAAACAACCAGACCCGGAAGTACAAGTACCTGTAATCTATAAAAATACTCTTGGATATAGAAGAGCGGGGCATCCTAACACGAGTTAGAAGCCTCCGGGGCCCCCCTTCCACCACCGGACAAGCAAACGTACCGAGAAGTATCACCCATACCTGGTCAGCATACCACCTCGCCGTACACAAACGATTCGCTTCAACTTTTCTTGTTAGCATAGGAGTGGAACTCACTTCCGGCGTATGTTTTTCCGAACCAGTATAATCTCGGAGTCTTCAAGTCCAGAGTGAATAGGTTCTTTCTAGGCAAGCGTGCTCCATCTTCGATCACACCATCACTTACCACCAGGTGAGGTAGTGGTCAAGCGCTTGGCTATCATCAATAAAAAAAGGTTTATATTATATATTTAATACGTAAAATATTATATACTGTCTGTAATAGAAGTAAAACATTTTTTTTGAACTCGCATCGTCTTGTGTTTCAGAAGGCTAGTCGCCCACTGCGCCAGTTCGTCAAAATGGAGTGATGTTTTGCATTTTTGACACTACCCAAAAAGATTAGTACATGTTTGAAGTCTATTTCTTTCCGTGTGTCTGTCCGTGTGTCTGTTTGTTGCATTTGTAACTTGCAAATGGACGGACCGATTTCAATAAAGTTTTTTTGCTTGAAAGCTGTTATTTGCGATATGGTTTTTTGTGGAAGTAGCAGCCAATAAAAACTCAGACACCTGTGAATAAATAAATGAATAAAAATTTAAATAAACAAGCCTTATACAACAAAATACGAATCAAATAAATGTATAACAGGCGGCCTTATCGCTAAAAAAACGATCTAGACTACCTTTGAAGGAAAGAAAGAAAGAAAGAAAAACATTTATTTTTGACGGTACAAAACATACACAGCACACAAGTAAGATACAATACAGACAAAAACAGAAATACCCAACAAATGTTTGTCTCACAATTACTTATATACAAAAGGACCTACATCCTTTACCTAACCTATACCTATATCCTTGCCTATATCCTTCGGATGGATAGGATTACTAGTAAATAGAATATCAGTTGAAGACATTGGTCAGATCTGTTCCTGTCCTGGCTACTGGTTTATACGAATGAATGAATGTAAACACAATAATTACTGATTGAAACGGGTATTTATCGCGTATGTACCTACCTTTATTAGTAACAAAAGGTACACGTCTTTCTATCTATCTATAAAAATACGAATTTAAACACCATATTATACACCATAAAAATAAAAATTGCAAACAACATAAAAAACACATAGCAAGTAGTACAATGGGTGGTCTTAGCGCTTTGAAGTGATTTATCCCAGTCAAACTTTGATCTTATTGGAGTGAAAATTCTAAATGTTAGTGCTATTCCTTCTGTGCTCAAAGCGCAAAGTTCGTCAGTACCCGACATTTCGTCGCCATTTATATTTAATAACAACAACCCCAAGTTGGGGTGAAAACCCCTGCTATTCAGGAAGTTGTTAGAGCTACTTCACCGTAGCTTTATGTCGTAGTGACAAGGGTTACGCTCTGCACCTTATCATTCGTTAAAAATTTATATTTTATTTTATACTACATGGCGGTGAAACAAGCACATGGCCCACCTGATGTTAAGTGGTAACCATCGCCTATAACAGAGAATTCCTTCGTAGGTCACGCACGTTAGTGTGCCTAAATGTGCCTTACAATAAACTGCCCTGCGTCCATCAACTTGATGCATACAGGTGTAAAGCCTCATCATCATCATCATATCAGCCGTAGGACGTCCACTGCTGGACAAAGGCCTCCCTCATTGATCTCCAGGAACTGCGGTTGGAAGCGGCCTGCATCCAACGCCAACCTGCGGTTCTTACCAAGTCGTCTGCCCATCTTATAGATGGACAATTAATAAATAAATTAATAAATATCGTCCATATTTACTCAATAAATAGGTATAGATAGGTAATAATACCGTGGTGCAGTGGGCGAATAGCCGGCTGAGACGCAGGAGGTAGCGGGTTCGATTCCCACCGCGGAACAAATGTTTGCATTACCATTTGTTCCGGATCTGGATGTTTCTATTTATTATAAGTATGTATATGTATTTATAAAATAAAAATGGATGTAAGAAGTATATCAGTTATCTGGTTCCCATAATACAAGCTCTGCTTAGTTTGGAGCTAGATAACGCTGCGTGAAATGTCCAGTAATATTTATTTATTTACACTGCTGGATATTTCACACAGCGTGATCTAGTGATGAGAATCTGGTGATGCAGCTAACAATGATTTCCCGAATCGGTACACATGACCAAAAATCGATATCCCCTGTCTGGGAGGGACGGACCCTTGCCCTTGCATCCAAATATCTGCATTTGAGTGCGTAGGTGCCATCGGTTTGGGGTGCTTTGTTATTTACTAGCGACGCCACCGGGACTCACCTGTGTAGCTTTAACTCAGACGGAAATGTCACATACGCTTCAGTTGGTAACACCCAAATACGACATGTAAGTTAGGTCCACTGAACTGATGAATACACTACAAAAAACTACTAATAAGGCTTTAAATACCTAGGCTTTAAGTTTGTGCACAATATACTAGAAGCGAAAAGTACATACAAGATAAAAATTCCAAAAAATTAAATGTCTTCTTCGTCTTTGTCCACCCCTGTTCCCATTATTTGGGAACGGGTCTCCTCACTTTCTTATACCAAGACAGTCTATCTTGGGTTGTCGGCTCGGGCAACTGGGCTTTCATAAGGTCTCTCTTCATATTAGACAACCGCCCGATGGCGGGCGCCCACTTCCTCTCGTCACCTCTGGCAAATTGAGCGCAATTTGCACCGTCCGTACCATCTAAGGCTCCGTGTTTATCAATAATTGGGGCGACCACAAATCCCAAAAAAAAATTTAATTTAAATGTACCTACATGTATAAAAACCATCAAAAATACACTGCAAATGTTTATATTAAATGTAAGTCGGAGTAAATACGAAGTAAGTACTCAACTACACTGTAGTGTTTGTATTAGATATTTAGCTGATACAACACGGTCTCGGGCTTGCGAGAAGTAAGACGGCGCGGGAGTGTCCGTCTGTACTCATCGTTTGTTGTCGAGCCTGTGTCCATCTACCTAGTAGCTAGATACCTACCATCGGTCAACGAGTACTACATACACAATAAAAACAATTCAAATAACACCAATACAATAAAATAAAAAAAAAATTATGGCTAAGGATGGATTCATTTAATTTTTCCTAGTATAATCATCATGACCCATATAATAGAGCCTAGTTTTGCATGCAAAGCGGTGCATATGAATTCATTTTCTCCATTCCCTCGCTATTTTCCAATGATTTGGTACTCTTCAAACACACTTATGTGTCCCATGCAGCACCTTATCTGAGTGAAGTGCAAATTACTGAACGCTTATCGATTCTAATACTGACAGAGGTATTCTAGAACTTTCAAGGATATTTGATATATTGCAGGGTAAATAGCATTTTCACACCTGCTCGACAATGTCAAATTATATGTCATGTAAACCTCACCGCTATCTCTACGGTGGTTAAATCTCTACGGCTGTTCCAGGAGTAAAGTTGTACTGAATTTCGATTTGAATTTGGAACCTCATCTGTATTAAAATTTGAACCAAAGAGTTCGAACTAACCTCTGCACAGAATGCGCCAACCAAGATTTGGTTTTTATTGTCTGGCAGTAAATGCTAAAAGTAGAGTATTCTCTTCGTGGATAAAGCTGTCTGCATCTTGGGCGTGCTTAAATTCGTTTGGGATTCAATGCAGCGCCAGTGACGCAAGCCACTGCTTTGTCCCCTCGTTTAATAATCTACAAAATTGCACACTATAAAACAATACAACTAAAAAGAATACCGTAAAACTATGGCGTATACAATTGGCGGTCTTATCGCTAAATAGGGATTTCTACCAGACAACCTTTGGAAAGAATGGACTGTATGGACACTACCTGGTGTGTAATGGTGTACCTAAATACAACATGTACATACTAACTAATAATATTATAAATAAAAATAACATAAATCTAAATAATAACTACTCGTAACAATTTATATATACATACTTAAACTTATTTGCATACCTATGACATAAATGAAAACTTAACATACGTACCAGTGAAGTTGACGTAACTAAGTGTTTTCTATGTATCCAAATAAATGAATATGACATGAAGTTCACTATGCTAGTACAATTGATTCGCTTTTATTTCATTCCGCGGCAATGTAAATTAAGCCTAAGTAAAAAAAAATATATTGCGTTGACAAATCCAATGCAATATTGCATAATTGTATTCATTGTAATTTTTTAATCCATAGACATTTTAAGCAATTGCATTTAGACATAGACATAGACAGACATTTATTTGCTACCATAGCACACACAACATCACACAATACAATCAAAAGGTATAACATCAACGAGAAAGCACAAGTAAGAGAAAACAGAAAATTACATACAACAAACATAGGAACAATAGAATGAAATAATAAATTTACAATATGATGTCAATATGTAATGTATTTAATTTAATAAGAATGTTTATCTAATTCTTTCTAATATACAAAAATCTCGTTTCACGGCTTTGGTGGTCGCACTCTTCCGTGTAGGTAGACTGATTCATTGAATTGTTTCGTTTATTTGGTAGGTATGAGAATAGGTCGTAAAATATTTTTCACCCTCCTACCCCCACCCCCCATTTTTTAATCGCGGTTTTAGTATGTATTACCCGTGCGCGATAAGTTGGGACCTGAGCGCAGTGACGTCATATTGGCGTGTTTGTACCGCCCGCAAAAAAGCGAACATAACAAGCAGCCGCCCGCGGCTTCGTCTTTGTTTTTTTTAACCTAATTTATTATGTTACTCAGGGAGGACGCTCCTTTTTATCTAATCTTTTTTACACTATTTGAATAAAATAAAAATACAATGTTTAAGTTTATACATTTATTTTATCTATTATTTACATTATCTCATCTTCGTCACTATTTAGTGGACAGGTAAACAAAACTGTTTGTTCCGTTTTTCGTTTTCAAAAAACTCTAACACTTTTAGCACGAGATTTCTTTCTCCGCTATGCAAAGGTTTACCCTTCATAATGATAACAAAAACACTTAACAAGAACTATAACAACAAAAACTACAACAACAAAACAATGACACAAACTATAACAACAAAAACTACAACAACAAAACAATAACACAAACGAAAACTAAAAGAATTCCAGAGCGCGTCGTTACGTGACGTAGGCCAGTACGAGACTAAAAACCCTAGTAAAAAATAGTGATGCGAACGGTACAATACGGGCGCCATCGGGGAAGTGCAGGGGAAGCGGTCGGGGAGTCGCATTCCTATCAGGTCCCAAGTTATCGCGCACGAGTAATACGAACAATATCCATATTATTTAACCGTCGTTCATTGTCGTGAAGTGTTGTGACACTTTGACAAGAGCGTTTTATACAGTTTGTATCCCGAAGTTCCCACGGGAACGGGAAATTTCAAGCGTGTGAAGCCGCGGGCGGGTCAGCTAGTAATTTGTATTGTTTAATATTGCAAGCTTATTAGCTGAATTTTATGTGTATTTTATCATCTGCTGCTATATAACTGTACCAATTTTCGAAATCAATGAAATGTAACTCATGGAAACTCCGAAAATGCCTAATATATATATTCGACGACCTCCGTGGTACAGTGGCAGTGGCTGAGACGCAGGAGGTAGCGGGTTCGATTCCCGCCGCGGAACAAATGTTTGTATGATCTACAGATTTCGGGTTATGTTTTTCTATATATTTTAAGTATGTTTTAAAAAAAAGTAAGTGTTCTATCAGTTATCTGGTTCTCATAGTACAAGCTCTGCTTAGTTTGGGGCTAGATAGCACTGTGTCAAATATCCAGCCATATTTATTATTTATATCGTCCTCTGATGTTGTCAGGCAGTCAGGCAGTAATCTAAAAATCACGATTCATTGTTTGTTTGAGGATTTGGAAAGTTTTGATTGATGTTTTCTGGGAACAACCTTTGGGAAATGGGTTTAGTAATTGCCGATCTATTTGTTTGTAGTTGTTCGTAGTATTTGCTCGAACTGTTTGTTTTATTCGGTAAATATAGAGTGGAGTTCCTTCTAGTTTTGATAAATACAAGGCACGCAGCAAATAATTAAAATTGTTATCACCGTTGTCTATAGAAAAATATGCTTCGAACATGCCAACAGGCGATGTAAATCACACTTCACACTAATATTATAAATGCGAAACTTTGGATGATGGTTTGTTTTACTTAGAAAACTTTTGTGATTGATTTCAATCATTATTATAAATACGGGATTTAAATGTGCGAGGCGAGACGTTATTCGGAGCGGATCGCACTCACCCTGATGAAGGTTCACCAATTGAACCGAAACATTGTCGGTCGAAACACCGATAAGACGGTACGTGATAAATCCCGTATTTATAATAATGATGGTTTGTTTGTTTGTTTGTTACTCAATCACGTCGTAACGGTTGAACCGATTTTGATGAAATTTAGTATGTACGTAGATTGTAACTTGGATTAACACATAGACTACTTTTTATTTTAAATCAGGTCCCATGGTATAAAATGGGGTGTCAAAGTTTCTATAGAATAATGATGTTGGTCTTTGCGTGCGCGAAGCCGTGGGCGGGTCATCATCATCATCATCATCATCATCATCATCAACCTATAACAGTCCACTGCTGGACGTAGGTCTCTCCCAGGGTGCGCCATTGAGCCCGATCCTTAGCTCTTCTCATCCAATCCTTGCCAGCAACGGTGCGTCAATCGTCTCTTCATCTTTTCGGAGGGCGTCCTACACTTCGCTTGCCTAGACGTGGTCTCTACTCCAGAACACGTTTACCCCAACGGTTATCGGTTCTGCGGCAGATATAACCGGCCCACTGCCACTTCAGCTTGCTGACCCTTTGAGCTATGTCAATGACCTTGGTTATCTGTCGGATAAGTTCGTTTCGGATTCTATCCTTCAGAGAAATTCCGAGCATATCCTCTCCATAGCTCGCTGAGCGACTTTCAGCTTGTGGACCAATCCCACCGTAAGTGTCCACGTTTCGGCTGCGTAGGTCATCATGTGGGCGGGTCAGCTAAAGAATGCAAAAACTAAATTTAAAATTTAAATCACAAGAGTAACTTCGAAACGTCAATTTTCCACAATTCATGTACGCTCGCATACTAACATAGTTTTAAGTACCTATTTAGTTGTTTTAAGTTCTCATTATTGTGAATGCAAATGCTTTTTTAAGAATAAAGTTTTTTACCGTAAAAGTCTCCAGTTTTAGAATTCCGTAGTCGAACACCCTTATAGTTTCGCCATGTATATCTGTCTGTCTGTCAAAATTTAAAAGCAAGTCTCCACTAATTTACGAGCAATAGTCGACCAAGTTACGAGTATATATATGTAGTTGGGTTTGTAAATAGTTCATATAATGTTCATACAAAATGTCCAAATTCAACTGAGAAATAACTTTTTATTTTAAAATGACTGACAAAAAGCCATACAGCAGACTACGGCACCTTTCAATTATTTGTATTAAATGTAAGCCTATTTTTCAGATATTAAATATCACCATAGGATGACCCAAAAATAATCAGTAACCCGATCAACGCGCCTTGTTCGTACATAACAGTCTTGTTGATTGTGAAAATTCCTTGTATTACATTATTTAATAAATATTCAGAGTAAGGACGCCGGATTAAATTCAACATCGGGCAAATCAGTCCAATCTGATTTCTATTGGTTTTCGAGAAACTGTTTGGTTTTCAAAAATACGTAGACGTGTGTTTTTATTTTATGTAAATAGGTGGATTACCGCGTGTCACAAAATTTGATCTCCGATGAAAATTGCAACCGGAAGATTAAATTACGGAATAAATCTAGCATAATCTCGATACTGATACAATATGATACAACTGTTGTATTCACAGAATGTAAAAATGTACAAAAATAAATATTTTTCTATTTCTATAATAAGGGCTCCACATACCGAACGCGGAACACAGCGGCGCGTCGCGGGCCGGGACGGTTGCCAGGTTATAATATCAGTTAATTTTCATAATTAGCTGTAGGTATACCATAATTTCCCCCATAACCTCCAAGGAAGAGTTATTTTGCATTTAGTTAGAGGTTGTTTAATTTAAAATAGTTTTACTAACCCCCGTGTAGTCTCGAGCCTACACGGGGGTTAGTAAAACTAATTAGTTTTTCATTTATAGGAAATGTTTTAAATGGATTTTAAATTAAAATTTTTAATTTTAAGATTTTTAATTTTACCCGTGTAGGCTCGAGACTACACGGGTAAAATTATAGTACCTACAGCTAATTAAGAAAAACTATTACTTAGTTATCAATTTAGTTTTTAGTTAATTTAGTGTTTACAAAAAATACGATTGGAGGTTGTTTATTTTTTTTTATATTTTCTCTATATGAGAAACTAAATTAATGACTTAATTACCGATTTAAACGGGTATTTATCGCGTATGCACCTTTGTTATTTGGTAATTTTAGAGATTGTTTTAAAAAATCTTTTGTAAAACATACGCGTTAAATACCCATTTAAATCAGTAGTGATGTATAGTGATTGCGAAAGTTTGAAAAATACTTTTTTTATCAGCTATAATTCCTAGGCACTATAATGTCCCTCGTAGTCTCAACGGTAGAATTTACTGTTGGTTGGAGGATGTTTAATTTTATTCCCCTTATTAAGAAACTAAATAAATCAGCAAATTATTAATTAATATTAAAAAACCGACTGGAGAGCAAGCTGAAAAGAGGTAAACAAACAAAGTTGCACATTTCGATAATTGTGATATGGACGGAGATAAGTGTAAAATGAACAGGCATGCATTAATAATATAAATTATCCTACATTGACCTAATTGATTAATTGAATATTCTATCATATACCGTTTTTTCTGTGTTCTGTTTTTTAAGTATATGATTGGATGTGAAAGCTTATTGTGCTTGCTAATTAGTGTAATTGGTATCACATGCTGTTCTGATTAATTAAATATATAATACAGAAATACACCCTAAAAATCTTCCTAGGCAGTCGGGTAAAAATAATATAGTATTTCATTCTTCGATTCAGACATATCGAGTCGATAAATCGAATCCAGTGGTCTCGAATCTGAGAATCCTATTGCTGAGAAGAATAAAAATCGCCCCCGTTGCCTAGTGAAGTAAATAAAATCACTTCAATACACACATGTCGAGCTATCGGAGCGAGAGCCCACGCTACAGAACTTTTATAAGATCTACCGCATACGTGGCAACTTATGTTGTCAGTTTGTATCGTCAGTCCTTTGTAAAATTGACAAAACTATAAACATAATAAATATTTATATTTAAATCTACATAAATAGCCATGTTATGCTAATAAAGTAAGTTTTTACATGTATAAAAATACCGTCTTATCGGTGTTTCGACCGACAATGTTTCGGTTCAATTCGTGAACGTTCATGGGTGAGTGCGATCCGGTCCGAATAACGTCTCGCCTCGCACCGCGCGATGCTGCCCTCTGCGCACGAGTAGACAGGTGTGGTGGTGGGGATTGCGTCAACGCTGGCCCAGCGTGTTGACAGGCTGTATCATCATGATTATCATCACTGCTACTCTCTTCAGTAGTTCTCGGTACAGGCAAACACACAACACTAACTACTTATGTCTCTACCGAGTTACTCACTCTTGTGTCGCTTGCATCGACATTGCCTCCAGGCTGGCGGTAGAACCCATCCTCTATCTCTGTTAAAGTTCGGCACACGACTTATTTCTATCGCCTCTCGGATCTTGCGAGGAACGAAGAACTTCTCTCTCGCTAAGACCCGGGCCTTGTCGAAACGTATGTAGTGCGTCGAATCAGAATCTAGGGAATGTTCCGCCACTGCAGAACTGTTGGAGTCGACATTCGTCATTGCACGTATGTGTATAAAAATAACTTGAAATAATTATTGTAAATATTGTAAGAAATAACTGGCTTTTTTTATTTTTATTTATTTATTTTATGGGTACACAGAATAATCATTATCATTATCGCATGTAATTTTGTGAGCTTTTGTTTGTGATCCGAAATAAATAAACAAATAATAAAAAATATATAATTCAAGCCAGTAGCTCATATAGGGAATGACACAACACAAAAGGTATATTAAAACTTATACTAACCAGGGCTTTTGAGAGCATGCCTGTGATAGCAATGTCTGGTGTACGGGCAGTCTACTCTGCCGGCTATCATTGCTAAGACGGTGTTGGCGCTGGCCCGCAGCCTGCACACCAGGGACTTGGCTCGCTTACGCATGGAAGCAGTCGACCGGCGCCGCATGGAACATACTTGATGCGCTGCAGTAGGGTCAGCTCCAGCACCGCCCTGAGTGCATTGTTATACTGGACGCGGAGTGCGCTGTACTTCGCCCACAGGCTGCACGAGTACAGGGAGGTACATTACGCCCGAAATAAAGTCAGCTTAACCCCCTTTGAACAGCGTGAAAACTTGCGAGCTTTAAATTTAAATATGTTTGCACCATATTTAAATTTATTTATCGATAATCACCAACTGGAAAACTATCAATAAAATAATAGTATTTTATGAGCAATTTGTTTGTGACCAACCTAATAGTTACTAATAGCATTATTTAATTGCTTAGATTAAATATAACTAAGATTAGGTAATTAAATATATTAGAATTTGCTGGATCCTCTGTATTTGTATTTGAAAACTAATTCATAAGTTAAACATGAGTATTTTAAAACATTTTAAAAGCAAAATTTTAATTTCCAAATTTTTTCATTTATTCGTCTGTTGACAAATTACAATGTTAGAAATATCTATTATTTTGTCAGCATAGTAATAAAGTGAAAATAATATCTCAAAGTTGTAAAATTAACATCACCATTATTAATTATCATCATCATTATTAATTTGACGACTAGCCGCCCAGCCCCGTCTCACACAGATTTATTAAAATAAAATATTGGCTATATAAAATATTGGGATAGCTACTATATATATATATATATAGTAGTAGCTATATATATATATATAGCTTCAGTGAAAGAATTTTCAGAATCGTATCAGTAGTTCCGGAGATTGCCCTACAAACAAACAAACTCTACCTCTTTATAATATTAGAATAGATATGGATTTCTGTTGATATGGAATATGACGTAACTTAGTGTTCTATAATGTACCTACAGTGGAAAATAAATGAAATCTGCTAATCTCGCCGTAACGGGTTTACCAATTGGCAATATAAGTTTCACGACTTGCACGGTAGCACGCAAGTAGCAAATCCAATAGAAAACATCTGAAAGCAGAATGATAAGAAAATTTAACTTTAAGATATATTTTTTGTTAATGCTTTAGTATGTGAATTAGATACAATATTTGACTGTGTTGTAACTCAAACTCATAATAAAAATTTCTTTCATCATTATCTCAACCCACATCCACTCACTGCTGGGTATAGGCCTCCTCGTTATCACGCCATTCTCTCCGGTCCTGTGCAAAGCGCATCCATTGCCTTCCCGCAACTCTCGCGATGTCGTCCGACCATCCGGTTGGTGGTCTGCCAACTGGTCTGCGCCCTTCTCGCGACTACCACTCAGTTCATAGTTCATTTATTGATAACACAAAAGTTACACGTCATTTGCATTGTTAACAATGGAATACATAATTAAATAAAGATATTAAAACCAGTATATGAAATACATTGAATAGTATCGTATTATAGGGTTGACGACTCAAAAAAGTCATCAATTCTATAATACGACTGTATAATAAGCCATTTTTTTAATTTACGCGTAAAAGACTGCGGTGATTGTGCATTAATAATGTCCATTGGTAAGCAATTGTAGACGGCTGGCCCCAACACATGTACCAGCTTCGACGTTTTGGTAAGGCCCCTCGGCACGGCCCTCAGCTTTTGGGCATTCCGTGTTATATACCTATGACAATCACCGAGTCTCGAGTACTCGCTTAAGTGATTTCGTGCATAGGTAGCGGCACGAAAGATGACAAGGGCTGGGACTGTCGTGATCCTTAGCGAACGAAAGATCAGTTGCTGCCCTCGTCCATCTTCCGTCTTTCCTCCTTGCCAAGCGTCAAGCCCATCACTACTTCAGCTGGTTGATACTTCTACCCGCATCCACGATTTAAAAATTTCTTTAATTAATTAAATTTATAGATCATTTTAAATCGCCAATTCACACCTGTCCTTCGCGACCAAGTTCCGGGAATACTGGATTACAAAAGGTTTAAGCATCATAAGCTAGTAACAATCCAATTTACGCATCATCAAGTAACGCCCTTCAATATGGCAAGAAAAGTTGCTTATAAAAGTTGGCCTTACGCGCTGCATCTTAGATTATATCGAAGAACTCCTGCGAATAAATTTGTCTCGATAAAGCCCCAATATATCAGTCAGCGACTTTTGAGCAAAATTAACTGCGCGACTACTTGTCTCACTTGTGAGTGGAGACTTATTATGTGAGATTTAAAATTTGCATTTAAATAGGTTCGAAACGTCATAAGCATTGGTTTTATATGCGTTGATCGTAATGTGACGGACGCATTTATTTCTTTATTTGGGAAATGAGAAGTGTTTTAAGGTGGTTTTTTTTTTTTTTTTTTTATGTTATTTGTGGGGAAACAGGCTTACGGCCCACCTGATGGTAAGTGGTCACCGTCGCCTATTGACACCGGCAACACCGGTATTGTCGATGCGTTCCCTACACTGAAGAAACTTCTTTACATTTCTCTTGAAGCGTGCCATGTCGTAGTCTAATGGGAAAACCTCAGATGGTAGCTCATTCCACATCTTGCAAGTATGGGGTAGAAAAGATCGCGTGAAGCGTGTGGTGCGCGATACCCAATTGTCGATTATATGTGGATGAGCTTTATTGCTTGGTTTGATTCGCATACGTACGTTCAATGGCGATTCAGATAACTGAACAGCTAAACAATTAGTCAAAGACACAACTAATGACTAACCAACAAACACAAAATCATGGTAGACAGAAGACTAGCAAGAATTATAATACTACGTCGATGAGTACATTTACTTGGGCCAGATTGTCACCTTCGAAAACAGGCATGATAAAGAGGTCGATCGCCGCGTCGAAAATGCCTGGAGGAGCTTCTGGTCCATGAAGACGCTAATGAAGGGAGACCTCGCATTGTCACTTAAGCGTAAACTCATCGACATGTGTATTCTGCCCGTCCTTACCTATGGTGCCCAAACTTGGTCATTGACAGAATCTCAAAAGTCCAAACTCAAGGTTTGCCAAAGCCATGGAACGCAGCGTGTTGGGGGTAAAGAGAATCGACAGGATCCGAAATAACACACTGCGCGTGAAGACCGGCATCGCAGATGTTGGTGACAAGACTGCCAGGCTGAAGTGGGACTGGGCGGGTCACGTCAGTCATATGGTCACAGACAAATGTGCAACAGTCGTCACACAATTGGTGTCTGAAGATGGGCGTCGAAGCCGGGGCAGGCCGAGGAAGTGTTGGCGTGACGACCTCGATGCATTCCAAGATGGCTGGTGGGACGTGGCGTGATCGTGAGATGTGGAGGAACACGGGTGGAGACCTTTGCCCAGCAGTGGGAAAATATAGGTTAAAAAAATTATTAATGTTTTTATTGTCGCAAAATCAATAAAATTGCACACTTTCGCCTAACATATCGATTACAGATAGGTAAAATTAATTATTTTAGCATGTATTTTAGCTAATGACCAAAGTCAATCGAAAATAAAATCGACAAGGCAAATTAGCCCCTAAAATGAATTGTGAAGCGGCCCTAACTAATGGGTACATTTTACATAATGTTTAGTTTCCGACATAATAATGTCGGTCGCCGCTACTTAAGAAACCAGAGTTTTAGTTACATTGGAGCTTTGATAAATGGTGTGACGACTCCGCATATTTCAAGATTGAAATTAATTGTGCTTTGAAACTAGTTCTGTTTGTCACAAAACACAAATTAAACTTTACACAAGAGATCTCTAAATTGAAGAAACCGCATCAGAAAACTAGCGAACTACAATTTTGTTCAGAAGAGATCACTTTAATAATAAACCATCGTCATCATCGTTTGCTATTTATTAGTAGGTATTTAATTGTGTTATGTATGTATTTAATATGGTTTGCTTTGAATTTAACAACAGTAGTGTTTTTTTTATGAAGGCTACCCTTTATCAAGATGTACGTGAGTTAATTTAAACTGGACTCAGCGGAAGACCAGCGCTACGGCATATTAACATACCGTAGCATCATGCTGAGCTGAGTACCTATTCATCTCCACACAGAGCTTTTAAGTTTGTTAGTGATTAGGTTAGATATTTATTGTAGTTCTGTTTTTTTTTTCTTTATTACTGTGCGATTTTTTGAATAAAATGTTTTCTTTCTTTCTATTCTCATCCCACTCGTGGGCATAGGTATTTTTATAGGGTCACCATTTGCCACTGTCTTGCACTATTCTGGCCTGCAGGTAACTAGTGGTTCGCTCCGAAATGAGCAATATGATAATAACTGAGTTCGATCTTCCAAGTCTCGCATAAAAAAATATAATATTTGACTAATTAAACAGTGCCATGTAGAGTTTACAGTGTAAAGTATCCACATTTGGACGACCATCTAAATTGACCTACAGTTTCATACAAAACACAAGAATAATTAATTATATTTCAATTGCTTCATTTTTCAGATATAACCTTTGTAATAAGTAATACGGGTCATGTTAATCGGTAACACATTTTTAGGGTATAAATTGTAATTATTCTGGATTTCAGACTTTTATTTATATTTGTGTCACTAAAGCCAGACGCATTCCAAATTTCAGCATTGTGGGGTCACTGGTGTATCCTGTGAATTTCGCCAAAGTTCAGTTTATATTATGGCTAATAACATAAAAATGAAGTCGACGTGTACTGATGAAGATCTTTCATCAAACCTCCACTTGACCTGATAATGTAATTTTGCATAGTAAATTTTTACTATGCAAAATATTTTTTTAAACTTTGGACGTAAATCACATTTAGCTATAGTATCGAGCTCGTAACAATGACAAACTTTCAGAGCATGAGTACAAGGTAATGTTGTAATTTTGAAACAACCAATCTGCCTATCAAAATACATCGGAATATCAAACTATTGACACGAATAGTCGAGCCGTACATGCAAGCGAGCTGATATAATTGTCTCTACCCTGTCCACACGAGTGTGCGCCAACCCCTAAACTAACTAAGGGCCAGGACACATGACCAGACCATTGTCGTTCCGATGTCGTGCCACCTCGTCGTCGTACACTGCGCGTTGGAAAATTCCATAGCGATAAATTGAGATAAGTTATATAAATCGTGCTTATTTCGTATTAACGCGGCGGTGATGTGTCATAGGGTTTTTATTATATACCACCTTAAGTTAGAACAAGCATATGGCAAACTTGATGTTAAGTGGAAACCATCGCCTATAACAGCCTTGTAGTTCACGCACCTTAAATACGTGCCCTTGTATGGACTGCCTTGCGTCCATCAACTTAAGGCATACAGGGTGTGAAGCCTCATGTGCCTGTAATTTCACCGGCAACCATCCATATACCCTTCAAACCGAAACACAGTAATGCTGCTTGACGGCAGAAATAAGTATGGTGGTAGCACTTTCCCGGACGAGCCCTTGCACAAGAAACGCTACTACTCTTGTATTACTAATTGTCTGGCACGAATAAAATACGAAAATATGTAGTAATAACTAATTCGTTAAAAATATACATAATTTTATGTCATATATTTACATGTACCTAAGTATGGCGGACGACGAGTTGCTAACTGTCCGCCATTGAAAAGAGGAGATCTCCCTACCGAGCGACTATTGGCTCGGGGTCCTAAGACCAAGGTCTTGTTGTGAAGTATTCACAATCGTTAGAATCTTTCGTTTGCGCGATCTAGGATTGGTTCTTCCAATTGGCGTTAGATGTCACTGACGCTCGCTCTGTAGGTTAGCTTAATGCTAAAGTTGTTCTTTAATGTAGCGATAGATGTCGCTACATAAGTATATCTTACAATATTAAGACATATTTATGCAGCGAAATCTACCGCCTTTGGGTAATACTATTTAACGCTAATTCGAAAACTTCTTTAACAAATCCCAATTTTTTTTTTAATTTTTATGTACAATTTCGAAATACATATTTGATTATTTTAGCTCGTTTGTTTATATCTTAAATTACTACATTACTATTTCTACATACTAATTATATAAAATCGTCTTCATAATTATATTTCAAATTTGTTTATTTATTAACAATTTGCATCAACAAAATGTACATGAGTATGTGCTTATTGACTTGGTATTGCCTATTACGTAGGTCACACTAAAAGTTTTGCGTAACCTAGAAAAACAACATCTTATAACCAAAATATTACGTTTATTGCTTTTCAAAATACTCTCCTTTACAATTTAAACATTTTTTCATGCGATCAAACCACTTTTTAAAACAGGAGGACCACAGATCTGAAGGCATGTTTTCTACGTGCTCATTGAACGCTATCACTGCCTCTTCGGAGTTGGTAAAAGTGAAACCTCTCATCAAATCTTTGATTTTGGGGAAAATACAGAAACCACAGGGTGCTAGGTCGGGGCGATGTGCAGGATGGGTGACGAGCTGTACTTTTTCGGAAGCTAAAAATGACTTTGTTTTGTTGGCTGTGTGTGAAGAAGCGTTGTTATGATGTAGGAGAACGCGGCTTTTTGGTCGTCTTTCGCAAACTTTTTGTAACACCCTGGGTAAATAAATGGTAGAATACCACTCGGCATTAACACTCTTTTGATCTTCAAGTGGAATTGTGCAGATGGGACCCGTATCTGAGAAAAAAAACGCGATCATTTATTTACCAACGTTTCTCGCCTGCCTCACTTTTGTTGGCCTGTTCTCATTTTCAAACACCCATTCACAAGATTGCTGTTTTTTTTCGGGTTCGAAAAAATAAATCCAAGTTTCGTCTCCTGTGACAATGTCATAAACAGCATTAGAATGTCCGTGGTCGTACTTCAGGCGCATCTGTGAGCACCATTCCACGCAAGCCCGCTTCTGCTCCGCTGTCAGATCATGAGGGATCCAACGACAACAAAGTTTCCAAACTTTCAATTCTTCGTGTAAAATTTTCTGAATTTGGCTCATACCAATCCCCAATAGTCCTCGAATTGTCTCATAGGTAATCCGCGGGTTTTCTTCAATTAGCCGCTTAACAGTAGCCACATTATTTTCGTTGACGGCAGTTGAAGGCCGCCCTTCACGAAATTCGTCATGTAAAGAAACCCGACCTCTCTTAAATTCAGCAAACCATTGCCTTACGGTGCTCAAACAAGGTGCTTCCCTCCCAAAAGCATTTTGAAGACGAGCGGCACAGTCTTGCGGTGAGAGAGAACTTTTAAAATCATAAAAAATCATCGCTATAAAATCTTTTCGACTTTATTCCATTTTCGTTGCGTACGTAGAACTTTGATGTGTGATAAAAAAACAATTGACAAATGGATTCCCGCCAATTTTTTATTTTTTTTTACTAAGAAGGTTGCAATGTTTCAAAAAATTCCGATCAGCTAGAAGTGCAAAACTTTTAGTGTGCCCCATGTATTACATGCAATTTCATTTATAGACGAACACAACATGCACATTACAATTAACATCAATAAATTTTATATATATGTAATAGTTTTAAGGTTATTGTTTTATATACAATATTTAACAAAAACCTTGTCAGATCATTATGGGTGTGATAAAGTATCAATATTTGGTAATGATCATGTAATTCTGGACCAATTAAAAATAAAAAGAATACCCGACTAATTAAATTATTTGGCGCTGAAAACTTAAAACTTACCTCGGCCACACCGGCGCGACGGAACTACGCGCCGAGCCGAGCGGCGCGGGCATGCGGCAAACAAACAAATGTCGTACGTGGGTTAACGTACGACATTTGTTTGTTTGTTGCCGATTGCAGTTAAGAAACAATAAATTAAATGTCTCACTCTTTGAACTTTTGAGTTAAGCGATAAAATTTGCCTGTTTTTGGGTTAACATTCAGATTATTCTCGAATTTAAAAATGAAATAACTTTCAATCTATTTGATGCAGATGTTTTTCAAACATCTGTCCAACTGTTTTTGTTACATATTGTAAGTTAGTCGTTAAGGTATTTGTAGATATAAGCCTTGTTATTCATTTTTGTATGTGCACATTGTTGCCTGAAATAAACGTTATATTATAGGTATATTATTATTATAAACATACATTCTTATATTAGTTTTTTTTAGTTTTGTGTTTTTTTGTCTAGTATACTAGAGAGATAGATACATAAACAAAGTAACACGAAGCAACTTAACGATTGTACAGTCGAAGTCAATCACAGCGGACTACGCTGACCGTATCAGAAACTAACAATGTTAGCGGTTGGTAAGGGAGGCCATTTTGAATGTTGCAGGGAACGTGTGACTACTAGCCACATGAGACAATGCCTAACCCTTTTTGTCCATCTCTGGTCCTGCACTTACGCGACATGGCCAGCCCAGATTTGTTATAATCACACTGAATTTACTAAGTCATGACGATAATGAAGAAAGTTCGTATGAGGTAGGTAGACTGGTGTGGAACTTTTCAGATCGCTTGAAAACCTTCAGTAACTTCCACAAACCTATTTTTTAGATTTAGAACACACGTGCCTCTCTTAAATCCAAAATTAAACGCGGAATAAATTAAACTTTTATTGAAATACCTACCAAGTTGAAAGAGAATTTCTAGAAAAACGCAGCATTCCTGCAAGTGACTCAGAGAAAACAAATTAAATACTACATTGTTCTTAGAAGTTTAAACGCCAAGCTTTAATAAGCTACATGCCTAGCAACATTAAGAGTAGTAGAGTTCTTTGTGAAAGGACTCGCCCGGAGAAGTACTACCATCATACCTTTTTCTGTCGTCAAGCAGCATTACAAGCAGTTCTTTGTTATAGGCGATGGTTACAGAGAAAACAGCCTATTGCAGCGTTTCTGAAAAGACTTTTTGCCAGCAGCAATAGCGACAAAATACGATTATCCTCTTGTTGGTAAACTCCAGAAGACTGTTAGTTGATCGAGCGAAGTGAGATCTCTAAATCAACTTGGGCAAATCGGTGTTGTGTATGTATGTTTATCCGAGGATAACTTTCGAAGAGTTAATCCGATCATCGTTAAATTTGATACATAGGTAGGTAGTGATGGCACAATTTTGGTGTGACTAAATGAGCTATAAATGGGGGGGGGGGGGGGGATGAAATATTGGGGTTCAGGAGGGGTAAAAAAACAAAATGAAACTATCTGCCCCCTTGTTACCTAATTCAAATTGCTGTCGCGTCGCTATCGCTAGTCAAGCCATCCATTTACACGCGAGGTACGTACTGTACGTGTGAAAAGGATGGCCTGACTAGCGATAGCGACGCGAGAGCAATTTGGCTTAGGTAATAAGGGGGCCGGTCAAGTGGCTCGTCCAATAGAAGGTCTTTGTGGGTTTATTTCGACTCCGTTTTTATGTTTCGTTTAAACCTTGTAGTTTTTGAGTTATTAGCCATAATAAAAACTAAACTTTGACAAAACTCACAGGGTACACCAGTGACTCCGCAGTTATGAAATTTGGTATGCTTGTAGTTTTAGTGACACAAATATAGGAAAAAGTCTGAAATATAGAATAACTGTAATTTCTACCCCAAAAAAAATACCAATTTACATGAGCTTCGTTACCTGTAATTGGAATGAAACTGTAAGTCAAGTAGTTTGGTTACTTATTTCGTGGCACTATTTTATTGGTAAAAGATTAAAGCCGGCTTGCACAACGATCCCTAAACGTATTTAGCGACTAAACATGTTTAAATTTTACGTAATTGTATGATTTGACCACTCCTTAAATCATATTTAGCCACAAATACGTTTAGGCATCGTTGCGCGAGTCGCCCTAAGAATATTTTTGTTGTGTTATGGGAGACTCGCGAGATCTCAGTTCGGGGCGAACCACTAGTTATTAAGTTTTTTAGACCACGCACTAGAAAGCGCAGCGTTGAACGGACCCCCAACTAGATGGATAAGATGACGACCAGGCACATCGTTATCCACGACTTGATAAATGTTGGTGGGAGCCGTTGGTGCAGGTCGCACAAGATCGGTCGCTCTGGAAATTTATGGAGGAGCCCTATGTCCAGCAGTGGACGTCCTGTGGCTGATTTGATGATGATGATTAAGTTTTTTGACTAAAACGTATGGATCTTATAAACGAGTTATTATTGGTCGAGCGAAGCGAGATCTCTAAATCAACTTGGGCAAATCGTCGTTTTATGTATGTATGTAAGTATGTATGTTTGTCCGAAGATAACTAACGAAGCGTTGATCCGATCATCGTGAAATTTAATACATATTTAGATAGGTAGTGCTGGCACAATGTTGGTGTGACTAAATCAGCTAAAAATGTTGGGGGGGGGGGGGGGGGGGGGTTTGAGATATAACCACTTTACATGAACTCCCGTTACCTGTAATTTAAATGAAACTGTAAGTCAAGTTATTGGTTATTTATTTCGTGATAATCAAAGATTACAAATAATATTTTTTGTTTTAATCGGAGACTCGCGAGATCTCAGTTCGGGGCGAACCACTAGTTATAGGACGTTCACAGTTGAAAAAAGGCCTCTCCTATGTTGTGCGGCCAGTACCCAACGGCACCCAATAACCTTGCTTTAGTACCATCTCCATTCTGTGACAACTTGATAAGGTTACATTTGAAAACTTATGTAAGGTATAAACCAAAGTTGAAATTGGGTATTCTGAGATTTGGTTGCAACTCTAACTTGTGCCATAGCATCTCGCTATGAGCTAACATGATTTCAAAGTGCTATACTCCATCCACATAAAATACAGTTGAATGGAATATGTATTTATAGTGCCTGTTGATAACTAATGCTTAACAATATTATATATTAGTGAAAAAGTTGAGAAAAGTTATCCTATATATTAATCTTAATATATAAAACAAAGTCGGGTTTGTTCGAACACTTATAACTCGAGAACGGCTGGACCAATTTGATGATTTTTGATTTGTTGTATTTGTCTCCGTCCCGAATAGCAGAATAACTATTAAAATATTGGTAAAATTCACGCAAAACGTTATTATGAAGAAAATTCATTTTCTTATGCATTGATGCAGATAATCATGGCCGACGTGTATTGACAGCCTGCGTCATAAGCCTGTCCAGGCGATACGAAGTTCGGCGGGTCAACTAGTGGTATATAGAAGTAGTAAGTGAACTTAGTCTCTTAGTAACGCCAACTTCACTGGTATTTATAATAACTAGCCATTGCCCGTGACTTCGTACGCGTTACACTACTAAATGTATAGGTAACCTAGAAATATAGCTAAACTCGCTGTTGCAACTTGACTTAACACCCCATTTTTATCCCATGGGAACTGATTTATGGGATAAATGGTAGCCTATGTGGTAATCCAGGTTATAATCTACGTATATACCAAAATTCATCGAAATTGGTTTAGCCGTTACGACGTGATTGAGTAACAAACAGACAAACATCCAAACTTTCACTAATTTATAATATTAGTGTGATGTTAAATTTTCATTTATGTCATAGGTATGTAGGGTAAGGTACAATAATATTTTAGGTGTGCCTGTGTCGGATTTTTTTTATAACCTTTCTCTCTACTGCTGGACAAAGGTCCAGTAGTGGATCCCCAGCTCCCCATCTCCTTCCATATTTAGCGTTCTCCAGAAATCTCCTGCCAGTCAGAGTGGAACCCATCCAGATCGTCGCGCCATCGTTTTCGTGGTCTGCCTCGTTGCCATCGTCCAGTACGTTGCCAGTCGGTGGAGATCTTAGTCCACCTTTCAGGGTGCATTCGCAGGACATGACCCGCCCACTCCCAATTGAGTCTTGCAGCCTTATACCCCACATCGATGATTCCGGGTCTTAGAGAATAGTGTTGCAGATCCTATCAGTTCGCTAAACTTTTAGGTCTGTCAGATAAAAGTAAAAAAAAAAAATTTAATAAATAGCCTTGTTAATCAGATAACTGGGTTAGTTAGAAATTAGATATGTTAGATCAAGCTTTGCTTAGTTTGGGGCTAGATAGCACTATTTGAAATGTTTATTTATTTACCTATCTTATTATTTTTTTGACGATCTCCTTGGCGCAGTAGGCGAAGAGACGGCTGAGATGCAGGGGATAGCGGGTTCGATTCTCGCTGCGGAACATAGGTACGTTTACATGATCTACAGATATTTGTTCCGGGTTCGGATGATTTTCTATATACACGTAATTATGTAAAAAAACTTATCAGTTATGTGGTTTCCTCAGTACAAGCTCTGCTTAGTTTGGGGCTAGATAGCGCTTAGAGAAATGTCTAGCAATATTTATTTATATTTATTAATAATTAATATGCACACGCTGACTGGCCTGTAGTCACCGTCTCGTACATAAACGCCTTTAGCAATCCTGCTAATCTATATTTGTATCAAATAACTGGAACATTTTATCAGTATAATACTCTACCTACAGGTTTTTTTTTTATCAATAGATAATCAACCTACATTGGCTTATTAATAAGCACAGAAAAGGTTTTTAGCATTGATAACCCCATTTTTAGCATGGTTCTGATTCGATAAACTACAAGGTCGAATCAGAAATTTAGAGATCATGATAAGATCTTTAGACAAACGAATGTAACCCAGAGAATTAGCACGCTAAAGTGGCTGTTGGCGAGGCTCACAGCTCGAAGGACTGGTGGTCGTCCGTCGGGGCAGAAAAGTTCTGGGAGACTCTTCAAGGGGAGATAATCATAATCATTTATTTTTTAAACTTACACAGGTTAGGTAGATACATAAATGAAACACTGAAAAATGGAGTAGCAAAAACTGTGTCGCACTTTTCAGTGCTTAACCTTAAGACTAAAGGAGACATTGACATGCAAGAATAAGGATAAGAACAAAGTTTATTTCACCAAAAATAACATGCAACTTACATTCTAAATTTGAAACTAAAAAGAAACTCAAAGGCCATAACCGTACATCATAGTAATAAAAAATAGATAGGTCATAACGTATGTAGGTAGGTGCGTGGATAGAGCTTTTCTGTGTCGAAAAAAGTTCTATCCACGCACCCACGTAAATGTTTATGAGTATTAAACAATAAATACCCAGCAGTGAATATAATTAAAAACAGTAGGTAAGTATTTATTGGGTGAACACTAGCCCTTACACTAGGATTCCTTGTGTCGCGAGCAGCTAGTTTCTTCGAGGGGTAATAAAAATACAAACAAAGATTTTAAAAAGAGTAAGAGTATTTGATGGAAAAGTAATTGAAAAATTAAAAAAGGCAATTATTTTAATAAATATGTTATGTACAATGCGTCCGTCCTTATCTATGTTGTCCAAACTTGGTCATTAACAGAATCTCAAAAGTCCAAACTCAAGGTTTGCCAAAGCCATGGAACGCAGCGTGTTAGGGGTAAAGAGAATCGACAGGATCCGCAATACCACACTGCGCGCGAAGACCGGCCTCGCAGATGTTGGTGACAATACTGCCAGGCTGAAGTGGGACTGGGCGGGTCACGTCAGTCGTATGGTCACAGACAAATGGGCAACAGTCGTCACACAATGGGTGCCGGGGCAGGCCGAGGAAGTGTTGGTGTGACGACCTCGATGCATTCCAAGATGGCTGGTGGGACGTGGCGAGTGATCGTGAGATGTGGAGTAACAGGGGGGAGACCTTTGCCCAGCAGTGGGAAAATATAGGTTAAATAATAATAATAATGTACAATGCCAGGATTTTACTAAAAAACTCCTATAGAATAACAAAAATATTCCTTGCACGCAAACACTGTACGAAAAACAAAAAATAAAAACCTTTATGCATCACATATCCATCACTTTGAGGAGTTAGAAAAGTGCAATCGTACATTTTTCACCGGATAGATAGCACCTCAATTACCGAACGTCCGGTTTTGTACGGTATAAAATGTTCGACGACACGAAATGTACAAACAAAACAATAAAATCGGCCAAGTGCGAGTAGGACTCGCGCACGAAGGGTTCCGTACCATTGTCTATAAAAACGGTAAAAAAATCACGTTTGTTGTATGGGAACCCCCCGTAAATATTAATTTTATTAGAATTAATTTTATTTATTTTTAAAGTGAATAAATATACATAACAATAAATACTCAATATTCTGTGAATCAAGCGTTTACCAGTTGCCGTTAACAATATCTAGCAAAAACGAGCAAAAAAATCATGTTTGTTGTATGGGAGCCCCCCTTAAATATTTATTTTATTCTGTTTTTAGTATTTTTTGTAATAGCGGCAACATAAATACATCATCTGTAAATTTCAACTGTGTTACTATCACGGTTCAAGAGATACAGCCTGGTGACGGACAGACATACAGACAGCGGAGTCTTAGTAATAGGGTCCCGTTTGACCCTTTGGGTACGCAACCCTAATAAAAAACCTTACTTATAGCAGCAATACAAGGTATTGAAATATAGCATTGTTTGAGAAGGCTTTTTGAATCGAAGCCTGTTTACTCGCATTCTTAGTGTGTCGAGAGTAGAAGGGTTTGTATTTGTACCCCCTGAGGAACAATGAAGTAAAGTGAAGTAAGAATGTCGATATTGACATAGTTATTTTGAATCCATACGCTCCCGAACTAGTTAAAATAACCGGACAAGTGCGATTCGGACTCGAGGGTTCGATACAATTATGACCGCGCATACCGTTGCTTCACCGTGATGATTGATTAAGTACTTAAAATAAAGACTATTTTTTTATAATCTAATTACAAATGTATAGTTTTCAGATTTTTCCCTGCACTTGTAGTATAAGACGATAATACTTGCCAAATTTCATAGTTCTAGGCCAACGGAAAGTACCCTATTCATTTTGATTCCCTTGAGCGTGTCGTATCGTGAATAAGCTCAGAGTCGCTCAACGAGCTATGGAAAGGGCTATGCTAGGGGTTTCTCTACGGGATCGAATCAGAAATGAGGAGATACGTAGGAGAGCTCAAGTCACCGACATAGCCCGACGGATTAGCACGTTGAAGTGGCAATGGGCAGGCCATATAACGCGCAGAACAGATGGCCGATGGGGCCGGAAAGTTCTCGAATGGAGGCCACGGACCAGCAAGAGCAGCGTAGGACGTCCACCTACAAAATGGGCAGACGACTTGGTAAGAACCTTAGGTCGGCGTTGGATGCAGGCCGCTTCCAACCGCAGTTCCTGGAGATCAATGAGGGAGGCCTTTGTCCAGCAGTGGACGTCCTACTGCTGATATGATGATGATGATGAGCGTGTCGTGTCGATTTTTCGACTTTAACTCAGAAGTTTGATTTTTTTTTCCCCAGTTTCAAGGGAATGTAGACCTGAGTATACGGTTTTAATTTCAACTCGATACCTCTACGCGTTCCCGAGACAAAGGGTCTTGACAGACAGACAGACGGACAACAAAGTGATCTTATAAGGGTTCCGTTTATTCCTCGAGGTATGGAGCCCTAAAAACTGTGTTTAAGATGCCAGTGGCTTCTCCCATCATATGAATATGTTGAATTATGTCTAGCAAAGTTAATATCGATAATCATGAATATTGTTATTTCAGTAATTAATTGTTATTTTATTTATTAATATGACTGTAATTATATGCATACTAGTGCATTTAATTACTTTGAGTTAATTATTTAGTGCAAAGGTTTTATTTTCGTAACTGTGTAATCGATTACTCAATCGATTGTCTCATGAAAACTATCTTTGCCATATTTCTCTGCTTCCAGATTGAGAATTGAGGTGATTTTTCATATGCTAAGATAAAAAAAATATAACTAATTTTTTAGATCATATCTTAACTTATTACATTTGAGCCCACCATTTCCATCTCCTTTTAAATGTAAATGTAAAAATGTAATGGTTCAAATGTAAGTAGGTACTTCAAAGACATACTTAAGCTCTCAAATTCATGTCTATTACATAATAGGTAATATACTTATGTGAATGTTTTGTTTAATAATTAGTTTATAAAATATATTAAATTGTTTATAATGATATCCAGAATCTATGAATATTATAAATATATGTAGGATGTATTTATTTAGTGTATAAGATATTTGCGCGTGTGGGTAGTGTAGTGATAAGAACTTATACCAAAATGAAAACATCAAAAATAAAAGTCATTTAACATTGCTTCAACACCATCGTAGTCAAATTCTTTGAGCCAGGTACTTTATTTTTTATCAGTCAGTATCAGTATTGGGATAGTCTCCCTGACTATTGGGATATGGATATGACTATTGGCACAGGACAGCGGTCAACCCTTTTCTGTAAATCAGGTAGGTAGGGAACAACTTTTTTTATGACAGCGACCTAACCTTTCATAAATAAATGATTTTCTGATGCTAAGCACTTTAGTATTCTCATAGGCTATACACTATGGTTTTTTTTTACACATGATAGAACTTCGTTTGACCACAATCTCACCTGATGGTAAGCGATGATGTGGTCTAAGATATAACACGAAGATCTAGAAGAAACCTATTCACTCTTACCTTAAAGTGGCCCGGATCGTATTTATTAGGAAAAACAGACGACGGTAAAGTGTTCCATACCTCAGCTGTACGCATCACGAACGTAGAACCAAAACGGTGTGTGCGAATGGGTGGTATATCAACCAGGTACGGATGGTACTGAGCCGTGCGCCTGCTTGTCCTTTGATGGAAGGGGGATGGCGGGATCAGATCGTATAGTTGCTGAGAACATTCCCCAAAATGTATTCTGTAAAAGATCGATAGGCTTGCAACTTTACGGCGGTGTTCGAGACTTTGCTCACCTATAAGCCTAAAAGCCCTACATTCTATCGAGTCTAAGGTAGTGAGCTGGTATTTGGCCGAACCATCCCAAAGGTGGCAGCAGTACTCCATACCAAACCGTACTTGAGCTTTGTAAAGACTAAGAAGCTGTCCTGGTGTGAAGTATCTCCTGACCTTGTTGAGGATGCCCAGCTTCATGGCAGCTGTTTTAGCCTTAGACTCGATGTATGAGCTAAAATTGAGAGTAGGCGTGAGCGAAACCCCTAGGAGCTCGAGGTGACCTTTACAGATACCAGTACATCTTGGAAAATAGGAACTTGGGAAAACTAATTTCGACTTTTTCGCCGAGAAGAAACATGCTTGCATTTTTAAAGCGTTGAATTTGACGAGATTGGCATCACCCCATCGGTCCTGCCCATTCTACTCGCCATGTCGCGATGTAGGTGGCCAAACACATCCCTCCTCGAGCGATTACTCGCGCCATAGGTAGGTATAGGTAGTAGGTTTCAATAGGTAGGTAGGTGTTCTAGCACAGAGAAATAATATACCTACTACGGTATTTAGGTTCCCACATACTCGTCACTTTCATGCCTATCATATGTTCTTTTCCTGTTTTGTTTACCAAATAAATAAAAATAAAATAAAACTCTATACTTAGACACCTACCTACCTACCCAGAGACAAACTGTTAACAACCGATTTTAACTTTAAAAAATGAGATAAGTAATTAGGTACCGAGCTTATGTCTGGTAATAGTGGTAATACGAAATCAAAATAAGACAGGCCTATATAGATAACGTAAAAATTAATTCTACAAATTTTAACGTGGTTTCATATGACCACACATCCGTCGTAGCAAGGTGGCATAATTTTTCAAAATCCCAAAACGCACGTCCTTCCTCCCTGAGCGCTCGATGCGGAATGTGTGGTGTGGCGTCAGGCGTGGCGTCATGGCGTGTGGCCAGGCACTCGCGTTCACGTAGCCGGCCCTTTGACTCGTGCACAAAAAACCGACAAAATGTTGAGCGGTAGGGCATGACGAGGAGCATGAGAAGTAACGCGGTCACATTACACCCCTGCCCAATTTCCGAGGATAGACGTCTGTATAGTGCCTGTAGGATAGGTATAGAAGCACCTTTATAACGGCTTGTTGTGCAGGTTCAGCGGTGATGAGGTGCATGCACAAATGCAATATCTTAGGATACATTCACATAGAGCCTTATATGTTTGTATAACTAGTTAGGGCTCAGCAATCGTTCGAAGGTTTCGAAACACATAATAGTAGATTATTAAACGAGGGGATAAAGCAGAGTATTGCGTCACGGGCGCCATATTGAATCCTGAACGTAACGAAGGATTCTAGAGTTAACTCTAGGGAGTTACTAGATTCCTGAGCGCTGAGAGGGATATAGTCACGCCCAAGATGCAGACAGCTTTATCCACGAGGAGAATAATCTACTTATCGCACTGCAAGAGAATAAAAACCAAAACTAGGTGGGTGCATTCTATGCAGAGGTTAATTTGTTGAGTTAAGGTAAAAAGTTCTTATTGTGTGGGTATCTTTAGTTGAAATTTTAATACAGATGAGGCTCCAAATTCAAATCAAATCATTATGCCCGCGAAGGCATCGGTTACAGTATGTAACTTTACATTTATATTGGTTCCTAGATCTCCCTCAAGGTGAGGTTGCGTAATTTTACACATAACCGAATTTCATTAAACCAATCTTAATTTATGAATAAGAATAATTTATTTAACAGAACTTAAAAAAACAGTTGTACTTAAATGCAACATTTTAAATAATAAACATTTTATACTAAAACCCGCCCTGGTTGTAAACTGTGTTACGGCAAGGTAAGATCCTCGTCCCATACAAATAAGGTTCTGCTTAATATCTGAATAAGAGCAATAGAGACGACCGAGTCAGTTTTAATAACTCAGGCATCTGTAGTTGGACGTAAACAAATTATCGCAGACAAAACAGTATGGCTTATTTTAATTATTTTGCTGGAGACGGTTAGTAAAATAAGTTAATAAAATTAATGACCAACGTCACCCATGCACGCCGCATGCCATACGAAACGTTTTGTTTCAACGTTCATTGAAATTACATTTAATTATCAGAAATAACAAACGATTACACTTTCTGCATTACCCCGTTGAATCATATGGGTCACTTCTTGGATCTTTATTTTCAGGTTTTACAAGTAAAGAGTGGAGCTCGCTTCTGGCGTCACTTCGACCAGTTTGACCACACCATCACCTACCACCATTTAAGGTACATGTCAAACACTTGAATATTAAAAAAAAAGTAGTTTTGTTCAGTAGAACTCATAAAGTATTCAAAATATGTATATTAAACCAGCCGGAATCATTACTGATATTGTTATTTTTAAATTATATATTTTTCACCACGCTCTCAAACTGCTTGACAAATAAATGTATCGTGAAAACTACGATACAATACTATTTTGAGATATACTCGTGGATGTCAGGATACCAGTCCAATTGAGATAGGTACCGTCATATGCCAGTGCAGGGCAATATTGTCTTATAACCTATATAGACATATTGAACTATATACCAAAGGAAGGAATTCACGAACAATAACGTTTGGAGACGTATTCATATTTTTGCAGAAGACAGATCCCTGTAATAGAACTAACGAACAGAACTAGTGCTCCTCAATAAAGCTGAGTGTAAGAAATCGTTGATCAAGTGGTTATGGAAATTAAGCTATGAAAAAACAGAAGGCCTGTTAAAAATAATACAATAAATTATGCTACTCCGTACACACACGTACTTACACACCCATACACACACTCACATACTCGTAAACAAACATACACACCTCAACCAATTACCCTAACACTTATCAAATTAAGATGATAAGATGATACTCTAGATCTCATTAATTTATTATTATACAACTAATTTATACAACAATACAATAAAATTTTATAATACATTAAGAATAGTAAAGCTCATGTTACAAATTAAAAAATAATGTTACATATATTAAACTCTATGTATAGGTAATCCACTGTAATTAATTAATTTGTTATTAATAAAAGAAATCTTAAATAAATTGTACCAAAAGAAAAGAAAAGTGAATGACTAGACTATGACTATGGCTACTACTTGGGAACCCACTCGAAGGAAAACAGGATCTACAGCACAAGTCTACTCGACTTAGTGTAGGTCCTGTTTGAAATTATGACGTATATACAAGCCATTAGTACAATTATAAATCTTTGTAAATTATATTATTTTAAATTGTTATAATGCGCTTGAAATTAATAAATGAAATTATTATTATTAATAAAATTCAAATTTTGATCTGAACTGATAACATATTTGGAGAAAATGTTTAATCAAGAAAAGTAATAGGTACTAATCTTTGTAGTGAATCTGGAATCGAGAGTCAAGCAGGGCGTGTCCGATTATTTCGCTTTACCCGATAACAGTCGGGTAGGCGGTGCGATAACAGTCGGGTTAGGCGATGCGATAACAGTCGGGTTAGGCGGTGCGATAACAGTCGGGTTAGGCGGTGCGATAACAGTCGGGTTAGGCGGTGCGATAGCGACCATCGCTAGTTCGCGATCAAACATACTGTTGCCGAGATGTCCTAACTGACATTCGCGCGATAGTCACGCGATCTCTATTGATCTCTATTGGTGTCCGCCAACACCCAATGTTTGCGTTCTATTGGGACTCCCGATTCTTATCATCGCGCCGCTCTGAGAGCGATCTCGTTCGATTGCCGTACGAAGTCGGTCTCAGCGATAAAGCAACCCATTGTATTGTCTTTGTAGTGTTTATATCGGTTATGTGTGATAATTCTATTAACAGTTCGATCCGACATGGTCTTTTTAAAAGAATAATTCATATATTCTTGACTATGTTAATCCCCATGATGTACATCCTCGGATCACTTACTGAATAGAATAGAATAGAATAATCATTTATTTGGCTGACTGTTTTGTACTGATTTATTGTACTGAGTACGCAGACCCGTGTAGACAAGGGGGTAGTCAGAGGAAAGTCCAAACATTACGTTTGATTCATGCCCACTTTCCAAATGAAGTTAAGTATTCACATGACAGGTTGCAAGCCATCGCCGCCTTTTAGAATGAGAATGATGACAGATGATTTCGTACTTTTTATTATTATTATAAAATAATAAATTATTTATTAATTACAGGACAGATCGTCCCCCAACCACAGTAAAATGTCAGATATTAATAGGGCTTAACCCTATAGATTAATTTATGATAAAACTTCGAAACCCGTCATTAAACTGCCTGTAAGATAGATTGAATCCTTCGAAGTTTGCCGCCAGACCTCAGAAACGTTAATAATGAAGGCGCTAATTGTCATCCAATAGAATAGAAGAAGTGGACACTATAAATAACCATACCTTATCATGTAAAATTTAAAAGTGTATTCTGCCTGACCTAACCAACGGTGTCCAGTCTTGATCACTGACTGAATCTCAAAATTGCAGGCTCGGGGTTTGCCAAAGAACGATGGAGCGCAGCATTTTGGGTGTCAAGACCGGCATCGCTGACGTCGGTATCAAGGCTGCCAAGTTGAAGTGGGATTGGGCGGGTCATGTCTCCCGCATGCAAATAGCAACCAAATAGGTGGGCTAAGGTCGTAACTGGATGGATCCCTGGGGGTGGAAAGCGACACCGTGGAAGGCCTAGAAAGGGGTGGCGGGATGATTTGGATGCTTTCTATAGGGACTGGCGGGATTTGGTACAAGATCGAGAAAAGTGGAGCGATGAGGGGGAGGCCTTTGCCCAGCAGTGGGACAGCATAGGCTAGATAAAAAAATATTTATGTTGCATTGTATAATTATTATTTCATTATATTGTTCCTATGTTTCATCATCATCATCATCACCTATTGCAGTCCACTGATGAACTTAGGTCTCTCCCAGGGTGCGCCATTAAGCCCGATCCTCAGCTCTTCTCATCCAATTCTTACCAGCCACAGCGCTCAAATCGTCACTCCATCTTGCCGGAGGGCGTTCTACGATCCTATGTTGGTTGAATGTAATTTTCTGTTTTCTCTTACATGTGATTTTCTTTCATGTTATACCTTTTTGTATTGAGTGAATATTTATTTGCTATGCTACCAAATAAATATTTGTCTATGTCTAAAATAATTTGTCAAGTGCGTGTCGGAGCACGCACAGTGAAGAGTTCCGTAGTCAATTAGACTGTATCTTAGTAATTTGTATCTACGATGTTTTTGCTAATAGCTTACGAGTAATGACTGTAATGACAGACGGGCATCGTGAAACTATAAGGGTTCTGAGTTAGACCAAAGTACCCTAAAAACATAGACTTTTGTCTATTACTAGCTGATCCTCCGAACTTCGTACCGCATTGATTTGCATATGATGCGGGCTGCTTATGTATGTACGTCACCCCGGTAGAATTGTCAATCGGCCATAATTAGCTGCATCTTTGTATAAGATTTTTTCTTTTTTTAAAAATTTCTTTTTCGTGATTTATTCCACTATTTTAATAGTTATTCTGCTATTCGGGGCGAAGAAAAATCCAATAAATCAAAGATTATCAAAATCGGTCCAGCCGTTCTTCAGTTATAAATGGTGTAATTAACACGACTTTCTTTTATTTATATAGATTACTGACAAGAAAACGCTTAAAAAGAACACGTGCATAGCGCTCGACTGATTTCACGTGACACCTGCTTTGGCAGCCAGACTATAAAAAGGCGGCGCTCGTTTGACACGTACGCACTCTCCGTCGTCCGAGACAAGTTCTCGGAGACCCGGATGACGAAATCACCTCCGCTAACGCGCAAGAGATTTCTGAGTCATCTACATTAGATAGAGCAAACTTCACAGATACACCAACCTCGCCGGCGAGGCCAGCGAGTTCCTTCAGTCGCCGCCTATACGAGGCACAAGCACGTACCCGTTTCTCTCCTATTCCCATCCTGGCAACGGCCCAAGCCGAGGTCGTACGTAAGTGGTGCCATTGCGCTAGTTGCCTCATCAAAAACTTACAGGGCTGAGCGCCTTCTGCGCTCGCCAAAAGTTCCGCTAGGCTGCAACGGCCTCAGAGGCCAACAACGAGACTAGTCCATTCGAAAGAAAAAAAAACACGTACGCACTTTGTATCGAGACTTCGTAGAGTTAACAACTAGTCTCTTATTTATTTATGTTGCACAACTTAAGTATTTAAATTTTGATGAGTAATTGTTATTTTAGTTGTTCGTCTGATTTATTTATGTATTTTTGAGTTAAGTTCAAGATTTATTTTTTATGTTAAATGGGGGAAAACCGCTTAAAATATATAGATTATTTTATATAATTATAATCGAATATTTTTATTTATACTTGGCAAGTTGCAACATTTCGGTGAAGAATGCATTCGCTGTATGTAGTCTCAAAAAGTACACAAATTTGGTAGTTGTGTAGGTAGGTGGGGCTATTACGTAACTTTCAATGCAATCCGTTTCAATTTCCCTTACAACGTGCAGTTGAATCGTCCAAATAAATTAAAAAAAATTGAAACCGGTATTAAACATATAAAATTATACAATGGATATCTCATATAGTTTAAAATAAAGCTGGCTGACTCTATGCTATACTGTTATTACCTTAAATTTAATGTTCTGTTCCGTGTACACAGAACTTCATGACACACTCGCTTTGTGTTTTTTTTATTCTATAATTATAGAATCGACGGCACTTGATATCAATGTAAACAAACTCTTATAGCTAATGCTTAATGACAATAACATATTCTCATTTTATGTTATTCTTTCTTTAGATACATTTTATGTTATTTTATATCCTTTTTCATCCGTTCTACTTATTACGCTGGTACTTAATCATGTTGGGTTACTTCTAGTGCCTACTTGGTCTATAACTTCGGTACCTACGCGTAAAAGTAAATAACTATATACAAATATCTATTACTAGCTGTTGCCAGCGGCTACGCCCGCGTTATTCTGGGATTCAAAAATACATATAAAAACTTAAACATCCTATTTTTATCCCATGGGAACTGATTTATGATATAAAAAGTAGCATTTGTGTTAATCCAGGTTATAATCTACGTGCATACCAAATTTCGTTGAAATTGATTCAGCCGTTTCGACGCGATTGGGTAACAATCAAAACAAACAAATAAATCAAACAAACTTCCGAACCTTCGCATTTTTATTATTAGTGTGATATCTGGGTTATAACGCAAAACGAGTATTTGAGGAAGCCTTACCGCTTGTTAAGGGTTTGATCTTATTCAGAAGCTTAGACGCGCGTCTTGCCAAAATCGCGTGAATGATGGGACAACAACAAATTTTCTAACAAAATTATAACCGACTTCAGAAAACAGAAAATAGAAAGCAGTAAGTGATGGAGTTATCGAAGATGGAGCCTATTTAGATGAAATTTCTATGAGTCCAATCGGAAAGGTAAGGAATTGGAATACTAACATAATTATAAATAATATCTGTATTTACATTAATGCAACAATAAATGAAATCCAATGAAAAGAGGATATATATTAAAAAAAACGAGTGAGCTTTAGACCACATGACTGAAGTAAAAAATGTCAACCTTATTTCGAGACGCATACTGTAAGTACATAAGTTATTTTCTTCTGCCTTTTTCGTAAATCGAAGCTGGTAGATCCAAAATACGAAACGTCGTAAATACTTTTTTTTATCTATAGCAAAATGAACTCTATTATACAGCATGAAGGAGTGTTTTGTTTTTGCAGTTTGTATAATTTAGGCTAATTTGGGATAAGAGATATGCGACAAATCAACTGGCTACGAGAGAAAGAGAGAATGAAAATGTGTGCTTGCACCTCTCTCTCTCTCTCTGGCCCCTACAGTAATATACGAACTCTCTCTCTTTCTATCTTCACTAACTTATATCTCCTTCTCAACAATTCTCGCAATTTTCGTAACACATTCACCAGCTTACTCCCCAAGTCAAGCGTGCGTAAAGAAGTTTTACTTCAAAAATATCCTTTCACATTTAAATATTCTCAAAATATAAGAATTTTCCAAATCGGATAAATGACGAAGTTCTGAGGGAATATAAAAAAAATAATACCTACAACCGAATTGAGAACAACCTCTATTAAAAAGAGTGTTCGCTATGATACAAATTAGTGATCCCTTTATTATATTGACGTGATAACGTCTTATAAATTTGGATGTCCTTTTAATCTGTGGATGATGTCGTGGGTCATGCATTTCTTTATAAAACTATTAGCACTATGTTCTACTTCATAATGTATGACTGTTTATCTCTCTCGTTATCACGTAAAACTATCGTCTGTAAACCGACTTTACAGACAACTAATTTTTTTTTAATCTTACTGCACTAGCTCATTATCTAGCTAGCCTATCCGTTGGGTCGCCGCGCCGCAACATGTACTTTTCATAAATACCTCTCTATCGTCACCAAGGGCGGATCCAGGGGGAGGGTCATGGAGGTCATGACCCCCCCCCCCCCCCCTGGGCTGGGTACAGGACCTAGGTGGACCACTAATTAAAATTGTTAAACATAATGTTTTTATATATTAGGTTGGGGAAAAAGTTTATTCGCATTTTTTAAGAAAATTCAAAACATTTTTTAATATAGTTTATTTACATTTAACTAAAGTATGTAAAAATCATTTTGTTCGATAACTTTTTGCCATCTTATAAGTAGGGACATGATCCCATTGCTATAGAAATTTTGGGGGTTCTGATCAAAATACCGCGACAAGTAGTTTTGGCAGTCCTCTTGTGATGTTAACCTGACACTGCCTAAAGAATTCTGAAGAGACCGAAACAGGTGGAAATCTGAAGGTGCAAGGTCAGGACTATACGGCGGATGCATTAATACCTCCCAGCCAAACTCTCTTAATTTTTGCTGAGTGGTTAAAGATGTGTGAGGTCTAGCGTTATCATGATGTAAAACCACACCCCTTCTGTTGATTAATTCCGGCTGCTTTCTCTCAACTTCTTGCTTTAATCTCATCAGTTGTTCACAGTAGAGTTCAGAATCAATGGTCCTGCCTGGTGGTAACAGCTCATAATGAATAATGCCTGTTGTGTATAGATTGCCGAGGGTTAGTGGCTACGTAGTCCCGTATTTGCGAAGGAGAAAATAAAAAACACCAGTCTTGATCAAATAGGCAGCAAGGCGGCGAGGCAGATTTTCTTCCTATTTTTCTTCTTTCTTCCTGTTGCTTCCTTTTCCGATGTTGCCCGAGCACTAAATGCTGACGGCCAATAGGCGCCGTCTTTTATACTATTCCTCGCAATTTTCTAGAACATTCACTGCCTCACCCCCTTTAGCCTTTATTTATTACTTTTTTATATTATACATATTGTTTGTTGTATATTACTATATTTATCTTATAGACTATGATTATTACTTATGAATAATACATGCGTCTTCACCCGGCGCCGCTCGGTTTAGAAATGGCGGCGCGCCGTGTCTTCTTACGCTTTCACACACAGTAGTGTGGGGCATCAGTACCGGGCATTTTTGCCCTTTCCTGCGGAGTTCTTTCCGCCCCCCGTTTCTACGGGGGGGTCATCGGGTCGGCTCGCGGAGCCTCAGGTGACTTACTCACGCGTTGCTGGCCGCCCGACGGTCTCTCCGCAGGACGGAGTGATTTGCGGTCGGCTGCTTGACGCGGATCTAGGTTGGGTGGTAGGAGGGGTGGGGGTGGGGAGGGATGGAGGGATGTCAGAGTCTGTTGACGTCTGGTCGTTTTCTGTTACCAGTTCCCGCGAATATGGCTTACTCTTTGGGGGTCTGTCTGTGAGAGGAGCTAGTTCTCGTAAGTGTGAGTAAGCAGAGTTGCCCAGGCGCGCAAACATCCTGGTTGCTAGGCGGCCTATAAATTGGTCTAAGCTCTCAATTTCTAGGTCCCGTTGGATTGTGCTGTTTCGGACGTACCGTGGCGCATGGTCCTGAGGCAGAGGCTTTGCTGACTTCGCAGTATCTTTCTGTGGCCTTTGGCTAACAAAGCATACCATGCGGGGGTCGCGTATGTAAGACGCGGACGGACATAGGTCTTGTATAGTCCAACCTTCATTTGGAGCGGTAGGTTGGACTGCAGGACGGGCTTGAGTAGTGCTCGGGTTATACTCGCCAGGCCACGTACGTTCCTTACGTGTTTCCTCATCGTCAGGTTGCGGTCTAGTGTTACTCCCAGGTATTTCGCCGTGTGCGACCAGGCCACCGGCTGTTCCTCCAGGGTGAGTTTGGGTGGTAGGGTGAGCTTCCTCGAAAAGCGACGGCCTGTGTCTTACTCACATTGACACTCAGTCTCCATTTTGTCAGCCAGGCGGGGAGCTCTGTTAGGACCCTTTGCATCTTAGTGGCGGCGTGGTTTAGGTTCATAGATTTGGTTATGTATGCGGCGTCGTCCGCGTATAGGGCTAACAGAGCTTCTTCTGTTTTGGGTATGTCATCGGTGTATTGTGAGTAACACACTGGGGAGAGGCAGCTGCCTTGAGGGACTCCGGCCCCTATTGGTCGTCTGGAGGAGGTCGCCTGCTCCACGCGCACTGAAAAGCTGCGGCCTTGGAGAAACGAAGCTATTACCTTCACAACCTTCTTCGGTATTGGTGAGGTAGCCATCTTGTAAAGGAGTCCCGCGTGCCAGACTCGGTCGAACGCTTTTTCCATGTCTAGGAATACTGCGACATAGTGCTCGCGCCTGTTGTGGGCGGTGGTGAGGTGATGCAGTACTCTACACAGTTGGAGCGTCGTGCTATGTTCTGACCGGAATCCGTACTGTTCTGGGCGCGGGGGGATGTGAGGCTTGATGTGGGTAAGGAGGAGCTTTTCAAATAATTTTGATATGCTAGGAAGAAGGGTGATGGGGCGATAACTCTCAGGGAGAAGGATGTTTTTGCCGGGTTTTGGGATCATGATAACCCGGCCGGATTTCCAAGGAGTAGGGAAGTGACCGCTCCGTATAATCCCGTTAAAGAGCCGGGTTACGGAAGCGACCATTTTGTAGGGGAAGTGACGGATGGCAGCGTTCGTGATATTGTCCTCGCCGGGTGCCTTCCTTGGCTTTGTCCGACGTATGGCCCGTTGGACTTGACGGGAGAGAAGAAAAAACCTGCGGTGTCTGCCTCCTGGGCGTCGGCCTTGAGGTAGTTTTGGACAAAGGTTTCCACTTCTACTGTGTGTGCCGGGTCTTTGTCTGGGTTGGGCTTGAACTGGTCCTCAAGGCTGTCTGCAAAGATCTCCGCTCTGTCTTCAGCTCGGTATCTGGGGTTACCATCTTGGTGTCTTAGAGGTCGAATGGGTGTTGCGGTGCTCCTCAGCTGTCGACAGAGTTTGTGGAGTGACGCCCAGTCTTCTGTGGCGTCTTCAATCCTTCTCTCCCATTGTCGGGCGTTGCCAGCTTGTAGCTCTGCCTTCACCTCATCGCAGAGGGCGTTCAGCTTGGTCTTCAGACGTGGGTCCCGTGTTCTCTGCCATTGTTTCCTCAGCCTACGCTTCTCCGAGAGGAGTCTGGTCAGGTGTGCTGGTGCTCTGGTCAGTCTGTTTTGACGAGGTGGTTTTGAGGCTTCAGAGAGTGCCCCTTGTATCGCGATCGTTATCTCCCCGGCCAGTTGGTCCACATCTGCGGGGTTATCCACTGGTCTCGTGGGGACTGTCTTCTGCAGGGCCTCCGAGAACAGGGTCCAGTCGATTCCAGGTCTAGGTGGCGGTGGTTTGAGGACGGCCGGGCTGGTTTCCAGTATAAGCAGAACTGGTTGGTGGTCGGACTGCACTTCGTCGAGTAGTACCTCCAGCTTGGGGTAGTTCAGTAGGTGTGTGTGGACTGCGAGGTCGATGACATCTGGTGCGTGGTTCTCATTGTCTGGATAGTGTGTAGGTGTCTCAGTGCCTGCGACCTCGTAGTCGTGGGTTTCTGCGTACCGCTGGAGGATACCACCGTCTCTGTTCCTTCTGAGTGAGTTCCAGTTCCTGTGCTTGCAATTCCAGTCACCGGCCGCTATCATCGGGCCTATTGGAGGGGTAGGGAGCAGTTTTCGGAGGTCCGCTGGTGCCAGAGGCGTACTTCCTGGGGGATGGTATATGGCGTGTATTTGTATGGAGTTGCCATCGATGCAGATCTCAACCCCCAGTGCCTTCATCGACACCAAGTCTAGGTCTGGTAGTGGTTGGTGGACCAGTCTTCTCTTCACCAAGACCATTAGACCCCTGATGCACCTTCCGTCCGCGCTCTGGTCATCCCTGCGGTAGATGATGTAGCCCGGGAACTTGGGCTTATCGGTGCTTTTGAGTAGGGTCTCGTTTATGAGAGCCACGTCTATGTTCTGCTCTTTCAGAAGGGGTCTCAGAAGTAAAACTTTGTTCCCTCTGTCTTTACTTGTGAGGCCCCGAGCGTTCCAGAACATGACTCTCAGTTCCCTACCTTGAGGAGCTTCCCGATCCCGCTGAGCACAATTGGGATCGGGTCTCCCCCCGTTCGTAGGGTTTGGAGGACCTCCTGTAGGATTTGAAGCGCCGTGTCCAGTAACTCTAAACGGTCGCTGTCGTAGCGGTGAGTTGTCTTCTTAGGGGGATGGCGGCGCGTTTTCGGTGCGGCGCTTTAAATACTACCCTGCCCCCCGCTTCACTACTATATAAACTCGCCCTAAATGGCGGCCGCCGTCATTTTCAATTCGAGCGTCGGAACGGGCGTATGCGCACTCATTTCTACTCTTATTAAATAGAAATGTGTTACCTCCTACCTACATTTACCCATTTTATAGTAAAACAACAAATAATCGTAACTTTATTTGCTTCATAACTGAAGAATATTATTCTTATCTAATTATTCTTATTATAATACTTCCAAACGTTTATTCTTATTATTATTCAAGAATTAATGTAATTAACACTTATTAATACTATTCTTTAAGAGATATTAAGACAAACATTAACTAATATTTCCATTATAAAATATTCATCAATCAGCAGTCTCTATACACTTAAATATTATTCTTATCGTTTAGATATCTATTCTTACTATCTATTTACAAACAAGATTATTCTTAAAGTAGAAGATTAATATGTAAACGAGGTAAAATAATACAATTTTCATACTATGGTCATGGGTTGCGACGGTCACTACTTGTACCCCTCTCGCCGCATGTAGTCCTTATGATGCTGTCGTGCACATTTCTCCCGCCGTCGCAGCACGCGACTCCACCGGTAGCACGACGATCTTCTTGCATGGTAGGCGCAGGACGTGCCCGTTGCTCGTAGTGATGTCCACGACTCGTATCTCGTTGTCTTCTCCAGGGTAGGTTCTGGTCACTCTTCCTCTTGGCCAGACGTTCCTCGGCAGGTTTGGGTCGCAGATGATCAACAGGTCACCGACCTTCGGGGCGGTCCCGGTGGCTCTGGGCTCCCGCCGGTGTTGGAGCAAAGGGATGTACTCCTTCACCCATCTCTTCCAAACTTCGTCGGCCAGAAGTTGTGCGCGCTTCCAGAGTTGTCGTGCGGATTGATCCTCTTGAGTGAAGCTGCCCGGTGCTGGCACGTGACTGTTTGGCACCAGCAGGATGTGGTTCGGGGTCAAGGCCTCGGGTTCTTCTGGCGTCACAGCGACATGCGTGAGCGGCCGCGAATTAATGATGTTCTCGACTTCCACGAGGAGTGTGTGCAGGACCTCGTCGCTTGGGTGCTTCTCATGCAGGATGACGCGTAGGGCTTCTTTGACGCTACGCACGAGTCGTTCCCAGACGCCGCCCATGAAGGGGGAGGCGGGGGGAATGTAACGCCAGTTGATGCGGCGTGCGTTGGCCTCTTCTCGTGTTGCTTCCCAAGCTTCTTGCTGGGCTTCTCTCAATTCCTTATCTGCTGCCTTGAAGCACGTCGCGTTGTCTGACCACAGTTCGGTCGGTTGTCCTCTTCTCGCGATGATTCTTCTTAGCGCGGCGATGGCAGAATCCGCACTTAATGATGTCACTACTTCTAGGTGGACGGCCCTTGTCGTGAGGCAAGTGAAGAGGGCGACCCACCGCTTCTCACGGTGTCTTCCCACGGTGACTTCCAGCGGTCCGAAGTAGTCCAGTCCTGTGTAGGAGAAGGGACGCGCGTGATGGGTGAGACGTGCTGGAGGTAGGTTTCCTGTCGAAGGGATCGCGGGCTTCGCTTTTCTCATTTGGCACTGTGGACATCTTCTTATTAAGCTCCTCACTGTGGGTCGTATTCTTGTCACCCAAAACCGTTGTCTTATTTCATTCACTGTGGTTTCTACCCCACCGTGGAGCATCTTCTCGTATACATGTTGGATGTACATTCTTGTATACTTGTGCTGTCCGTCCAACAGGGCAGGGTTGGCTGTTTCCTCCTGTATACCTGGCGTCGCGACGATTCTTCCTCGTAGGCGTAGTAATCCATCTTCACCTATGTACACGCTCAGAGTGGCAAGGCGGTCCTTTGACGTGGGCGTGTCGCCGTACATTATTCGCGTCTTTTCATCGGCGTAGCTGTCATCCTGTACTTTCCTTATCCACATCTTCTCTGCTCGTAACAGGTAGCTCGCGTTCAGGCACACTAGTTTTCTTTTTTCTGTTTTCTTGGTTGATGTCGTTCCTTTATTCTTGTCGGTCTTTTTCTTAATGCGGCCCCATGCGGCATCTTTTTCTCCATTCTTTTTAGTCTTCTTGTGTCTTGTTGCAGCTGCTCTGTGTTTCTTGATCTTACACAGACCTATGAATTGTAGCACTCTTCCTGTGGCGCGTATAAGTATCGGCCACTTAGCTATGTTGTCTATGTTCGGCAAGTGTTCGTGCGTCTTTATGTCTTGCGACGCGTGGCATCTTTCTTCCCCAGTTTCTGTGTTGGTGACCTTTACTTCTGTTGGCAAGTCTTCTTCTCGCCGTCTTAGGAACTCAGGACCCTGAAACCATCGGTGCTGCGCTGTGAAGTCGCTCGGCGTTTCTCTCGTGGCGTCGTCTGCAACGTTTTCTTTGGTGGGGACCCAGCGCCACTCGTTCACTTTGGTGAGGTCTTCAATCTCAGCCAGGCGATGTGCGACGAACGTCTTGTAGGCACGCGGTTCCGCTCTTATCCACGCGAGGACAGTGCGTAAGTCGCTCCAATAAGTCTTCCTTTCGAACTCCAGGTCGTGTTCTTCGGCCACAGTCTTCGCTAGTCGCGCGCCTATCAGGGCCGCTTGCAGCTCAAGTCGTGGTATAGACGTGGGCTTCAGGGGTGCGACGCGACTCTTGGCTGCTACCAATACGACGTTCACTGACCCATCGACGTGTTGCGTACGTATATAGACCGCTGTTGCATATGCTTCTTCACTCGCGTCGACAAACGTGTGTAATTCTCTCGAAGCCACTGATTGCTGCATGTCGTAACATCGCTGAATGTGAAGTCTTTTTATGGCGCGCAGGTTGTTCAGCCACGTTGTCCAGCGCGGTTGCAGCTCTTCAGGGATTGGTTCATCCCAGCCGGTCCCATATCGCCATGTTTCTTGCATCAGTCTCTTGGCAGGTGTTGTCAGGGGTGATACCAGTCCGAGCGGATCGAACAGCGACATTATCACGCTCAGTGCTTCTTTCTTCGTAGGTGGGCGATTGTTGTACAGCACCTCTGGCGGAGTCTTCTTATCGTTCAAGTGGAAACCGATACAATCTTCTTTCACTTCCCACAGCAGTCCGAGGGTTTTCTCGACGTCGGTGCCACCTATGGGTACTGTAGCGGTTTTGCTGTTCGTGTCGAAGCGACGTAATATGGTCTGTCGGTTCGACACCCAACCTCGCAGAACGAAGCCAGCTTGACGATGAATGTGGTCCACTTCTTTCGATACTTCTATTGCTTCTTCTTCACTCGGGAAGCTTGTGATGAAGTCGTCCATGTAGTGATTTTTCTTTATCTCTTTCACTGCTCTGGGGAATGCTTCTGCGAAGTCTTCTGCGTTCCTATTCTTTATATACAACGGTGAGGACGTTGCTCTGAAGATCACTGATGTCATCTGAAACTCCTTCGCCTTCGTTTCTCCTCTGCAGTCTCCTCTCCACAGAAACCTCAGCGCGTCTCTGTCTTCTGTTCTGATCTTGATCTGCATGAACATCTCTTGAATGTCGGCAGAGACCGCGAATGGATGCTGCCGGAACCTCATAATGACTCCGGGTAGTGACTGCAGAAGGTCAGGGCCGGAGAGTAGCATGTCATTCAGGCTCCTCCCGCGTGATCTTGCTGCTGCATCATGTACCAGGCGTATCTTCGGTTTTGAAGGATTGCACACTGCAAAATATGGCAGGTACCATGTTTTCCCTTTAGGTGCAGGTGTGGTGGCTGGAGCCGCGTATCCCGACGCGAGAAGGTTGTTTATCTCGTCTGGGTCGCAATCTAGTCTCTTCTCCAGCGTCCGCAATCTTTTGTAGGCGTCTTCATAATTGTTTGGGATCTGGCACTCGTCTTCTTTCCACAGAAGTGCAGTCTCAAAACGGCCATCGGGCATTCTTCTGCTTTTTTCTTGCAGAATCTTCATTGCTCGTTCTTCTGGATCGTTCTTCTGTTTCTTGTGTTCTATTCCAAGCGCTTCCAGGTCGAAGAACCTCTTCATCATATGGTCCATCGAGTCTTCTTTAGCCGCTATGGTGGTATGTCCGCAGAAGGCTACTGGTTTCTGATAAGACGTACGGTATCCGTGTAGCACCCAGCCCAGTCGCGTGTGAGTTGCGACCGGTTGGTCTTGTCTTCCTGTTCTTATGTCGAGTGCTACTAGAAGTTCCCAGTTGTCCTGTCCTATCAGTATCTTGGGTGAGGCGTCCTTGTAGATCAGCTGGTCTTTGATGTCCCGTAGATGAGTGCAGTCTTGAAGATCTCTCCGTTCTATATTCTGTTTGGTGAACATCAGCCGCTGTACTGTGCGTGCATTGCGCATTGTGTATTCTTCTTCGCTGTATCTTCCGATAATTTTCTTCGATGCGCTTCGGAGCGGTGTGACTTGGCGCGCTTCGACGGCTTCAATGTGTTGGAGTCTTCAGCCCGTTGTGTCGTGACGTTGGTCTCCGTACTTGTTGTTTTCTCTGTTGACGTCGTGTACTCTGTGGCCGAGGTTTCCGTAGTCGCGGTGCCTTCCGACGTTGTCGCAGATTTTTCTTGACGTGCAGAAGCTGGCGGAACTCTCGCGGAGCTCGTAGTACTTACCCTCTGTGTTGCCGGGTTCTTGATTCGTCGGGCTTGGTCGTTGTTCTGTCAAGTCGGCGACGCTTCCTTTCTTCGATCGCGTAACAGGCATCTTGAATAATTCGTTCGCAAAAATACGTAGATAACCCGCGCTGTTAGTCTTCAAAAATTATCCGGCTCGAAGGACCAATTGATGTTGTGTATAGATTGCCAAGGGTTAGTGGCTACGTAGTCCCGTATTTGCGAAGGAGAAAATAAAAAACACCAGTCTTGATCAAATAGGCAGCGAGGCGGCAAGGCAGATTTTCTTCCTATTTTTCTTCTTTCTTCCTGTTGCTTCCTTTTCCGATGTTGCCCGAGCACTGAATGCTGACGGCCAATAGGCGCCGTCTTTTATACTATTCCTCGCCATTTTCTAGAACATTCACTGCCTGACCCCCTTTAGCCTTTATTTATTACTTTTTTATATTTTACATACTGTTTGTTGTATATTACTATATTTATCTTATAGACTATGATTATTACTTATGAATAATACATGCGTCTTCACCCGGTGCCGCTCGGTTTAGAAATGGCGGCGCGTTTTCGGTGCGGCGCTTTAAATATTACCCTGTCCCCCGCTTCACTACTATATAAACTCGCCCTAAATGGCGGCCGCGCGTCATTTCCAATTCGAGCGTCGGAACGGGCGTATGCGCACTCATTTCTACTCTTATTAAATAGAAATGTGTTACCTCCTACCTACATTTACCCATTTTATAGTAAAACAACAAATAATCGTAACTTTAAACAACAAATAATTTTTTTATTTGCTTCATAACTGAAGAATATTATTCTTATCTAATTATTCCTATTATAATACTTCCAAACGTTTATTCTTATTATTATTCAAGAATTAATGTAATTAACACTTATTAATACTATTCTTTAAGAGATATTAAGACAAACATTAACTAATATTTCCATTATAAAATATTCATCAATCAGCAGTCTCTATACACTTAAATATTATTCTTATCTTTTAGATATTTATTCTTACTATCTATTTACAAACAAGATTATTCTTAAAGTATATTGATTAATATGTAAACGAGGTAAAATAATACAATTTTCATACTATGGTCATGGGTTGCGACGGTCACTACTTGTACCGCTCTCGCCGCATGTAGTCCTTATGTTGCTGTCGTGCACAATTCCCTTCCAATCCCACCACACACACAGCATCACCTTGTTGCGATTTAACCCGGGTTTTGCCACAGTCTGTGAAGCCTGACCGGCCTATGACTACGACCTTTTTCGCACGTTCTTGTCGTACGTGATCCACTTTTCATCAACAGTTATCAGCTTCTTCAAAAATGGTTCGGTTTCATTACGTCGTAATAAAGAATCACAAATGAGTACACGGTTCCTTAGGTTTCTTTCAGTGAGCTCGTGGGGTACCCAAATATCGAGCTTTTTTGTGAACCCAGTTTTTTTCAAATGCGCCAAAACTGTTTTGTAGTCAATTCCCAGTTCTTCAGCTACGTCGTAACTACTGATATGCCGATCTAGCTCCACTTTTTCAAAAATAGCATCAATTTTATCCGTAATAGGGCGACCAGAGCGACGTGCATCTTTGACATCAAAATTTCCGGATTGAAAACGCTTAAACCAAATTTGTACTACTCTCACAGACACTGCACTAGGTCCATAAACATCGCAATTTTTTTTCGCGGCTTGCGTTGCATTTTTACCTTTTTTGTAGTAAAATTTTAAAATGTATCGAATTTCTTCATTAGATTCACTCACAGTTACAGTACGAAAAACAAATAAAAACCACACATTTTCCTAATTTGAATTTGGAATTACCTTCTTTAAAATTTAAACTTTGAATGATACCAAAACCAGCCACTTCTTGTGAACTTCTTGTGAATTGACCACGACTATGTGCCCCCCCCCCCCCCCCCTCCCGGGCACCAAAGCTGGATCCGCCCTTGATCGTCACGTTATAAAAATAATATCGTTGTTTCATTACACAGACTTGATAATAGTATATTATGATACAAGTTACTCACGAATTTCATACGCACTTTTTCAACACACTTGCGAGGAAAAACATATATTCTGTACTAAAGCTTTCCATTTTTCCAATTATTTACCACACAGCAACAAATGCGATACAAACAAAAAAATGGGAAATGGCGCGTAAAATTTTTTTTGCACGCGCCAATGTAAGGTGATTGATTACATATAGGCATACTACAGCCTACTTCAAAATTATAATTTTAGTGATAAAACGAAAATATTTTATAACAAATTACGTAAGTGTAATTGTAACGTGTAATTACGTTTACGTAATTTCATAATAATAAATGTTTTTCGTCTTAATTAGGGATACATTTATTTACTCCAAAAATGTAATAGGTTTTTCAGCGGCATAAAACCTCTTTGTTGTTACAAAAACTGTATTACCTGGTTAAATTGAAAATGCTCTGTTTACTCGCATATAATTTGCAGTTAGGTACTAACGTAACTTTATAGGGATAATTCTATTATGCATTGGTGTGTAATAATATTATGCACGTGTGTATTATACGAGTAGTTCGGTTTATGGCCCTAAGAACGATGTAATAAGGCTCACTTAACGAGCAAGTGTGTTGAAAAGTAAATAAAAGGTATTTATGCCTAACCATAAAATTATTGAATAAGTTGACTTTAGATATAAGAGATTTAGATAGGAATGTAATTGTATTTTCCGTTGCTTGTTATTACCTAGTCATCCATATGATACCCTTTGTTTGTTAGGTATGTTGTTGCTATTCTGTGTGTGCCCATTTCTGGTTCTGAGATGATAGCGATGGCTTTATCCAAAATTCTACAGTGGTTTGTTTTCTGGCCATTTCCATTGGTTGGTGGATTATAATCTTACCGATGCCGCCTTTGCTTCTTGCTGTATATACCTAGTCAGGTCATAAGTATTGTCACACAGTAAAAACTTTTCTTTTAGAATGCTGGCCACAAAAAAGTTTATAGAATTCGAATTTCAAATTGTTCATGAAAATAAAAATGTATACTTTTTAGAATTTTACTCATTTTTAAATATGGACGGGACGCTTAAAGACCGTGTTGCAGTTATTGCGTTGCATCGTTGCGGTTGCGCGCTAAATCAAACTTTTGACATACTGAAAAATTTGAATATAACCAAAAGATTCGTTTATCGCACCATCAAACGATACAATGAAGACTCTAGTGTAGATGACAGGTCAAGAAGTGGTCGCCCTCGGTCTGTTAGGACTCCAGCAGTGATAAAAGCTGTGAAGGCGCGAATTCAAAGAAATCCCAAACGTAAGCGGAAACTGTTTGCCCTTCAGATAGGGTTAAGCAGAACCACGGTGAAAAGGGTGTTAAATGAAGACTTAGGGCTTCGGGCATATCGAAGAAAAACAGGACATCGTTTGAATGCTCGTCTAATGGACCTGAGACTGAAGAGATGCCGCGCTTTGTTGAAGCGGTACGCAGGAAAAAAATATCGGGAAATTCTTTTTTCGGATGAAAAAATTTTTACCGAGCTAGAACTAACAAAATGATAAGGTGTACGCACACAGTAGTGAAGAAGCGAGCAACCGTATTCCGCGTGTCCAACGAGATCATTTTCCATCCTCGCTCATGGTATGGTTGGGAGTTTCTTATTGGGGCTTAACAGAGGTAAATTTTTGTGAGAAAGGTGTAAAAACGAATGCAGTTGTGTATCAAAATACAGTCCTGACGAACCTTGTGGAACCTGTTTCTTATACCATGTTCAATAACAGGCACTGGGTATTCCAACAAGATTCGGCGCCAGCTCATAGAGCGAAGAGCACACAAGACTGGCTGGCGGCGCGTGAAATCGACTTCATCCGGCACGAAGACTGGCCCTCCTCCAGTTCAGATTTGAATCCGTTAGATTACAAGATATGGCAACACTTGGAGGAAAAGGCGTGCTCAAAGCCTCATCCCAATTTGGAGTCACTCAAGACATCCTTGATTAAGGCAGCCGCCGATATTGACATGGACCTCGTTCGTGCTGCGATAGACGACTGGCCGCGCAGATTGAAGGCCTGTATTCAAAATCACGTAGGTCATTTTGAATAAACTTTAGTGTCATAAGAATCTATGTTTTGTTAAGTTCATTTTGGTATATAAATGGTTACATAATGAATAAACTTGTTTCAATTATTTTATATTAAACATGTGACAGAATTTATGACCTGACTAGGTACACTTGAAGTGGCGTCATTCCAAATGTGATATCTAGCGCGGCAGACAGAGGGAGCATATCTAACTTTTGGACTTGTTGCAGAATGTTTATTGCCGTTACTAGGTCAGTTCTTGGCCACCATACAACAGCGCCGTACGTACATAAGTGCCGGTCGAACTATTATCATAATATTAAAATTGTTTGAATATTGAAAATTTTCTATGGTAATGGATGAAAAAAACAATTTTACAATAATACTAGGCATTAGCCCTACCCGTGTTTTAATTTAATGTCGTACATAATAAAACACGTTTTACATTAGATACATGCGAATCGTCCAACATACCTCAGTGCCTTAAGACGAAAGTCTTCAATCAGTGTGTGTTACCAGTGATGACATATGGAACCGAGACGTGGTCCTTCACTATTGGCCTTATGAATAAGCTCAGAGTCGCTCAACGAGCTATGGAGAGGGCTATGCTCGGGGTTTCTCTACGGGATCGAATCAGAAATGAGGAGATACGTAGGAGAACTCAAGTCAACGACATAGCCCGACGGATTAGCACGTTGAAGTGGCAATGGGCAGGCCATATAGCGCGCAGAACAGATGGCCGATGAGGTCGGAAGGTTCTCGAGTGGAGGCCATGGACCGGCAAGCGCAGCGTAGGACGTCCACCTATAAGATGGGCAGACGACTTGGTAAGAACCGCAGGTCGGCGTTGGATGCAGGCCGCTTCCAACCGCAGTTCCTGGAGATCAATGAGGGAGGCCTTAGTCCAGTAGTGGACGTCCTGCGGCTGATATGATGATGATGCGAATAAGCCTCGCTTCTTCCACCCGTAAACCCGCAGCCTTCAGTCACCTCCCGAAGCGATCGCACCTCCAATTACGCAGGATTTGTCAAACTAAACAGTAGACCAACTGTTCATCGGACGTTTGCACAAACAATTAATTGCTCTGAGAATAATTGTCAAGGCACGCCTTGAAGATTCGGGATTTCGGGAAAACTGTCCCGTTTAATTAAAAGCCCGCGGTGTAACGATGCTGATTTGGCGATAGAATTCTATTGTGGAAATACGCAAATTATATTATTTAGAAAATTAAATAAAAGCGCTCCATTTGAGCTCTTGTCGGCCCTTCAATACATTTTGTAGCTTCGTTTGTATATCATTATGGATTTTATGACACATTATGTACTACATACGTATTACATACGTCTATGAAGTGCATTAGTTATCTATACTGATAACATAAAGAGGAAAGATTTCTTTGTTTGCATTGAATAGGTTCCGAAACTACAGGACCGATTTAAAAAAATATTTCACTGTTGGGAAGCTACACTATCCCCGGGTGACATAGGCTACTTTTTATCCAACTGCGCAGAAGGAGGGTAATGTTTTTTATTGAAAAACTACACGTGCGAAGCGGCGGATTTGTCAGCTAGTTAGTTATAAAAATATTATATTATAAAGAATAATACATTTATTAACAGAATAAATATCCAATATTAAATAATTAAGAATAAATATACAATTTCTATAATGTTGTATAAACGTGAAAACCTGTAATTGGCTATCTGTTAAACAACCTGTTATTTGTATAAGTTTATATTATCATTTAAATAGACGCAGACGGAAAAAATAAGCATTATCAGCTTTACAGCACTAGTCTACTATTAAAATGACTGTAAATGGTCGGACGGACACACAGACGGACATAGTAAAATATATGGGTTCCGTCCGAGTTAAACTACGGAACTCTAAAATAAAAATTGCTGGATATTTCACGCAGCGTTTTCGTACAAACTCTACCTAGTTTATATATCTAATATATATCTTTATTTATTATTTATGTACCTTCAATGTTCTAATTTATTTGAAATTATGATTGTTTTCAGGTGCGTTATAAACAGGCTATATATAATCTACAGAGGTGGTTTTCCTAACTCATCTAGTTTCGTATGAGCAGTAATGAATCGGAAAATTTCTTTAAGAATATAGAATCATCTATACTTAATATTATAAAGAGGAAAGATTTGTATTTTTGTGTGTATGTTTGTAATGAATAAACTCAAAAACTACTAGTCCGATTTCAAAAGTTCTTTCACAATTGGAAAGCTACATTCACTTTCAGTAACATAGGCTACTTTTTACTCAACTGCGCAGAAGGAGGGTGATGTTTTTATTGAAAAACTACGCGTGCGAAGATGCGGATTGGTCAGCTAGTAATATATAAAACTTCAGCTTCTGTATGTTTGTGTCCGTAAAACTCGAAAAGTAGTCGATGGATTCACTTGAAAATTTTACACCACGTTGTATTTCTATTGATGATTTTTTTTTTTATACTTTTTATCCCTAAGTTCCCTTGGGAAGGGGTAATACCAAGCGTGGGCATCCGCAGGCGTGGCAGTTAGTATAATATAGCACAGAACAGAAATTCTATGTAAAAATTCTTCATAGATAAATTCAGAAAGTGTTTTAAAGCGATAGCAAGAAAATGAGACCCTGATGTAATTTAAAATACATTTAGACAGATAATTCACTTAAAGAGTTTTCAAAGAAAATAATTACAGAGACCACCACCCGTTAACTTACTTCGCTTACAAATAAGGATGAGCTACTCTGAAACCGAAGACTCTCTAATAATATAGGTACACACTTCAAATACAGTCCAGTCAAGCTAACATGAACGAATAACTTAGAAAAGTAGTTATACCCAGGGTTTTGCCTTATTTACTCTTGCCTAGTTCTTATATTTTTATTATTTCTGTATGTATGGTTATTCAATAAAGAGTTATCTATATATGTATCAATCTATCTTTTGTCATGGATCATCTTTTGTTTAATTTTAACTTAATAAGAACGCAATGAACCTTAAAATTTACTTTTTACCCTAGTGCCGTAAATTGCATTTACGGAGTTAACAATGACCAAATTTTGATAGCATGAGTATTTAAATAATATAACGCTAAAATAATCTATGTTAGCGTATCTACGCTAAAACTCTCTACTAATAGAAACACGACCGTACAAATGATTTTTAGGGTTCCGTACCCAACCGTGATAGGTTAGACAGTTGAAATTTTCACAGATGATGTATTTATATTGCCGCTATAACAACATATACTAAAACAGAATAAAATAAATATTTAAGGGGGGCTCCCATACAACAAACGTGATTTTTTGCCGTTTTTATAGATAATGGTACGGAACCCTTCGTGCATGAGTCCGACTCGCACTTGGCCGGTTTTTTATATTTACAACACGGAGATAGATCAAGTAATTTGCCAGTGGTAACCATCGCCTGTAATAAAGCATTGCCTCGTAGATCCCGTAACTTAGGAACGTACCCACGTATTTATGTAGCTCTTGTTAGGTACCTGCCTATAACGACCGTTTCTAATTCTGTTGTTTTTATGCCTTTCTGCGTTTTTATAGGTAGGTACCTACCATTTTCATAATGTTATTTTTAATGTATATTTCAATCTTTTATTGTAATTTTATTACCTTCTGTTTTATTTTGTCTGTACTGTACTGTTGTCCTAAATAAATGTATTTTACTTCACTTTACTTAACCCTACGATGCACTGCCCTGTGTGCATCAACATACACATACAGGTGTAAAGCCTAATGTTAATGTAATTTCCCCGGCACCCATACCTTTAAAACTGAAACACAGCATCTTGCAATTCAAACTACCAATAATGGCGGAGTATATTTTTGAAACCATCACAATAAATGCGAAAGTTTGGATGTTTGTTTGTTACTCAATCACGCCGTAACGGCTGAACCGATTTCGATGAAAATTGGTATATACGTAGATTATAACCTGGATCATCTACTTTTTATCCCATAAATCAGTTCCCATGGGATAAAATTACGGTGTCATGTGTCAAGTTGCAACACCGAGTTTAGCTTTATTTCTAGGTTACCTACACATTTAGCAGTGCAACACGTACGAAGTCGCGGGCAACAGCTAGTAAGTAATAAACAAATAAAAAGAGAAAATTTACATAAAAAGAGGCTTACTTAAATTATTTTACAAAAGTCTCTCTCTCTCTCCTTAGAAATTATTATTCCCATCTCATGGTGGGGTCTGCTTTTCTCATTTTCTCTTTCGTCTTCGCTGTATCCAACGCAAGGTCTTGGGAAGCACTACAGTCTATAAGGTGTTGTATTACAAAAGTATGTGTATAAAATGTATATCTACATTTTAACTGCACACACCTTTATTTATTTTTATTGTATTGCGTCGCTGCTGCACTACCTTTGCTTCTGGTTTCAGCTGAAAATCGCTGATTTTCAGCTGGATGCTAAACATCCTACATTAAGCTGAGCTGAACGCCATTTTGGTACGCAGACACATGAGTCGAAACTGTTTTAATTTATGTAGATGCAGTTGTACCTACTGTTCTTTATAATTGTTTCATGAATCATTTTGTGAGTTCTACAACAACAAAACAATGACACAACCTATAACAACAATAACTACAACAACAAAACAATAACACAAACGAAAACTAAAAGAATTCCAGAGCGCGTCGTTACGTGACGTAGGCCAGTACGAGACTAAAAACCCTAGTAAAAAATAGTGATGCGAACGGTACAATACGGGCGCCATCGGGGAAGTGCAGGGGAAGCGGTCGGGGAGTCGCATTCCTAGCAGGTCCCAAGTTATCGCGCACGAGTAATACCAAATAAAGAATGATTAACTAGTAACCAAGAAAACACAATGTCAGTAGAAGTGACTAATCTATTGTATAATAATATTATAAAGAGGAAAGATTTGTATGTTTGTATAGAATAGGCTCCGAAACTACTAAACCGATTTAAAAAATTCTTTCACTGTTTGGAAGCTACAATATCTCCGGGTGAGATAGACTACTTTTTACCCAACTGCGCAGAAGGAGGGTAATGTTTTTATTGAAAAACTACGCGTGCGAAGCGGCGGATTGGTCAGCTAGACTATTCTAACATCTGTCATAACGTTCTCGTGAAATCCAGTACATCCAAAAGTTGCCTGGAAGAGATCGCTTTGAGCGATTAGACCGCCACTTGTATTTCCGTATATCTTGTTAGTTCTTTTTTTTATTTAAATGCGATGTGTGTTTCCAAAACGTGGTCTTTAACCGAGGCTCAAAAATCCAAATTCAAGGTTTGCCAAACAGCAATGGAGTCCAGCGTGCTTGGAGTAAAGAGAATGGACGGAATCCGTAACACCACGCTGCGTTTAAAGACCGGCATTGCTGACGCAGGGAATAAGGCTGCCAGACTAAAATGGTATTGGGCGGGCCATGTAAGACGCATGCACCTGGACAGATAGATAACGATCGTCACCCAGTGCGAGCCTGGAGACGGGCGACGGCGCAGAGGAAGGCCTAGTAGACGCTGGCGTGATGATTTCGATACCTTCGAGACAGATTGGTGGAATTTGGCACGCGAGCGAAGTCCTGGAAGACAATGGGGGAGATCTTTGCCCAGCAGTGAGATGACACAGGTCGAATATAAATAAAGGTGTGATTTACAATAAAACGTTATCTATCTATTTGTGTTTTGAGTTTTTTTTAAGCTCCCGACGCAAAAAGGACGCGGTTTTTAATAGGAAGCTAGTTTCGGGGTTTATTCTTTGTTATATCAGTTTTTAACCCCCGGCGCAAAAGTAGGTAGAGGTAGAGGAGGTAGGGGGTATGCAAAATTTCGAAAAAATTATTGAAGGTTTCACAGCAGATCCCGAGAAGTTTCGTTATTAATAGTAAAACGTTTAAGTTGGGTGCGGTGCGGTAGCCGCCGCCAGTAAACGGGTTTAGATTAATGTCTTATTTAATTTGTTTTACTGTTTTTAGACTATTTCAAGAATGTTCGGTGAAACAAATAATTCGGGTCAGTGCTCTTGATATGGCTTTGGAAATATTTTATTAAGGATAAATTGATGGTTATTGCGGAATTATTTGTCGGTCGTTTGAGTTTATAAAGTCCGACTACACTAATGGCGGGTTCCTATATCCGTCGGTAACCAGCTACGACTCGCTTCTCCTTGAAACCATGTCAAAAGTTCGACACTAGTTTAACACATTTTTAAGGAGATACGAGTCGTAATCGGTTACCGACGGATATAGGAACCCGACATAAGTATGCATATAAGTAAAATTGGTAAATTTTAATATAGTAAGATTATACTTTTAATAGTTCCAACAAATTACACGTCACACTGTATGATCTTTATGTATATATTTATTGAGTTGTTTAAGATTTCAAGAACAAATCATTTTATTATTGATTAAAACTACACATCCGTTGCAGTATTAAATTCTAAGTTCTAATTAAGTTTAATCTTAGCAATAATTGAGCGTTGAATGCGACCGAACTGTCTTATTTTTCGTGTTATGCAAAAATATGTTTTAGTATATCATTTTTGATAAATATCTCAAAAGCTACTGCAAAAATTCATAAAAACTACAAAAATTCTCAACATTTATTGTGATTGACACCAACATTAGCACCCGAAAGTGTCCCAAAAAGGTCAGGGTACAGTTGAAGTTACTTTCTGTCGCAGGAAATAGGCGAGAGCATTTGTACAACACTGAATGGTATGTAGCTCTGTGGCTATGAATACAGCGGGCTTAAAAAACAAACAATTATAAGACGGCCGCCAATTACGGTCGTGACCACAGAACATAAAAAACAATAGAACTAGCATGATGACTTTTTACTAAGAAAACCAGTGTAGCTAAACTCACACATGTAAAAACTAGCACACTTAGAAATAAAAGTTATAATTGGTTGAAAGAGAACGTTCAAAGAGGCCTAAAACCATAAAACCAATTTAACGGATATAAAACCTTAGCTACTATGGAACATGGTTTAAAATTCAATAAAATAAACAGTAACAAAAAATTAACGTTTACTTCTTCTGCTCGGCAAAAGATGGCGCTTTAGAAAATATTTTTATTTTAGTCTCTATTAATTAGAAATAAGACTGATAATGCAATGGCTGTTACTTGATTACTCATAAAACAAAGCCACTGAACAACAGATGGCACTGTCGCTAACGATTTTTGTTATAGTCTTTGTTACAGCAAAGTATAAGATCGATAATGCATTGGCTGTTATTCGGATGCTCAAATAACAGCGCTACTCACTTAGTGATGTACCAATGAGCATACAAGACGAATGTATCGATATCGATTATCACCTACCTACTACGGGTAACGAAATAGGTACGTCAGGTTATATTTGTGGTAGTCGAAATAAAAAGCGTTTTTTTTCTTTCATTCTTAACATAATCACAGGTATTCAACTCATAAATACTTACTTAAAAAATATTATATTACTGGAATATTATACAGTGTTTTTTTAACTGTAACAGTACGGCAGCACCCATAACCAGACGAGATATAGGTGCAGTTTCTTTTAAAACATCAGCTCGTTTTCGAAGAAAAACATTTTCGCATTAAATTTTTTTAGTCAAGTGTGAGTAGCGCCTTAAAATGAATCAAGTTGGTAATTTTTTTTGATGCCGATCGATGCAGTCTTTTGTAAGGATCATTTTATTGTATCGGATGAAAAAAATCTAAACAGCGGAAGATAGTCAAGTTTGATAAAAAGTATTCTCATACAACAGGACAAACAAAATTCCTTCTACAAACATTTTGTGTTACAGTAAAAAAAACACTCTGTATACTGAATTATTATTTGAGGGGCACACTAAAAGTTTCCGGAATCAATAAAAACTACTAATAATGGTCAAAAATGAATTTATTGTTTCTCAAAATATCTCCCTTTGCGTCAATGCACTTTTTCATAAGATTGAACAAATTTTGAAAACATTTGTGCCACTCCTCCGGTGGTGACGTCAGATACATGTTATTCATACTCTTCGACAGCCTCTTCTGGTGATGAAAACCGTTGATCGGGTAATTGGTTCCTAATTTTTGGGAATAGGAAAAAGTCACACGGTGCCAGATCATGACTCTGTATGCTGGATGACTCATAATTTGTACGTTTGTTTAATTTTTTTTAAGTCTTGCGCCTTGGGGATACTGAAAACAGAAGTTATTATATTATTTCACACCATAGGTCCAAAATACATTCAGAAAATCATCAATAAAACAACAAGAATTAACGCCCTAAAACTTATACACCTTTTAATAGGGGTAACTAATTAAAGCTATCGATAACACATTCATCAGTATATTGGGATCACATCCCTAATTGAGTAGCTTAAGTTGAGGTTTAAGAGAAACGCGACCTTAAGGAGTATGATTCACAGTCTATTTTGTTTGATGATTTTGCATTTTAAACAAAAAACAATAAAATAATACTTACCGGTGATAGGATATCCCCCTTTTGTTAAATTTTTGGTTCGGCTATAATATTTACACTCCAAAACGGCACAATATGGCATTTTTATATTTTTTTTGAAGTACGTTTACCCCACAGTAATTGAAACACGACTGAAGTGAGCGAAGCTTGTAGTGCGCGGAACTCCGCGTACTTGGTGTTACGCGGGCCCCGCCTACTTACCATTTCTATTGTTTTTTGTGTTCTGTGGTCGTGACAGCTTCGTTATAGTAAGTATTGTTTGGTTAAACCAATCTTTGGCTTTCCGTAACAACATTAAAATTGTTGGTATAGCTAAATACTTTTTGAAGAATGGAGAAATTCAAATCTATCTTTCAGATAGTGAGGAGAGAAGGGATTGAAAAGAATAGAATAGAGAAGAGAAAGGATATGCGTATTCCGACGAAGACGAATCAGAAGCCATTTAAGCTTTGAACGGAAGGGAGACACATGATCATATTTACGGAGGCCAAATATAAATCTAATACAAAAATTTTGTAAACGCTCGAGCTTGTTAAGCTGTTCCTCAGTGAGGTCCAGATAACAAGCATCAGCATAGTCTAGTACGGGATGTAAAAGCGATTGTGCAAGCGCAGTCTTGGTGGACGTAGGCAAAAAGTTTCGTAGTCTCCTTAGTGAACCAGCTGACGCAAACAACTTCCGGCTGGTTAGTTCAAGCTGAGCCTTCCATGAAAAGTTGCGGTCAATGATGATACCTAAATTCTTAACGGTTTCGCTGTATGGGATTGCTATTCCGTCAAAGACAACTTGTGGGACAGTGGACCAATCAATTTTGCTAAGCGTTCTTGAACTACCTACAATAATGTTTTGCGTTTTGGTAGGATTAACTTTCAACTAGTGTCAAACTTGTGACAGGTTTTCAAGGAAAAACAAGTCGTAGCTGATGAAAATATCGTGCAATCGCCATTGGCGGAATTGTGACACTCCCTAGTCACAGTAGCCATAATCAAGAACTGAACTGAGTCGTAGCTGGTTACCGACGGATATAGGAACCCGCCATTAATCACAATAACACGACCTAAATCATAAAACACTTGTGAATCACTAAAAAGTCTCTTGAACTTATTGCACTCTTATCTTAGTAAAGAACCACACCCTATGTATACCTTACACGTACACATGTTACGACATACCTACTATTCTTTAATCTGTGGCATAGTAGTGACAGGCTCGGGCGTAACAATATACAACCTGTTTTGATAAATACGACATTAATTTAATACGCAAATCGGGTGGCTAATCATGTAAAATTAGCAACAGCAGTGCGACCAGCAACCGATCGCGAAATGTCAAATTGCACATGGAAACTAATGCTACGAGCAAAGGGAATGTAACTTTTAGAATTATTTTACTATAGTAAATTTGACGTTTCGCGACCGATTGCTTGTCGCACTGATGTCTCTAATTTTACATAATTAGGTGGCTGGAATCGTATTAACTGATTTTAGGGGTGCGGTGGGTTTAATACCGGTAGCTTGAATATTTATCCGGTAATCGATACATTTCCAATAAACAATATTTATTCATTATTATAAATACGGGATTTATCACGTACCGTCTTATCGGTGTTTCGACCAACAATGTTTCAGTTCAATTCGTGAACCTTCATCAGGGTGAGTGCGATTCGCTCCGAATAACGTCTCGCCTCGCACTGCGCGCCGCTGCTCTCTGCGCGCGAGTGGACGGGCGGGGTGGTGGGGATTGGGTCAACGAAAGCACAGTGCGTTGACCCGCTGTGTCATCATCATTATCATCACTGCTGCTCTCTTCTGTAGTTCTTGGCACAGGCAAACACACAACACTAACTATGTCTCTACCGGGTTCACTCACTCTTCTGTCACTTGCATCATGAAGACATGGCCTCCAGGCTGGCGGTAGAACCCATCCTCTATCCCTGTTAAAGTTCGGCACATGACTTATTTCTATCGCCTCTCGGATCTTGCGAGGAACGAAGAACTTCTCTCTCGCTAAAACCCGGGCCTTGTCGAAACGTATGTAGTGCGTCGAATCAGAATCTAGGGAATGTTCCGCCACTGCAGAACTGTTTGAGTCAACATTCTTCATTGCACGTATGTGTTCAGTCAACCTAGTAGATACGTTACGCTTTGTTTCACCAATGTAGCATTTACCGCAGTCACACGGTATCATATATACGCCAGGGACGCCCAGAGGGTCTCTGTCCTTCGGCGAACGCAGCAGCTGTCTCAATTGTGTTTGAGGACGGAATATCGTCTTGATGCTGTACTTATGGCGTAACAAGTTTCCGATCTTATCCGTTAATCCTTTCACAAAAGGTAAGTACGCTACTGCTCTATTCACCGTTGTTATGCGTGATCTTGTGGATGTGTCCGCAATTCGACAGCTCTGTCTCCAGCTCGTTCTACCGCCAGCCTGGAGGCCATGTCTTCATGATGCAAGTGACAGAAGAGTGAGTGAACCCGGTGAGACATAGTTAGTGTTGTGTGTTTGCCTGTGCCAAGAACTACAGAGGAGAGCAGCAGTGATGATAATGATGATGACACAGCGGTTCAACGCACTGTGCTTTCGTTGACCCAATCCCCACCACCCCGCCCGTCCACTCGCACGCAGAGAGCAGCGGCGCGCAGTGCGAGGCGAGACGTTATTCGGAGCGGATCGCACTCACCCTGATGAAGGTTCACGAATTGAACCGAAACACCGATAAGACGGTACGTGATAAATCCCGTATTTATAATAATGATTGAAATCAATCACGAAAGTTTTCTAAGTAAAACAATATTTACATCAAATCGGCGGCGCTTATGTGACGATGCCGCTTAGTCAGTTTACTTACATGATGAATGAATATGATTTGTTTACCTATTTTATACTTACTGGTTGTTTTATTAATATTTTAGGACTTGATAATTTGGTTGTTTGAAATTTTTAAATTTTCTATGGTAATGAATTTGAAAAATACCAATTTTTACAACAATACTAGCCATTAGCCCTACCTGTGTTTTCATTTAATGCCGTACATAACAAAACACGTAGAATTGTAAACTTAAATAGTAAACCTCTAGTTACGTAGCCCGCCATGAACCATTCAATCGCTGAGCAAACGCCTCTCTGTAGGTACTTAATCACCGTGACCGTCATAACGCGTTTTTTTATTCCCTCTCTCTAATGGATCATGAAAACAGACTGCTTGGTATTACCATAATTGTATTTGTTTTAACGCAATGCTGTTTGTTGGAAATCTTCTAAAGAAGTTACTTCAAAATCGCAAGTAGATTAGACAACTCATTAATCTGAAATAAATGAGTTGTCAATAATTAAATTAAAACAATACCAGTCAAATGCGAGTGATAGTCGCGTGCCCAGGCATCCGTAGCTATCTAGATTTATGTTAATTCAGAGCCATCATCATCATGGACCTTTACATCACAGAAGATGATTTAAGTAAGCGTTAGGTTGGATAGTTTAGGCACTTTCTTTCGTGGCTAAAGAGGCCTATTTTGGAGCGGCAGCCACGACCGCACTTTTTACATGTAAATACAAGCCCTGTAGATGGTCCAGGGTTTGCGGCACGTTCATGCCTTAGCGCCCGCTTCTGCGCTAGATGGTCGAGCTAGGCATTGTCATGAGCGTCTATTCCTCTGGCGGCGGATTTCCTCCAAGAGCCACGGTCTTCTGCCTCGCTCTCCCATCTAGTATGATCTATTTTAAAGATTGCTATGTCGTCCTAAAGGTTGTTTGGCATCAGCAACCTCCGGCAAACGAGATGGGTCCATGCGGTGCACATGCCCCGCCCATCGCAATCGCCTTTGTTTTCGCAGGGCGATGATTCTAAGCAGCTGTGCAGTTTTAAGTACCCACTCGTTTTTAACCTTATCCTTCCAGGAGTAACCTAAAATCCCGCGAAGTCTACGCATATGAAAGTTGTTCAGAGCCATATAGTTATAAAATAAAACAAATTCTAGAATATTTTTATCCCGAAAACGAAAGCCTGCCGTGGGCTATGAATGTCACAGGAATCCTGTTATTTACATACTGCTCGTGCTTACATGGACCAGGTTTACTTGCAACAATGAAGCGATTCGCTTCAACCTAACATTAATGGTAAGTGAGTCACTTACCATCAATATTAGATAAGCAGGGGTCTTTCAAAAAACCGAAAAACATCGCAAGTGGTCTACGAGACAAAAAGTTTGAGGATCTCTGATTTACACTATACGAGTTTAAAATATTAACAGAATCTGTTACGTATTACAATTTGCCTTTACCAAAGGGTTCGCTCTAGTTGAAAATAAGCCTCGAATTTAGCTGCGCTTTACTACAGAATTCAGCTGAAACCTCGTTGCATTCAAGAGGCCAGCAGTTCCCTTAACAAAACTTTTTCTTCCTCAGTCTCACTAAAAAACCTGAAATAGACCACTTAATTACGTAAAGTTTGCGACAGCAACACAACAGCAATCGGTCGCGAAACGTCAGATTTACTATATGAAAATAGTTATATTTGTTGCAGCCCGCCTATTGGTAGCGCTAGTTTCTATGTGTAATTTGACGTTTCGCGACCGATTGCTTGTCGCATTGCTGTTGCTAATTTTACATAATTACAATTAGCCACTGGATGTAGGCAAAGTCATTTAGGACATAAAACTGATTTAGAATTTCAAACAAATAAATATATTTTAAAAACAAAACAAACGTTATATAACTTTTTTGTTGAAACGGAGACTGGCCGCTGGACCTAAGCAAAATAAAAATTCGTTCATGATCCTCATACCATTGTACCACCGCGCTTAGTCTAAGTTTACTACTAGGTTAGTTATTGTAATTTGGCGTAACTATAAATATTTTGGTATCTATCTATCATACACAATGCACATTGGTAGTTTATTTAGATTTTTACTCCACCTTTTGTAAAGGTACTGTTCAGGCAGTCGGCAGCGGCGCTCGGAATAGTACCTTTATGAAAAGTAAGTAAATAAAATAACATTGTGTACGTTTGCCTACTAATGTAACATCTCAACTATCGTAAAACAAAACGTAACACTACACTACGTAATACTTTGAGGAAAACATTTACTTGGGCGACTCGCGCACCGCTGCCTAAACGTATTTCGTGGCTAAATATTATTTAAGGAGTTGTCAAATTATAACTAAAGAGGGGGGGGGGGGTAATCAGACTGTTAGATCGGGTTCCAAACGTCGAGATCCGTAGACGAACGAAGGTTCATAATGTTGGGATTCGAGTTATAGAGCTCAAATGGTCATCGGCGGGACACTTGGCTAGACGTGGTGATGACAGATGGAGCAGGACAGTGACTGAATGGTGGCCGAGGAGCGGGTATAGCAGGGTAGGACGACCAGCAGCGAGATGGGTGGTCGTGGGTGAGACTAGCGCAGGATCGGGGTGGATGGCACAAACTTAGGGAGGCCTATACCCAACAATGGGTGAAGTCAGGCTGTGGATGATGATGATGTCAAATTATACAAATACCTACGTCAAATTTAAACATGTTTAGTCGTTAAATACGGTTAGGGATCGTTGTGCAAGTCGGGCTTACTAAACGATTTTAGGCTCAACGTAACGATTGTATCAAGGGGAGTGAGTTTTGCTAAATGGGTCTTAGTCCTACGTTTTTAGCCGTTCGGATATTGTTGTGGTGTTAGCGGATGGGGATTCAATAAGCTCCTGCAGACCCGTCCTCAGCCTGATAATTATTTTTTTTTATTATTACAATATTCTAATTATTTGTTTAAATCGACTTGTAAACCTTACTGTACCAATAAATTTAATATTCTGATTATTATTCCCCATTACAGTTCAGTGCTGCAGTTTGCTGAATAAGTGAAGACATATTCTGTAGCGGTTTAGCTATAGCATACACCAGTGGTTCCCAAACTTGATTGGGCTCCGACCCTACTAACAATAACTGCCAAATTCGAGACCCACCTCTTTGCAGTCTTAAAAAGGGGGCATAAAATATAAGTAACACTTAGATTCCCTAGTCTCTGTGATCAGAGGGAAGAAAATATTAGCCGACGCGAAGCCTCACGACGTGGACCGACTGAGAGTTTGTTTCAAAATACCTATTTTTTAATTTGTCATTAATTCGTTATCATCACAGAGCACATATATATTGTAATTTAGTAACTTTAGTTAGCTCACAAACAATGGAAATTTAAGCGTCACCAAAATGGCTGTAGGACTGTTCAAATAAGAAAAACAACTTTAATTTAGAATAGAATAGAAAAGAACGCGCACGCCTCTCAGTGGCCGTCCGGCTGTTAGCCCAATCAGGCGGGTTATCTTATGTTTGCGTGTGCGTGGTGTGAGCGTGGCGCGAGCGTGCACTCAGCGGTTGTAATGTATGTACTCGTAATTAAAACACGGATACACCACATCCGTCAACCGCCGTAATATGGTCAGGCGACAACGCCCGTTAGTTCAGTTTCTATTTCTTCGTTTCGATTTCCTAGGTAGATGTTCAAAGTCATCAAGGTATGAGAAAAGATCTTTAAGTGTAACACCACACCGTAGACGATATAAATTGACAGTATAGACTGTCCGTTTATCGATTGTTAAATTCCACATGTTCCGTATTTGCACTGGACGTGAAAAGTACTAAAAAAGACTTAATAAAATAGTACATACATCGTAAGAGCACTTACGAGCCATTTACAGGAGCGAAGAGGGCAGCAGGTAGTTATGTGTCAAAAATTCAACTCGTAAAGCCTTCAGTGGAGATCGGTGATGCAATAAAACGCCGACAATACGAACTGAGGACGTAGCGTTTTACGTTTCCAGACTTGAAAAATCTTAATTTAGATTTAGGTAGGCAGTTCATTTAATTAAGTATGGTAAGTAACTTGTTAATTTTATCATTGTGATTCATATAGGTAACTAGCTTCCGCCAGCGGCTTCGCACACGTGGTCTGTCAATATAAAGTAGCCTATGTTTGAATCCAGGTCATAATCTATCAACACACCAAATTTCATCTAATTCGGGTAAGCCGTTACGACGTGATTGAGTAACAAAGAAACAAACATCTAAACTTTCGCATTTATAATATTAGCGTGACTATGGAACCATTAAAAACCTTTTCTAAATACTTATTAATATGTTGATGGTAGCGTTCACAGTTACGTATTGAGTGGGAGCCGGAAGTCTGGCTGTGGTCGCCACAGGTGCGGATCGATGAGGCGCGACAAGCGATGCAGTACCAGGATATAAGGTGCTAAAGAAGTATTTAAGTACTAGTGGCCGCCCGCAGCTTCGTGCGCGTTATTCATTAAAAAAATACCCTCCTTCTGCGTTCAGCTGGACCGATTTTAATGAAATTTGAAATACTGTATACCTGCCAAATTTTATCGAAATTTGTCTTGCCGTTTAACGGTAAAAACTTAACAAACAGACAGACAGAGTTACAGAGTTGCGTTAAAATTTAGTATGTATATATAGTTAGTATGGATTCTATCAGTTATCTGGTTCCCATAGCTTTAGTTAGTTTGGGGCTAGATATCGAGGTGTGAAATGTCCAGCATTATTATTATTACAATTCACATTTATTGTTTCTTAAAACCCGTTTATAAAAAATATATTTTTCACTATGAAGTATCAAAAACAAACATTAAGGTAAAATTCTTTTAAAAAAATGTTGTAATGAATTTTTCGTGCGCGATGATTTTAATAACATCCCCGCTCGAACGAGCCCGGTAATCTCATCCCCCGAGGCTCTGTCCATGCTAATTTAGGCTCAAATTGCACTCGGATTAGCATCCCCCAAAATCTCCCGTGTTTTTATTTCCATCATCCAAAGCCCTTTGATTGAAAGGCACTAGATTAAAGGTCGAATTTACACAGAAAGCAACTAAACCAACCGCTACACTGTAATGTAACAAAATTAATAAATAATGCTGGACATTTCACACAGCGTCATCTAGCCCCAAACTAAGCAACGGTTGTACTATGGGAACCAGCTAACTGATAGAATACTATATTTAAATACATTTTTTTTGTTTATACATATTCTTTATTGTACATAAATAGATTAACAAAAATAGCTTACAATATGGACATGTACAAAGGCGAGCTTAACCCTAATAAGAGTTTTCTTCCAGCAAACCTTTGAAGATAGAGACATTTGATTATAGTGGTGGGTACGTGCACAGGAAAGGACATTGGAGTAAAATACTAATATATATTATATACTACTGTGTCATACTTAAGTTCAAATATATATTTATTGTATATATGTATATATATATTATATCTTGTTTTATATGTTATGTATAATATTATTATTATTTATATCACCTATAAATACATAAGCTTCCAAAAATAATTCAAATAGTCACTTAAGATTTTCTTTGTGTTATTTTTTAGTTTTGTTGTGTTTTAGTTATTGGTAAAATTGTATTATGCCCGAGGTCACGAAGTAAAATTGATAATTCTATCTGACTGGTCTTCACGATACAGACTTGCCTAGTGTGAAGGCCGCTGCTTAAGTGTGATCGTAGGTATAGTGTAACCATTAGTGCTGTGCACTCCCTGAGGTATGCGCGCGGCGAGACGGGGGGGAGAATCGGCTGCTGCGCTCTGTCAGTTCGCCGTCAACGCTCGTGGCGGCAGGTAGTGTTATTTGTATCGGACTGTCTATGTCAGACGCACATGACATAGACAGTCCCATACAAATAACACTACCTGCCGCCACGAGCGTTACACTATAGTGCCTTCTGCCTCAAACTGTATAAAATGTATTTTGCTGTTATACCAGGCATCTTAGTTAAATTACAAAAAAAATACTATAATGAATAAAACAGTTACCCATATTAAAAAAATAATACCTATGAACTATACCTACATTATAGCTAAACATAATACATTACACAAACTATAAATAACATACCTACTTATACATCACAACCTAAAAGTTTACAAGGACAGGTATGCTCTTTGACTCTAAGCTCCAAAGTACATACTTATAATATACAGAGAAACATCCAGACCTGAAACAAATATCTGTAGATCGTACAAACATTTGTTCCGCGGTGGGGATCGAACCCGCAACCTCCTTCGTCTCAGACGGCTCTTCACCCACTGCGCCACGGAGGTCGACTATGACAATGGTATCGTTGCGAAATTGCTACTATAGTTACCTATTGGTATTCTACTAACACAATATTTTTTCAATGACCGTCGTTGCTATGACAACACCATTAACATTTTGGCAGCTTAAAACAGGAACAACAATCAATCTTTAAAAATAAAATAAAATAAACATATTTTATTATCGACTACAGAAATACATCTACACTTTTTTTATATACATTATATAGGTTTGTGTTTGACCACGATCTCGCCTGATGGTAAGTGATGATGCAGTCTACGATGGTACATGCTTGCCTAGAAGAAACCTAGTCACTCGTGACTTAAAGATACCCAGGTTTTAGCTATCAGGAAACACAAGCTCTGGCAAGGCGTTACACTGTTAATTTATTACTTAAAGACACAATAGGAAAATTAAATTGTATTACAACAGAACAAATAAAACTCAGGCTCGATCGCTCTCAACACGAAGCACTTCCATATCGGAGAGGTACTCGTAAATCTGTCCGATATGGTTTTCAGGATGCTGTTAAATAATGGAATGGCTTCATAATTGTTTTTCTTATAAATCAGCAGAATTGGGAGGCAATTCCGGTAAACATGGACATACGGATTAAAAATGTAAAACTTTTATTTTAAAGTTATTTTATTAGTAAGTTAGTTTAATAATAATAGTTTGAAAGTAGTAAACTTTTTTCTATTCTGTATCTATAAAATCACCGTTGACTTTGTCAAAAATCACACTAATATTATAAATGTGAAAGTTTGGATGTTTGTTTGTAACTCAATTACGTCGTAACGGCTGAACCGATTTCGATGAAATTTGGTATGTACGTAGATTATAACCTGGATTAACACATAAGCTAAACCACGCGTGCGAAGCTGCTGGCGAAAACTAGTAATTAATTAAATTAAACAACTAGGCAAACTAGCGAGTGGTAATAAATATCCGGCAAATACTCTGTTAAATCAATGTTTAAGTCTATGTAGTACATATATTATAGCCATATTTATTACCTACTTTATGAATTGTATTACTAAGGCGATGATGCCTAAAACCAAATATTTATATTATTGTTTTAGAAAGTATGTTTATTACCTTGTGTTTTTCTAGGTTTAGTTATATCTATGTCATTTTAATTTAATTAAACTCTTCCTCTAACATATATGCACAACTTAAAATAACTGTTTGTCTATATTACTCAAAGGTGGTAAGTACCAACTTGAAGCTCTGGAATCAATCGAGAGAAGAGCTAAGAAGCTCATAGGCAACGATGAGCTAGTTGATGCAAGGCTCCTCAGCCTGGAGCATCGACGAAAGGTTGCTAGCCTCTCGGTTTTTTATCGAGTACATTTCGGGGAGTGTGCGGCGGAACTTTTCAACCTGATCCCACCATCTCCTTTCTATCAACGGACAACCAGACGCTCTGCGGTGCGCCATTGCTTTATGGTAGAAATACCTCCCATTCGCACAAAGCGGTTCTCTTCGACCTTTATTATGCGCACCGCCAAGGAGTGGAACGCCTTGCCAGAATCTGTGTTTCCTGATAGCTAAAACCTGGGTATCTTTAAGTCGCAAGTGAATAGGTTTCTTCTAGGCAAGCGTGTACCATCGTAGACTGCATCATCGCTTACCATCAGGCGAGATCGTGCTCAAACGCAAGCCACGTATGTATATAAAAAAAAAGATTAACTGAGAGAGAATGATATCTATCATTAAGTTCGATCATGCACAGATTATATTTATTTTGTGCATTAAAGAATTTTCATTCAAATACAAAATATGTTTATTCATTTAGGTACATTTACATCGTATGCTTGGGTACACATATGAACGTCATTGCCTATGCAATTTTTAGAATTGTTATTAAAAACGTAATAATATGTAGGTATTCATAATTTACTAACTAATTAAAAAAAGAAAGTACAATATCAAAATAAAAGAATAACATAAAAATTAATAATTGTGAATGTTACAACATACAAATAAATAGGTATACCTAATGAAAAACAATGTCAAAACAGTACTTATATTCACTATAACATACAAACTAATATTCCTCCATGACTTGTCAATCTTATAGTAGGCTTTTTTATAAGAATTTGTTACACTTTAGTTTTAAATGTTTTTTAATTGCGACTGTTTACAAAAAAACTGGTTACAAACTACGCAAAGAGTGAGCTAATCGGCATTCAGCAATAAAATAAACCTGCTTTTCGTGTAAAATGGATTATTTATGACGCTGACGGACTACCCCATATATATGAGTCATAGTCGCTTTATACAAATATACGATAGGTACCTATCGTAGGTATCGTCATGGATACTTATTGAGGGGAACGTAATTATAAAGTGAGTCATCGATTCTATTGCACCATTCTACTGATAGACCAAACGTTAAAAAGACCTCGATATTTTTAATATAATACAGCTAAGAAGGCTTTCATCAAGCAATGAATAGCCCTTTAAAAACATAAAATATATATAAAATTCATACAAAAGTTAATTAAATATAATTCAAAACAATTTAATACAATGCAATATGTTTTTATTGAATTTAATTTTATAGGAAATAAATGCTATTTTATTTGTATTTGATAGAGCGAAGCGTGATCTCTAAATCAACTTGGGCAAATCGGCGTTGTATGTATGTATGTAAGTAAGTATGTATGTATGTTTGTTTTCCGAGGATAACTTTTGAAGCGTTGATCTGATCATCGTGAAATTTAATACATAGGTAGATAGTGACGGCTCAATTTTGGTGGGACTAAATGAGCTAAAAATGTTGGGGGTTGTTGAGATATTGGAGTTCAAGAGGGGTAAAAAAATGAAAATGAGACTATTAATGCAAGTAGGACGTCAAATGAAAGGTCTTCATTAGTACATTTCAACCCTGTTTTTAATTTTAGTTTAATCATTGTAGTTTTTAAATTATTGGCTATAATATAAACAAAGTTTTGACAAAATTCACAGGGTACACCAGTGACCCCATAATGCTGAAATTTGGTATTCGTATAGCTTTAGTAATACAAATATAGGCAAAAGTCTGAAATTCTTAATAACATGAAATTATGAATGCATTTTGTACCCCAAAAAAGAATAACCAATTTACATGAACTCCCGGTACCTGTAATTTGAATGAAACTGTAGGTCAAATTAGTTAATTATGTATTTCGTGGCACTATTTTGATAGTCTAAGATTACGAATATAAATGTTTATGTTTTATGGGAGACTCGCGAGATCTCAGTTCGGGGCGAGCCACTAGTATATTATGGTTAAGAAATGAGGAGATTCGTAGAGGAACCAAAGTCACCGGCATAGCACAAAGGATTAGCAAGATTAAGTGGCAGTGGGCAGGGCACTTAGCTCAGAGGCAGGTAAGGTTCTCAAATGGAGACCACGCACTAAAAAGCGCGGCGTAGGAAGACCTGATAAAGGTTGGTGGGAGCCGTTGGGTGCAGGTCGCATAAGATCGTCACTCTGGAAATCTAGGGGGCAGGCCTATGTTCAGCAGTCAACATTCTGTGGCTGATATAATGATAATAGTGATGATGGTTAAGAAAGAAATGAATAATGAAATGACAGCTGATAGAGAGGTATTGACGAAAAAAATAATTGTGCCGACCCTACGTTATGTGAGAAAGGGGCAGGAAGAATTATGATGTTGATGACCTCCGTGGTGCAGTGAGTGAATAGCCGTTTGAAACGCAGGAGGTTGCGGGTTCGATTCCCACCGTGGAGCTAATGTTTGCATGAGCTTCAGATATTTGTCGGGGTCTGGATGTTTTTCTATATATTATAAGTATGTATTTACAACAAAAGCATATCAGTATTCTGTCGTGATCTTTGATTATTTTACTGTAAAACGTTCTTTCTCGTAATGGCAACAAGACAGTTTAAGCCTTGTATTTTTATAAACTGGCAATAAAACGCGCTGGGGTGGGTCGAATGATTCATTATCGCTTGACTTAAAAAGCCTCCACGAAGATGTCGCGAATAGCCGGCAGATCTTCGTTGGCGCTCGACAAGTTAACACGTTCTTAAAATAAGTAGGAACTGTATTAAATAAGTTAAAATTGTACCTGCATATTCTACCTTGCATTTTATACTTTATAAAGGAAAAGTATTCCGAAGTTTATTTGTCTGTCTCCTTCAATCTACAACAATTCAGAAGCGGGATGAACCAAGGTACGTAAATATTTTATACGTTAGGAGTAACCACTTCTATAATTTTATTTAATGTTACATAATTACTAGAATTATTTTTAAACGAACATAGTGATCGGGATTGACTTTACGATTACGCTAACATTACTTAATATATTTTAAGTAATTAAAAGGTACCTACATTATTTTATTTTAGTTGAATGGTTGTTCGCATGGACCGGTCGGGATTAAACCGAGACTATCCGGCCGTGCTTACTCATTTCAATTGGTAGAATGGTTGGTGCCTGTATTACGAAACATTTTTACGCTTCCATTTTGTGAAATGCTAGACTGATTTTGCTAGCACGGGCCGGTCGGAATCATTCCGAGTCGTCTCTACATCACATGGCTAAGGGAGGAGAAAGCTAAATAAGAACGCCTTACTTGCTGACAAGGTACTGCATCATGTAGCTTCGCTATGTTGGCCAGATGAACAGGAATCTCACCGATTGACTAAGAATGTCGTTTCTGAATTTGGTCCTACCAGCAAGTCTTAATGTATAGAAAGTTGGATCAGAAAAGTCGACGAGTGTGCCGTCCTAATCATTTAAATGGAACGAGAAGCAAACCATATCTTTTGCTCTCCAAAAACTGACTCTGCAGGCATTGCAAATAAAAAAAATCGAGGCTATTCCATCAGTAGTATTCAGTGGGGTTGACTGACAGTCAAATTAACAGAAAGCATATTATCCAAATAATCAAAACTATGATCGGCTTCTCAGTTAGGTTATACCTAGCATATTTTAGGATTATTATTTTTATAACTTATTTTATTTTATTAATATTTTAGGTTAGAATTTGAAAGAATATTTTTAATGAAGAGATAAGACTTATGAATATAATAGATTAGAATCATTCATTATCATAAAAGAAAGTACATTAGCAAAAATACATTTAATTCATTTAACATTTAACAAAAGTTAAGCGCTATAATGCTATGACCTGCCAGTAGTAAAATACAATATGTATTTGGATAAAATTATTCTCTATCAAATATAAAGTTTAAATTGTGCTGCATAGGTTTATTTATTTTAATCGCGTTGTTACTTGTGATTCATTATCAGTTAAAGTTTAATCAGATTTGAATATCACTGTCGAAATGATTGGAGTCTATCTATATCTAAAAACTCATTGAGAATGGAGTTTTATCCAAAAGAAATATAACCAGAATATTAACCATAAATATTAAGAGATAGAAATATTGTCGTTATTTATTAGTTTAATCTTAAGCGAGAGTTTAGAATAGACTAGAACAATTGTTTATTTTAGTTTGTTATATAACTCTTTGCAATAATTGTTGGACATCGTTTTGATTAATTCAAGTCTGTGCAAATCTGTTTCTAACTGTGTGTTGATCCTTACACTTTACTTGCTATTGACGCAGTTCATTCTAGAGTCGCATATTATTTCTTACTTTAATTTCTAATTTCAGAGATGTGCACTGATGAGGTTATTATTTTAAAGGTTTTAAAATGTTGTCTACGCGAGTGCCTATAATTTGCTTGCATTAGTACACGTATAGCTCTTTTCTTCATTCGTAGTATTCTTTTGAAATCGTTTGATTGTCGCCGCAGCAGTATACTATTATGAGATCATAACGATTATATGCATATTAAACTTCACTTGTAGAGATTGGTGATGTCATAGGCTCGATTTGATTTACAGCAAACATTCCAAATTTCATTTTTATTCATATTATGCCAATATGCTGATGCCATGTCAAGGCTGGGTCAAAGTATAAACCCAGTAGTTTATCAATGGAAGAGCTAGTTAGCGTCTTTTCACTTGTTCTTCCTTGCAAATAAGTAAAAATACAAATAATTTACTTTCCCAAAAAGTGTACATGAACTACTTATTACTACTACATATTTAGTTACTTAGTCGTTCAGGCACCACAACCATATAAAAAAAATGTATTGGCATGGTCCTTGACGGGTTTAACCTTACACCTACACCTGCCTACGGTTATGCATAATACTAAGTTCTTGTTAAACAGTATTGTGAGTATACCATGTCATACGTATTCAATGGAATTTGTGCAGGTAGTTTGATGACAAGTAGTTGAATGGGATTCATACTACCCGCCGAACTGGTTGAAAACTGTATTTTGGCGAGTAGTTTATGTCGTTTTAGCCACACTATTTTAGCTACCGTTGCACTCTCGCGCTCCGCGCAGTACAGATGGGGTAGGCAGACAAATTATTACTATTGTGGATTGGTTCTAGTTTAGAAATTCTAATGTGGAAGCGACCGGAAACTTGGACAATAATGGAGGTAATGTTATTTATTATGAAGCATGATTCTATATTTGCAGAAAAGGTTAGAGGTGTTTAGTAGATATCATAATTATCTATATTATTCCTATCTTGTTCGCTAGTTTCATTAATGAGTCAGATGAAATACATTGAAATTTAAATTCTGGTCTCTGGTGTTTAATGTAACAATACCTAACAAACAATGCTTTAAATAGATGTAGAATTGTTCGAAAAAAATTCACGGGGTGACAATAAGTTTGTACAAAATAAGAAGCGTATAACATCAAGCCATCTCTAACCAACATAACTATAGCTTTTAGCGATACTATCCATTGTACTAAATCTATTTCTAAGAAATTATGTTCCGAAATTTATTTTGGTTTCCAATAGAGTAATATAACCTAATACCTAGTTACATTTGTATAGGGGTTTAAATTTCGGGTAAAACTTTATCGTAGAAGCTTATTTTCGTACGTAGCTGGCTTACTTGGATTTGTGGCTAATCATAATCATTTATTTGGTAAGAATATTACTCGTCATAATTTATAATGGTACCTCGTATCGGTAATTCGGTACACACTGTACATACTGAATATATTTCTTACAATATTGAGTATAAACAAAAAAATAAATATTAAATAGTATGTGATGTTTCATAAATGCTAGTTGTATAAATTATAGTTCAAAATGTATAGAATGATTGTATGGAGATAAATTAATTTTATTGCTCGCTGCAATACTGTAAAATAACTGTCTAAATTCACCAGACTTATAAATAGATAAAATACCGAATGTACTAGGTTCTAAACCGTTTTTACAGCCGACACAATGAGATATTGAAATAATATAACTTCTCCAATGCTAAATTCACACTAAATTCCGATCCTTTTTCTAGTTGGAGTGGTGTCAGACCGTAAAAACGAAGTCCCATTGTGGGTGGTAATATAAAAAAACCAACTTGTTATTTAAGTAGAATACACATCATGTTTTCTGGCAGAATGTCGTGATCATATATTTCTATAATGTTATTTTATAACTATTATTTGCTTAGTTTTGCAAATATTATTGTTACCATTTTAAGAAAAACCATTAAAGCCAACAAGCCAATGTATTCGTAAATTAAAGTTATGATTTTTTTTATATTTTATTTGTGTCAATAATATTAAAAAAAAATGTTTATTTTGTTACATGAGATGAAAAAAAAATGTTTTTGTTAAATTAGGTAGCGTTTGAAATAGAACAAGTTAATTAGATTATTTGTTAAGTAAGAATGCAATATGTTGTAAAGCAGATATTACTATTAGTTAATAAGGTTATTTACATGGATAAATAATAATGTTTGTTAAATAATGCAAAGTCAAGTTTTTGATATTTTTATTTAATGTAAGTATGTACGATCATTATCTGCTGTCAGATTTCGTACGCCGGGAGGTCGTACGATGTCGGACGGCCGAATGTCGTGATCTTTGATTATTTTACTGTAAACGTTCTTTCTCGTAATGGCAACAAGACAGTTTAAGCCTTGTATTTTTATAAACTGGCAATAAAACGCGCTAGGGTGGGTCGAATGATTCATTTTCGCTTGACTTAAAAAGCCTCCACGAAGATGTCGCGAAGAGCCGGCAGATCTTCGTTGGCGCTCGACAAGTTAACACGTTCTTAAAATAAGTAGGAACTGTATTAAATAAGTTAAAATTGTACCTGCATATTCTATCTTGCATTTTATACTTAATAAAGGAAAAGTATTCCGAAGTTTATTTGTCTGTCTCCTTCAAGTCATCTACAACAATTCTATCAGTAATCTAGTTCCCATAGTACAAGCTCATGTCCATGAATAAGTTGGTCGGCATACCACCTTGCTTGAGTGGAACTCACTTCCGGTGTACGTTTTTTCGAACCATAATATCGGAGTCTTCAAGTCCAGAGTGAATAGGTTCTTTCTAGGCAAGCGTGCTCCATCTTCGATTACAGTTTACACCATCACGCACCACCAGGTGAGAGGTAGTGGTCAAGCGCTCGATTATAATCAATTAAAAAAAGCCAAAAGTAAGTTCAAGGAATTGTGCGTTAGTGTCGTCATCATTATTTTAGTCCGTCTTCATCCCACTGCTAGGAAACGGCCTCTTAGTTTCGAGATTACTAAGTTAAAATATTAAAGGAAACGTAAAGAAAAAGTGCAGGAGCGTGACTAAATAAAGGCACAGGTTAACAAGAGAAGTTTTATATTAAAACACAATAATAAATGTTTACGTACAAGAAATTCACTTCCAGAATTGTCTTGCCATTACTTTCAGAGAAATTAATTTATTCTCAGTAGTTCTATCAACAATTTCTTTGCAGTTTCCAAAGGAACTACTTATAGTACGTAGTACCTAATAGTTAGTATTCTTAGCTAAAAGAAAGAAAATATAGAGAAACAAGCTTCCACCCGCGGTGTTGAACGCGCGGTATGTCAATAAAAAGCGACCTGCCTCAAACTAGCTCTTAATTGATAGAGCGAAGCGAGATTTCTAAATCAACTTGGGCAAATTGGCGTTGTATGGATGTTTGTTTCTCAGAGGATAACTTTCGAAGCATTGATCCGATCATTTGATACATGTGGGTAGTGATGGCACAATTTGGTTGTGACTAAATGAGCTAAAAATGTGGGGGCGTGATATTGGGGTTCGAGAGGGGTAAAAAAAATGAAAATGAGATTATTCGTCAAGCGGGTCGTCAAATCAAAAGTCTTCAGTAGTACAGTTATACTGCGTTTTTTAATTTTAGTATAGTCTTTATAGTTTTTGAGTTATTAGCCAAAAACTAAACTTTGACAAAGTTCACCGGGTATACCAGTGACCCCACAGTGCTGTAATTTGGTATGCGTGTAGCTTAAGTGACACAAATATAGGCAAAAGTCTGAAATCCAGAATAACTGTCATTTATACCCCAAAATAGAAAAACCAAACAACATGAACTGCCGTTACCTGTAATTTGAATGAAACTCTAGGCCATGAATTGTGGTTATTAATTTCTTGGCACTATTTTGATAGTCAAAGATTACAAATAATATTTTTTTGTTTTAATCGGAGACTCGCGAGATCTCAGTTCGGGGCGAACCACTACTCTATCTATTTACCAAATTTCATTGAAATCAGTCCCGCCGTTTAGTCGTGAAAACGTAACAATCAATTCTGTATTTTTGTATTTTATTTATTCATCCATAGACATATTCACATGTACTTAGACTAGTCATATAAACAGAATTATAAATAATCAAAATTAACAAATTATTAGGTACATAACATAATAACAATATTAAGTATATAAAAAAATAATTAATTGGTTGCAGCAAAAGCATTGTCAGATTGTATAAATTAAAATTATTAAATTGTATAAATTAAATTAATCATGGGGACAGAATTACTTTCGAATTTATTGGATATGCGCGTTGATATAAAATCACTACAGGGACTTAATATTCCTCATTTCGACAGTCCTTTGGAGATATAACAAAAAAAACGTTAAAGGATACATCGTTCCAGCCTATTTCACCTGCCTTGTTGGCAACTTGTTGCTGCCTCGTTGTTATTGGCAACTGTAAACTAGAGGTTCGCCCCAAACAGATCTCGCGAGTCTTACATAAAAACAAAAAAATATTATACGTAATCTTTGACTATCAAAATAGTAACTTAACCTACAGTTTCATTCAAATGACAGGTAACGGGAGTTCATATTATTTGGACACCCATTTTTGGAGTACAAATTGCAGTTATTCTGGATTTCAGATTTTTGCCTATATTTGTGTCACTAAAGCTACACACACGCATACCAAATTTCAGCACTGGGGGTGTACCCTGTGAATTTCGTCAAATTCAGTTTTTAATAAGGCTAATAACTCAAAAACTGAAAGGAAACTAAACATAAAAATGGGGTCGAAAAGACCTTTAATTTGACGTCCTACTTGACTTAATAGTCTCATTTTCATTTTTTTACCCCCTTTGAATTGAACCCCTATATCTCAACAACCCCCTCACATTTATCAACTCATTTAGTCACACCTATGTATGCTTATATTTTACGATAAGAACGCTTCGAAAGTTATCGTCGGACAAACAAACATACATTCATACAACGCCGATTTGCCCAAGTTGATTTGGAGATCTCGCTTCGTTCGATCAATTAAATACAGAAAAAAAAGATCCCGTAATTCCTTAAATAAACTGGAATAAATCGAGAAGCTATCTATTCGATGCAGCTACGCGTTTTCGTAGACCTTGCTACATCTGCGTAGCTTTGTCTACGAATTCAAGTGTAGACGTTTTCCTACGAAACCTTTTCTCTTATCATCGATTATGTCTGTCAAAATGGTTGCCTTGGTAAATTCTCCATATTCATTTTGCTGGACGGAAGGGTGACAACTGGTTACACATTTACGGTTGGCTGTCCAAAGTGCATATAGACGCTGTCAATGTGCGTACAGAGGTTACTCTGTAGCTGCTATTATTATGTGCACGTGGGGACGCGTGGCTACCACCCATCTGATTAAATTCTAACCGGATTAATTGCTCTTTGTTATGATGCTTTAAAGCATCCCCTCTTTACAAACTACATTGCTGATCGTGTATGCATGTATACGGCAGGCACGTATCAATCGGTACCACTTTTAGCATTACTTTAGTCCTTAAACTGCTTTTTTTTAATACGTTATAGCCTATAGGCTAGCGTTTGAGCACGATCTCGCCTGATGGTAAGCGATGATGCAGTCTACGATGGTACACGCTTGCCTAGAAGAAACCTACTCACTCGCGACTTGAAGACCCTTAAGTAGTAGTTATCAGGAAACACAGACTCAGGCAAGGCGTTTCACTCCTTGACGGTGCGCATAATAAAGGTGGAAGAGTACCGCTTTGTGCGTATGGGAGGTGTCTACCATGTAGTGGTGCCGCATCGCGGAGCGTCTGGTTGTCCGATTATAGAATGGGGATGGTGGGATCAGGTTGAAGAGCTCCGCAGCACACTCTCCGAAATGTATCAGATAGAAAACCGAGAGACTTGCAACCTTTCGATGATGCTCGAGGCTGTGGAGCCTTGCATCTGCTAATTAGTCATTGCAAATGAGCTTCTTGGCTCTTCTCTCAATTGAATCTAGAGCCTCTAGCTGGTACTTCGCTGATCCGTCCCAGAGGTGAGAACAGTACTCCAGACACGATCGGACTTGTTCTTGTTATACTCGTAAGTTGAGCAACTGTCCCGGTGTGAAGTAGTGCCCCACCTCTGCAAGTATACCAAGCTTTTTAGCAGCCAACTGGGCTTTCGACTCAATGTAGGAGCCAAAATTGAGAGTCGGTGTTAGAGAGCCTTTGTATCATTTTATACGTTATTGACACACTTGCACTCATGTACATCCAATTTGATGAACATTTCAACGATTGTTTTTAGTGTTGCCCAAATTCAGTCTTGGTCTTGCAGTCTTGGTCTTGTTCTTGCGTTTTTGCAAGACCAAGACCAAGAACAAGACCGCGTATTTTTAGCAAGACCAAGACCAAGACTGACCGTGCAAGACTTGAGCAAGAACAAGACATAGCCTGCAAGACTCTTGCGTCTTGCAGCTAGGACTTAGCGCTATTTCACTGAGTAGTTAGGTGTAACAGTTCGGTGTATAGGTAGGTACGCTTAGGAATTCTATGAGACGCAAAAAACTGTATCAAAGAATATGAAAAACTGGACCTATGCGCATTACGACTAATACCATAAACATAACGAATAAAAAAATATCTATTAAAATCAAACTGAGTGCATGCATAGTTATGTTTTAACCATCGGCACTTTGATAATGCGGCGTCAAAGGTTTTGTACTTACTTCTCAAAGAAATTTGCCGCTTTTCGGAAGTACATGGTTATGATACACGCGCCGGCGGCTTCTTTTGAAATCTAAAACAATCGTTGCCGCCACGCCGAAATCATAACATTTGACACTATTTGATTGCCGCCATAGGGCGTAGGTATACTCATGCAAAATAATTTCCTAGTAGAGTACCTACAGGTGTTCCAAAGAATAAATAAGTTTCAGAGTGCTTAGAATGAAAATGAATACATTATACTGATCACGCAAGTAGTATTATGATTAGGATAAAATTGTAAGGATAGGTAGTAGATGTCATATTAATTCATTATAGTAAGTATATATTATAATATTGATTACTTATATGGTTTTAAACTAATTACTTAGGTACTATTGTTGTACATTTAGTCATTATATTTCTTAAGTTTTTACAAGAAAAAATAGCAAAAAAGTGTTCAAATATCACCCGTTTAATAAATATTGTAGCCACTTTTAAATATCCTTGAAACGTGTAAAAAAATTCTACGAAACTAATAAAATAATATAAAAAGCGTAGGTACTTACCTACTAATAAAATAAAAAGCCTGCGATAAGAGTTTTGTATTACTTACCAGCCCGAATATCTCTGAGAGAGATGATGAGAGTAAGTATTTACTAGCTGTGCCCGCGACTTCGTCCACGAGGAATAGTAACTTTGGAGGTATAGTGACGTTCAGGACTTATTTATTTATTTTAAAACTTCTGTCATCAAACATACAAACGAACTCTTCAGCTTTATAATATTAGTATAGATGTACGCCAAAACATTCACTTATATGTAAAGAATAGTGATTGGCACTAATTCTATTTTATTCACGCGTCGCGTCTGTACAAGTAGGTTATATTTAGTGTGTGTTTGTACGCCGCACGCGGCATTGTTTGATTTGCGGCGGCATCCTTTTCATAGAGCCGGCACGTAGCGAGGCGGCGCGGTAGAAAGCAAGGAAACGTACTATAAATAAAGGAATTATTTTAATTCCAGTCATTTCCAATTGAGCTGTGCTTCGAGTCTAACTTAATAATTGTTTTTACTAATTCTCGTTGTTTTCTAAAAACGTATCACGTGTACAATTTAATATGAGTGACGAAGATTCAAATTATTCTAGTCCGAGTAACGAGAGTTTGAGTCACAGATCTAAAAGACCCAAAAGCAAATTTGAGGAGTTTTTCGAAATAATTCATGCATCCCAAACTGCCTTCTGTAAATTGTGCCAACATAAAAAGATTGAAATAAAAATGAAAAACAGAAACACTTCAGGCTTAAGGAAACATCTAATATCTTTCCACAAAAAGGAATCAGAAATATTTCTTCCTGTTAAACCAAAATTAAGTGGAGATATCACAAGCTTTTTAGTAACCGCTGGAAGAAGTGGACAGGTAAGAATATTTTTTTAACAGTTAAAAGAATTTTAACTCCGCGTAGCTATTCATGCGATACTTTCAAAAACGCCATTAACTTACGTAAGTATTTTTGAGTTAGTGGTGTTTTCACAGTTTTCATCTAGGGGTGCGACATATTAAGTATGTAATTATCGTCTTAAATATTTTTTATAAACACCCATATTTTCATTTAATCGGCCAGTAACAACTAAGTACTTTATTTTGGTAAATTACAGTACAGTGCAACCTTAATATAACAAATATCAATTTAACGATTTTCTCGATTTAACAACAACAAACCTCCTCCTCTTATACGCTCAAACCTAGTATGTTTTAAATAATAACACAAGATTTATTGTTTTGTTTCAGTCGGAAAACAGCAGTGACAACATCACGACAGCTACAGTTGATTGGGTGGTGAAAAAATATCTTCCCTTCTCATTTTTCGATGACGAAGCTACACAAGTATATTTTCGACGTATTTGCCCTAATATGGTGTTTCCTAAAAGGTCTACACTTAGAAGGAAAGTCAAAGAGCGATTTGAAGAGCTCCAATTGAATCTCAAGGAACGACTTCAACAATTATCATCTAAAATGTCTTTTACCATTGATGGGTGGACGTCAATTGCTGGTAGGAGTTACTACGGGGTTACTATTCATTATATAGACAACGAATGGAAGTATCAATCTGTAGTTCTTGATTTTATACCATCACGCGGTCGACATACTGGGGAAGATATTGCAACGATTTTCCATGAATGTTTATTGGAATATGGCATAATTGATAAAATACAAGGTATCACGGTCGACAACGCAACTGCAAATACCAAATTTATGTATGAACTGGGCAAACAGCTGCCGCCACACTTTGATTCAGATAATCAACATTTCCGGTGCTTTGCTCACATTTTAAACCTTGGTGTACAAGATTTATTAAAGACCTTAGCATTACACTGTGAGTCTGACACTAACGCGTAAGATCAGCAGTACGAAGACTATGCAGACGAAACTGAGGATGAGGAAGATGAAGAATCTGCACCAAATATTGCTGACTCGCGTACATCTGTAACAAAGTTACGCAGTATTTCCAGTAAAATAAAAAGAAGTGAGATAGTGAAGAAGAAGTTTCAGTCTGCTTGTGAAGCAGCTGGCGTGCCATCAAATCTAAATGCCATTCTTGACTGTCCAACGAGATGGAATTCCACACATGATATGATTGGATTTGGTTTAAAAGTGAGAGCGGGCATTGACATATTGTGCAGTTCTGTCACCGAATTAAATGATTTTCAAATCACAGCTAATGAATGGCAGGTACTCGAAAAATTACATAAATTTCTAATAAACTTTAAACTTTTAAGTACAAAACTTGGTGGAGACAAATATGTTACATTACCGCTAGTCATTGTATCATTCAATCTCTTGCTAGATAAAATTGAATCCATGGTAAAACAGTTAGATGAGAAACCTAATCGATCTGAAGTGGATGAAAGGCTCATTCTAGCTTTCCAAGCAGCTCGAGACAAAATGCTTAAACATTACAAGAAGAGCAACTGGATTTATTGTACTTCTTTAATTTTAGACCCAAGGCATAAGGCTCAGACTTTTGACCTGACAATGTGGGGGAAGCAACTTAAAACAGAAAGTCTGCGCAAGTTCAATGAACTTTATGAAGAATATAAAAGTCTACACTCACTGAACAAATCTCTGGAATTACCAGAAAAAGAAAATAAAGTATGTGATGAAGATGAAGACGTAATAGACTTTGATAAACTCTATGAATGTCCCTCGACGTCATCTGGATCTTGTCTTCAAGGCTTGGTGATAGACGAGTTGGAGGAGTACCTAAGAAAACCAAGAACTGCCAGCTCGGAAGACATTTTAGATTGGTGGAGGACGCATGAGACAGAGTATCCGATTTTATCGAAAATGGCCCGTGATTTTCTCTCAATACCTGCAACTTCAGTACCTGCTGAGAGGTTATTTTCTAAAGCATCATTAGTAATTAGAAAACATAGAAATAGGTTAAGTGATGAGTCAGCCAGATGGTTACTTTGTATTAATTCTTGGTCAAAAAAAATTATATAAAGTATCATAACCTAATGATAAAGCTGTTGATTTGTGTTGTATTTTATTTTTTATTCAAATAAATGATAAATCGTAAAACTCTTTTATTAAATTTCTTATAAGTTGAGGGTTCAATCTCTTTCTAGACAGATAAGTATTGTTCTTTAAAATACAGTCAAGTTATTGTAATTAATTTGTTTTTTTACATGTTTTAGCAAATGTAAGCTTATAAATCATAAATGTTTATTAAGAAACAGTTACTTCCATGGAAAACGACATATAGGTCAGTTGATTTTTCGAATTTCTTATCAAATCTTCAGTTATTTATTAATCTGCTTGATCTTTACTATGGCTATGTTAATTTAAGCTCACAATGTTCCAATTCTAATACGTTTTTCTAAGATTTAAAGTAAACTTTAATAAATAGTAATAGACTAATAGGTAATTGCAAGACTTGCAAGACTCTTGCTGCAAGACCAAGACCAAGACCAAGACTGGGAGCGCAAGACCAAGACCAAGACCAAGACCAGGTGTATTGGCGCAAGACCAAGACCAAGACTGGCTAAGTCTCGTCTTGTTCTTGCATTTGGGCAACACTAATTGTTTTACTAACAGCGCCATCTATTGGTTAACTGATGAACTACGTGAGATATGAAGATATATTTTTACGAACGTGTTAGATCTTAAAAGAATCTAGCGATCTTTTCTACCCCATACTTACAAGATGTGGAATGAGCTACCATCTGAGGTTTTCTCGTTAGGCTACGAAATGGCACGCTTCAAGAGAAATGTAAAGAGATTTCTACAGGGTAGGGAACGCATCGACAATACCCCGGGTATTGCCGGTGTCAATAGGCGACGTTGACCGCTACCATCGGGTGGGCCGTAAGACCGTTTGTCCACCGCCACCGTCACCGGGACGTCACCGAGAACTAGATGACGGCACCGATTTAGCGATACTAAATTGACTATAGACCGTTTGTCCACCGCCGCTGTCGCCGGCACTCGGGTGACGGGCTGCGGTGGAGACACGGCCTCTAATAAATGTATGTATCGCTAAATCGGCGCCGTCATCTCGTACTCGGTGGCGAACCGGTGGCGCTGGCGGTGGACAAACGACCCAAGCCTGTTTCCCCACAAATAACATAAAAAAACGTACCGTTTTATCGGTGTTACGAAATCACCAAAGTCAGCTTAGAAAATTCTCGAATGACTAACATGAACTGCATGACGAAGGTAAGCCCCTACGATTCTAACAGAGACGCTGCACATAACTCTTTCTCTAAACTCCCAACTAATCAGACCATAACAAGCTTTTAACTGCATCTCAGGAATCGATCGGCAAACACCACAACGCGTCCCGTGCAAATAAAACAAAACGCACCCCCTTCCAGTCTAGTCAGTAGACAACAAAGAGTGGGCGCCCCAAATTATGCCCGCAATACTCCACACAAATATCATCTCTATTTTTAAGAAAATAAGGTCTATAGGAAGCGTATGACTACCTTTGTGCTCTGCAGGAAGCAATGTGTTAACTGAAGTTTAGACTTAATTGCGTTTACAGATTTCACGTAGATGTTGGGTTGATGCACCGAGCTAGCTCGAGCTTCCTTTCTAGACTTTGTGGATACCTTGAGGGTAAGGGTCTCCTTTTCAACCATTTGCTTTGTTTGGTGGGTAATTTATTAGCACTGCGACTTGTAGGAACGAAAATATTTGTTACTAACATATTTAGATAGCTTGAAAATGAAAATTCTTACCTTGTTTACCTACAAATTCCACGTGCGTTTATAGCAATTGGACAACATCTCTTCAAAATGCCGATACCCCCTGCTAAAAATATCTGAGCAAAGTGTTCAAACATTGCTCTAATAAATATTAAATACTACTGACCCACCCGCGGCCACGCATGGTGTGTCAATAATAAAATTACCCTCCTTTTGCACAGTCGGGCAAAAAGTAGCCTTTGTCTTAATTCCGGTCATAATCTATATATACTTTAAATTTCATCGAAATTGGTCAAGCCGTTTAGTCATGAAAACGTAACAAACAGACAGAAAGAGAAACAGTTACTTTCGAATTATGTATTATTTTATTCATTACAGAATCAACAGCACTTGATATCAATCTAAACAAACTCTTATAGCTAATGATAATGCCAGTAACAGATTCTCATTATATATACATAACTTTTAAAAATTAGTCACCTATTTAAAAAGACAATATGTACCATATTTATTTTTTTAAGGAATTTAGTAGGTACGCATTAATATATAAATATAGTATGGATGGAAAAGCGCATAGCAGTACTTGAGGTATCTTATCTATAGCAAAGAATACTACCTAAGTACTAACTATTACTGCATAGTAGTACATCCCTACTAAGGTTAGGATTCAGAAAAATGAATGTTCTTAGACAGCGGTTACATCTCCATCTGTAAAAGTAAAATAACTTCCACATATATTACAAAAGCATGAGTTTGATTATTCGAGAAAACTTTCGAGTTTCCACAAGCTTTATCTTGTTTGATCTAAGACCCGCATCGTGAGTTGAGCTCTTTTTAATTACTTGCAGTAAAGAGCCCAAGTTCCATGGAAAGCCGTGGGCAAAAGCTAGTTTTAGTTCAGCATAATAGAATACCTACTATGAACTGAGAACAAATGCCTAATTAAAGTAGGCAAACAGAAGTTATTAAAGACTGTTGGACCAGAGAATTGTAACCACAGATTCATTATTAACACTACGTAGGCTATAAGTGAGTAGGTAGGTATGAAGTTTTTCCAGAATTGTGAAATCTTTAATTAGCTACCAAATTGGTTGAATACAGGAGCGTCTTAGAGAACCCTTAGCCCTGCCCTTTTAAAAACTTTCTAATATAATTAGTACGCACTGTAGCGACATCTACCGCAACATGTAAGAACTACTTGAACACCAAGCTAACCTACCTGAGGGTACTACGTTCAACAGCAGACCAGTATAATGTAGTCCTACATACAATATAATTAACATAACTCGATCTCTGATTACCTGAGACGCGAGATGTCGCTAGGAGATACAAATCCTTAATTAAATAAGATCATCACGTATTTATGTGACCTTTAGAGACTAGTAATATCAATAGACTGTCAATGTCCATATAAGAAATCGTAACCCGCAAAAAAGCTCAAAATCCCGTATTATTTGTAGATGGCGCTGTCTCATAGCCTGGAAACTTTCATAGCGGCCATTGCACCCAACAAATAAAAATAAACTTCCACTAAAACACACCAAAATATTTTAATATTTTTTAGAATAAGTAATAGGTATTGTCCATAAAATAAGATTTAACGATTTTATTTTATATTGATAATTTACCACTTTCATATGCTTAATCACAGATGGCGTGGGAAGGTAGCACATCGTTTTTACCTAGATGGCGTTTAACACAAAATTAACACAAAGTCTGAAACAAAGGGAATAAAAGAGAACCGTGAACTGACTGATATTGACAGCCGGGAAGCATGCAAAGTCACGCTTTTTGTACTTAATTTTATTACATGCTGTGTTGCCAAACCTCACTACTCAAAAGTCGCGACTAGTAAGTCGATATTTTGTTGTACATATTGTGTACGTATTGAGTTCATTATTTTAGTAGTTATGTTTCCAGTTCAAATTAATAGAACGTATTATCTTGTAGTAGGTATGCATTTGCTGGGTACTTACAAATTAATTTTATTTTCTTTTAAAAAGTGTTCTACTTATCTGTACATCACTATAAATATGTATTCTTATTTTACAAATATGTAGGTATTTCCGCATTTAAGTGATAATGGTATGATCATAGACGTATGTAATGATGAATAAAAGATATCTATCCTTTCCTTTCCTAAAAAAATCCCTATTTTGACGGAAACTTTCATGTTTTGGCAATTCTGAGAAAATGTGCGCAAATCTCTAAAAATTGCTAGAGACTAAAGTTTTAATGAAACTGAAGAGCGGCAACCTCGCACAACGTAAAAGTCGCAACGTCGCAATAATATTATCGCGCACGTGTAATTGGATATAGCGCCATCTATTTTTCTTCGTACCATTATGAGCGGTAGTAAGCTAAAGGTTGGCATATATATAACGATCTGTAACTCTTAGCGACATCTCACGTCCTAGCAGGTAATCAAATATCGAGTTACATTATCTTGCTTGAGACTGTCAGTCTATTTAAATTATATTGGCCTGTGCCTCTTGCTTATTACCGCTCTCGGCCCGTAAGATCAACCGTAGTACGAAATAAATCTTTAGATTTCTAATGTCATTCGAATGGCTATTTCTGATGGTCACGCACGCGATAAACGTGCGACGGACGTTGTCACCTCGCCATTTGTGATTAATTGATTATATGAAAGTGGTTTAGGGGTTTTATGATAATCATAATAATGATGCAACCACTAATGCACTGATTAATTCTTTTCTTGATGAGGAGGTGGCAATGAGTAGATGCATCTTCCAATTACCAATTTATATTTACACAACTGTACATTTATAACTGATTGAATGAATGAATATGTATTTATTTTCAAAAAAGATGGTTTTACAAAGTGCACTTAAATAACTAGTTATAATTCTAGGATACCTAGGGTGTTGTATCTTGTGGGTTTGCACTACAACCTTATTATCTATATCAAATGCTTTGGTACCTTGCTCTAACTAAGTTTAAAATAAACTTGTGTTTAGACGCAAAGGATCTCTGCTTTGGCTCGATAGACATAGGATGGGCATGACAATGTAGGTAGGTATGACTGACTACAGATACTATAGGTATAATATAGCCAGACTGAGCCTTATACTATTATGAATATGTACATCAATAAATTGCTTCTTTAGGAGTAAGGACAAAAAAACATCAAGAAAAACTATACACTAAAAATAATACTTATCAACTAAAACTAAAAATAATACTTATCAACTAAAGCCCGTGTTTTTAATTTAACGATCAATCCATTTAATTTAACTTAATTACTATTTTATGAACTTGTGTTGGTGTGAAAGTGTAATCAAACATTATTGCAACACTCAGTAGAAATAAATAATAGCATCATTAGTGTATTATAAAATATATTTATACATCATTAATGTGTCTTGTACACTTGCTATAATATCTATTTATTACCGTTGGTATAATGTTGTTGTATACAAAAACTTTTCAAGATTGAATGCGTAATAAATCCTCTGTTTGCTGGTAGTTTATGCTAAGTAAATATTTTTTTAATCTATTTTTACATTCTACGTGTGTTGTTTTATGAATTGTTGTTATTTTATTTATTTTGTTATATAGATAGGTCGTTAGGAAAGTGAAATGTTTTCGTGCAAATGAGTTTTTACAAGTTGTTTCTTCGTATATTTTTTGTGTTCTTCTTTTGTTTATTATGTTTATATCTGGTTTTACTTTGTGTTGTCCTAGAATAATTTGTTGTATAAATAATTGTCTTACAGATAGAACTTCGCAGTCAGTATAGAGTTGTTTCGTCGGGTACATGAAAGGGCGAGTAAAAGCTACTTTCAGGACTGCTCTTTGGGCTCTTTCAAGTGGAAGCAAATGTGTTGTTGAAACTCCTCCCCAAGTCGATAAGCAATAAATCAGCAGCGATTGACACAGAGCGTAGTATGTGTTTCTGAGTTGTTTTTTGTTTGCTGCGTGTTTTATATTTTTAAAGACGGCAATTAGTTTTCTGGTTCGGGCAATAAGCATATTAACATGGGGTTCATATGACAAGCGCGAGTCAATTGTAACACCTAGGTATTTGATGGTGTTACAGTTTTCGAGTGTCGGACAGTCACAAACGGAGCAGTAAGTGGAAGATAGGCACTGTATAGTATGGGCTCTTATAAAGTTTTTTTTATTTGGTAGTCCTGGTTTACGCAGGGAGAAGGCTAGGTATTTCGTTTTAGTAGAGTTTAGAGTAAGGATATTATGGTATAGACACGTAGAAACCAGGTCAAAGTTAGATTGTGCACATGCGTAGACCTTTTCCCAACTCTCTCCCTGGAACAGCAAAACTGTATCGTCAGCAAAAGCTAGTAGCTTGCCATCCACCATTTCAAGTTCACATATGTAGCTGATTCATGTATGCTAGAAAGGGAGTTGGACCAAGGATAGAATCCTGTGGAATTCCGTATGTGACCGGTAGTTCGGAGCTAACGTGTTCACCGATCTTTACGCATTGTGTTCTGTCACTCAAGTAACTCTGGAATAATTAAAGTTGATTTCCGCGTATACCGAGTCGTTCTAGCTTATCCACAAGTAAAGAAATGGATACCGTATCAAATGCTTTGGCCAGATTGAGAGGGATTGAGATTGAGCGGAGATTAAAAATAAAATCGTTAAATCTAATTTTATGGACGCCATTACTCATTCTAAAAAAAACTAGATATATTTTGGTGTGTTTTAGTGAAAAAATTATTTTAATTCCTGGGTTGCAATGACTGCTATGAGAGTTTCCAGGCTATGAGTCGATTGAGTCAGCGCAGGTATATTACGGGATTTTGAGATTTTTGCGGGTAAATGGTTCAACTAAGACTTTCCTTACATGGCATTGAATTCCGAATCAATGAGGGGTATTCACGGCCATGTTTGTATAACTGCTAACAGATGGCGTTGCTCTGACAAGCTCTGATTAACTGAAAGTGAATTATCAATGTTATATTGCCGTGTCAATATTATTTCCCGATGCACTTGATTTAAAAAAAAATTATGCGTCTGTTTATCTGACGAAGTGAGATATTTTAAGGCGGCGTATCTCCAGACAGCGTCATCTATTAGTTGGAACTGGTTTTTGAGTTATAAATAAGGGATTTTCATATTAGATTTAAAAATAAAAAAACTAGTTCCAACTAACGTAATAAAATGGTATTTAATATGTCAAAATCTTATGGACACAATATCAAATTTGTCTAAATTAATAGTTTCTATAGTACCTACCTACCTACCTACTACTCAGGGCAAACGGTTCTGCCGCAGGAAAACAACCAATACAATTTCAGCTTGTTTAGAAAATTGTGGCCCTAGATTCAACCCTGTGTCCCTTAGCTCCATTCCGGTGTATCTTTTCCTCAGTTTTTAATTAAAAATCTTAAAAGTCAATTAAACTTTAGACGAAGTTCGGCTTCGGTTTGCCTTTGGATTGAAATCGTAATGAATTGTAGAAAATCAAACTTCATGAAAGGTATCAACTGCCTTGGATATTACGGTTTTAATAAAATTGTTTTACGCTAGAGTGAGTTTTCCCGAGTTTCTATATCGCTTATAATATGGTAGGTAAGAGTAATGGGTCTAAATAACCTAGGTACCTTATTGTTAGTACCAACCTACCTTCTCTTCAATCATAAAGAATGCACAGAACATTATTATCTTGACGGATGTATAACTATTAAAACTATTAGGTAGGTGCAGCCTACTTTAAATAACTAATATGTAACCAATCGATACATTTTTGAGGTGTAATGTAATGTAACATCTTTCCTCTCGGTTCGTGGGAGTGATTTTGGCAAAAGGAACGGAAATGTGTAACAGGAGACCGGGGAAGCGCGCGCTATTTGATTTGACCAATGAGCGCGCGCGGTGATCAGATGTTACACATCATACGATGTGTAGTACCTACTACGTGTAAGACTCGTAGTTTTTTAGTAATGATAGTGTGATATTGCATGTGATCAAAAATATATCTGGTCTATGTACCTACCTAGATAACATAACTTAATTTTATCCTCTTCTGGTGATCCTACATTGGCTTTTATCTTATAGAGAGATACTACTACATCACTAGTGCGCAGGGGCATCCCTAGCGGTCACAGAAGGAAGGTGTAATACATCTTCCTTCAATTCGCCTGCCTCCCACATGCGCCTTATTATTTAATAAAGCTTTAATTACATAACAACTAACTAGTACCTATTACGTATATCAACTTTTTAGCAATATAACTAGTTCATCATGTAGGTAGGCGATATTTATGTTCCCTACATGGTGACTGATTTGATTATGTAGATACCAACCTAACTTTTTATAAAAAAAATCATGACTTGTGTAAAATCTATGCCTACCTACTCTTAGGTACCCACTAAAATTACATAAATTAGAGCGGCTCTCTCCGCTTAAACCAATAGCAGCCAAATGTTCCTCCACCACAAGTCAGTCTGCATTCTATGAACGATGTAAAACAAGGGCATTTAGCGTAATCGACATTTTTATTCATTCATCAAACAAAAGTGCAATTGATGAAACTCGCAGGTCTACCAAACCCAGATTGAGCACGGATATTTCCTGTATACAGCCGGTTGAATTGTTCATGCGCTACCTGTATGGGCGGCGGTAAGTTTACCGGCCGCTTTTTAGGGTACGAACGCGCCTCGAAGCGAATGCCCACGTTCACAGGAGTGGTCATGAAGATGGCTCTGCAAGAGCTGTGGAGGTATCCGCCGTTTGCTAAATGGTTCATTATGATAGAAAAAGAAAACATGAACAAATTAATAGGTGTTGACTTCAGTTAAATGACGTCTGTCGTCGCCATATACGTGTCATGTCGTGATCTTGACGGCCTTGGCCACCTACGAGATCTAGAATAATATTTCTCTATGAACGAGTTAACAGTAATATTTCTAAATTATTCTGTGGTACAAATATTCAGCAGTGGAAGTTTAGATGTTCCTGTGGCAGAAAATTATGATGATGATGATGACTGGACCTTAAAGTAAACCGGCGCCACACCAAACGTGTGCACAAAGTCACAGACCACTTAGATGTACTACGTACACAAAGACTCAACAAAGTTTAATTATCGGAACGTACCGTTTAAGGCGGAAACATATTTACGTGTCGTGGCGTGTCGTGATGCTTACTGTCGTGACGTTGAGTGTGCACACTAACGCGTCGTGTCGTGGCGTACTTTTTGAACAGTACTTAACGAACCTTTGCAGCGTTCAAACATACATAATGTTTTCTTCTGATTCGGATATTGATTTTTATGAAGAGCTTCAATTTCTCTTAGCAATGAAACTTCTTGAGAGCAAAAAATAAAGAAAAGAAGATACTGGGTTCACCCTATAAACAGAGGGAGACAAGACAAAGGTGAATTTCATCGTCTTGTTAAAGAATTAGAGAGTGACGAAGAGAATTCTTAAACAGTATTACCTAATCGTTAATTTTGTATAATTATTCATTTATACCTTTTCAAATAAATATTAAAGTAAAATACTATTTTATTGACTTACCTGGTTCTTTCAAAATTTCAGCAATTTCTTCCCAAGCAGCATTTCTGATCAAATGATCCTTGTACTCTTTACACTTTGAGTCATATATAACTTTTCGTTGACGTACAAGTTCTATTAGATCGTCAGTCATTTTGCTGCAAATATAATAAATTAAAAAGTGTCCGCTAGATGTTCGCGCCACGAGCCACGCTCCAGTATAGAAACACATTTGTCTGTTGTGTCGTGTCGCGTCATAACCCCCACCACCGCTCTGGCGCAATCGGTGGCGAGCAGTCGGCGCCACGACAGAACCTGTTGCGACACGACACGACAGGCAAATATGTCCCTATACTTGAAAAAACATAGCTTGATCTCTGCGACATTTGTTAAACTGACATTCCTAGGGTTGTTATGATACAGAAAAAAATATCGATAGTAATTATCGATAGAAGCTTTGCAGTAAGACCAATTGTTGGACTTTTGAGGGCTCCAACAACCCGTAACGACTGCCATTAGATATTCGTATGGCAGCCGGGACCGACGGCTTAACGTGCTTTCCGAGGCACGACCAGACCAGTGCAAAAACCCATATTCATGCATACAAATATTTGCACTGAGCGAGGATCGAACCCGCGACCTCCTGCGCAGCAGTCGTGTTCACTACCGCTTCGCCACGAAGGCTGACTGCCATAATTATATGTATATTGGATTATATTATGATTTGGGTGATAAAATGAAACGAATATTTTAATACATACATTTATGTATCCGAATCACTTTCAGAACCGCTAGAGCAATCTTGTAAATTTATAATGAATTCTTGTTCGCAAATATTATCAAATCGAAGGTCCCGGTCCCAATCTTCTTCTATTAATTTTCTGCATTTGGTAACTACTTTTTTCCAATCTTCTACAGATACATTTTCAGCCGCAGTGTTTAGTAACTGCAACATTTTATTTGCCGTGAAAGGCGGTGTTGTGTTATGTCTAGCAGCGTAACCTTGAAAGAAAAACATATTTTAATATCATAAATTCTACAGGAGTTAATACATAAATAATCTGTCTAACTGAAATTCGAGCAAACAAACCTTTTACTTGGGCCCAGATAAGCTCGATCGGATTATACTGGCAGTGATATGGAGGCAGTCTTATGAATGATAAATTAATTTTGAATTAAGTTTTATACAAAATATCGATAGTTTATAGTCTGTGGTCACGATGATTCATCGCTCATCACTATAATTAGCTCAGCATGCCCATAAAGTATGACATTGACTGGTACGTTTGTCCGTACTGTTAAATTCAGAACTTCATAGGCGCGATTTTACTGACAGCTGTCCCCGAGATCAAGCTATGTTTTTTCTAGTATAACCATATTAAATGTATGAAACCGATATGCTTCTGGCGCGTCACGCCACGCCACGATACGTAAATACGTTTCCGCCTTTATATCATTCAATCAATTCTCTGAGGCAACTATTGCAGTACATTCGCTCCAACCGTCAACGAACTCCATCATTCCCAGTGGTGCCCACTCAATATATTTACCACTACTTCTGGTGGTTCTTCTTCTTTCGTGTCGAATATCGATGTCTCAATATATAGCCATTTTGACCAGTACGCCGCCACGTTCATGGCAGCGTCGGAGCAGGTCATCAGTTGCCCCATCGTGCAGGTGGTAGGGCAGGATGGGCATGCAAGGACGTGTGCCATTGTTTGGAGCTTGGCACCACATTGGCATTGCGTCGCCGATTTGTCTATAATACCCCATTTACTACGATTACACCTGCAGCGGCCGACTTGGGTATGCAGTCTGTTGAGGCTCCTCCACACTGGCCAAGGTAGGTATTGATCAGGGGGTAGTTCCTCTGCAGGTGTAACATAGCCAGGTGGGGGGGGGGGGGGGAGGGGGGGAGGGGGGGCTTTATTTATTTTCCACAGGGTAAAACGGGCATCACTTGCATTATTTGTGGTGGCTTCTGTGGATCGCAAAAAGCCCCTGCGACTACGTAGCCGTTTTCTTGATGGAGTAACGCCATACAAACAGTGTCGGACATCACATTCCTGTTTTGCCTTCTCTGTGGCACAGACAATGTCTCGTCGGATGTCAGGTGGCGCTATACCCGCTAAAGGGGGCTTATTTAACGGGGTAGGCTTCAGACATCCGGTTATTATTCTACTGGTCTCGTTTATTGCAGTGCCTACTTTTCTAACGTGGCTTAAACGATGCCACACTGGGCATGCGTACTTCCCAGGTAAGAAGCAGATGGAGAGACCAGTTGTTCGAAGAACCGAAGGTGAAGCGCTCCAGGATGTTGTGGTGAGCCGACGAAGAATACTATTTCGTGAGCAGACTTTGGCTTTTGTTTTCTGGCAGTGGGTTTTGAAACCAAGAGTTCTGTCCAGGGTTACTCCTAGATACACCAGGTTTGAGTGCGGTGTTATGGGTGTACCTCGCCAAGTTAGCTGAAGTGCACGGTTGGCTTGGTGGTTCCGCAGATGGAAAACACAGGACTGTGTTTTTGTAGGATTTGGCCTCAAAGCGTTGGCGTCATAGTATTCACCTATTACTGGTGTAGTCTGGTGGTTTAGACTACCCTTTTAGCGAATAAATATTGGATTTAGTGGCAAGTGAATTTTTATAGTGGCTTTGATTGCTTCAGTTAGCGGTAAACTACCACAACGAAAAAAGAATACATTATTTTTTGTTGTGTAGGCAACACATAAAAATTATGTCGGTGGTTTACGGGGATTCCCCGAAATAGTTTGTCAATTTCTTGAATTATTTTGACTTTAAACTTTATTTGTATGGCTACTGGGACAAATTTGATTGGATTGAAAGGGTTACTGGCTTGTCTATAGAAAACAATTAAACCTATCGTTCTTGCAAACCAACAGAAACCACTAATCCAACATAACCAATTTTTCGTGCCCCTATGAGTTATTTGGAAATTAAACAGCAATATTGTATACAAAAATAATTATTTTTATTTGTAATAACAAAATAAAATTAATATCTAGCTAAAAATGATCATCTTCAGAAGAAGAGCCGCTGTCATTTACATTTTCAGTTAGTAAAGAATAAATTTCCTTAGTTCCAATTTTATACACTACGTACTTGTCGTCCTCCTTTCGTAGTCGTCCTTTAATTCTGGGTCACGTAACCAAACAACAATCATGGAACTTTTGGGTATACTGTGGTTAAGGCATAATTGGGCATATTACTTCATCAATATGATCTAACAGTATAATACTGGTCAGTGATAAAATGAACTCATGACGCTTTAGGTGTTTTTTGTGACTTGTCCAAGGCATTTGATTGCGTAGACATGACACATTGATCAGGAAACTACATCATTATGGCATTAGGAACGTTGCTCTAGACTTTTTCACTTCTTATTTAAGTGGCAAAGTGCAAAGAGTTGACGTGAACTGGAAGCGTTCTCCGGGGTCTCTGGTTAAAATGGACCACAGGGATCAATTCTGGGACCATTTTTGTTTTTAGTATATATTAATGATCTTCACCATCTTATAAGTGACGATCATGAGGTTGTATTGTTTGCAGATGACACGTCACTTTTATTTAAAATAAAGCGACGACAAACCGATTTTGACGATGTAAACAATGCAATCTCTAAGGTCGTAAAATAGTTCAATCTAAACAATCTACTTCTAAAAAAACAAAGATTGTCTGGAAGAGATCGCTTCTAAGCGATAAGACCGCCCATTGTACTATTTGCTTTATATTTTGTTTGTATTTTTTTTTGTTTATACTGTGTACAATAAAGTGTTTTCATTCATTCATTCATTCTAAATGAAAAAAAAACAAAGTGTATTAGATTTATACTACCTAATGTTACACAAGTTAAAGCAGATATAAAAATCAAAGACGAGGAGTTGGCTCTTGTGAACACTACCGTATTCTTAGGTATAACCCTAGATAATAAGCTACAATGGGGCCCTTATATTGATAAGTTGTGGAAGAGACTTAGTTCTGCGGCATACGCAGTTAAAAAGATCCGTCTTTTTACAGACGTAGACACAGCTAGACTAGTTTACTTCAGCTATTTCCACAGCATTATGTCATACGGCATACTGCTGTGGGGGAGTGCTGCAGATATAAACACCGTTTTTGTGCTGCAGAAGAGGGCTGTTCGTGCAATTTATAATGTGGGCCCCAGAGAATCATTACGCAATAAGTTTAAAGAAATAAATATTATGACATTCCCTTGTCAATACATCTATGAAAACCTTATGTATGTACACAAAAATATTAATTTGTTTAAGAAAAATAGCGATAATCATAATTTTAATACTAGAAATAAAAATAAACTCGCTGTTGCCCCTTGTAGACTCCATAAAGTTAGTAAATCGTTTAAAGGGCAAGGTGTTCGCTTTTATAACAAACTCCCAAGTGATGTACAAAAATTGACAATTAACAAATTTAAAAACGCAATTAAACAAAATCTTTATAAAAAAAACCTACTATAAAATATCGGATTATTTAGGTGATAGAGAAGCTTGGGATTGAAATTGCTCCAACTCGTTCAAAATGTTACAATTTAGACGTAATTCATTACATACAGGTAATGAATTACGTCTAAATTGTAACATGTTACGTATTCTAAAATGATCATTTGAAAAAACTACCAGCCTTGTTTTCTTGCCTTTCTTTCCTGGCTTGGTCGCGAAGGAACAGGCAGTAAAATTGACGTTTCAAAGTGATCCTTGTGATTTTAATGAATAAAAGATTTTGACTTTGACTTTCTAGTGACGTTTCGTTTACCGACACCGATCACTCGGGTGGGCCACGAGGCCACATTTGGTAGGTTCGTAAAATTAAGATGGCAACATTGATCATTCCCGTTCTTTCATTCATTCATTCTAAGTGTTTGTTTGTTTGTTCGCTTCGTTCGTTCGTTTCGTCATTCATTCATCATGGTGATTTGGTGATTTCTTGCATAGTTGCAACCGTTTTGAGATAAAATATTGAGTTTTTTGTGTAAATTAAAACTTGTAAACAATATAGCAAAATGACATTTTCATTCGGCAATCCTACTAGTGCACCTGCAACCGGAGGACTCACCAGTGGCTTCAGTTTTGGCGCCAACAAGTAAGCAAAAGGCATTTTTGCTCTAAACTTGCAAACATAGACTCTAATTTCAAATATATAGTTCACTGGCCAGCTAGAAAATACAGGTTCTTGCGAGTGTTGTTTGTAAAAAGTTTTGACACCACGAAAAACAAATAACTTACAGTTTGTTATCCCATTTGTAACCTCATTTTGGCATGAAATTGTTCTTGAAACTTGTTTACCAAGATTATTTTCTGCCCTCTACAGACCAGCAACGCCAGGGTTTGGTTTGACTGCGACTTCGCAGCCTGCTACTGGCCTATTTGCAACACCTGCAAGTGGCGCTCCATCATTTGGGAACACTTCGTTTGGAGCGACTTCGACTCCTGGCTTCGGGGCTATTGGCACAGTTACCTCAGCCTCAGGTTTCGGGACTACACCTGCATTTGGAGCTACATCTTCTGCACCTAGTTTTGGTAAGTTAGTAATAACTAAACTTATGTACATTGACTGGCTGTTGTTTCTGGCTAGCACAATTTTGCAACATAAACTCAAAAATAAAAGACGGAAAATTATGTTCTGACCGAGAAAAAACTCATATCAATTATGTCATATCACATAATCATTGTCAATTTACAGTCTAATTTACAATTATTTAATACTAGCTGTTGCCTGCGACTTTGTATGTGTTAGACTACTAAATGTGTAGGTAACCTAGAAATAAAGCTAAACTCGCTGTTGCAACTTGATTTGGCACCCTGTTTTTATCCCATGGAACCTGATTTATAGGATAAAAAGTGGCCTATATGTTAATCCAAATTATAATCTATCTACATACCAAATTTATTGAAATCGGTCCAGCCATTACGATGTGATTGAGTAACAACCAAATAAATAAATAAACATCCAAACTTTCACATTTATATTATTAAAGTCATAGAGCATAATATTTGTGATTTATTTTGAATGAATAAGCATACATAAAAAGTATAACTAGTAAGTACCTATATGTAAACTAGCACCTATATTTAAAACTGTTCATGACATCTTTTCTGGTTCCAATAAAAGTTTTTTTTTTTATATACTCTATATTATTGAAATCTATAACATAAAAATGAATCGCAAAATGTGTTGGTAAGCACATAACTCAACAACGCCTGGACCAATTTGACCAATTCTTTTTTTGTTGTATTTCTTGTCAGGAGAAGGTTCTTATGAAAGAAAAAATTAAGAAAATTGCGCGCAAAATTAGAAAATTTAAGAATAGTTAACCACCATATAAAATTATTTATAATCTAACCTTAGCGCCTTTATAATGTAACCTTATGACGTTTGACATAGAATTGACAGAATGCGTGCTGCAAATATCGTCAAAGAGGATGTAAAAAAATGAATATCGTTTGAAACAGATGCTTCGGTAGGAGTTAACCCGAGATATATTGTCTATATTATATAAAAATTAATTGCTGTTCGTTAGTCTCGCTAAAACTCGAGAACGGGTGGAGCGATTTGGCTAATTTTGGTATTGAATTATTTGTGGAAGTCATTCATTTTCTCATACATAATGATGGCCGGGGATAACAATTGACAATTCTACCAGTGTGACTTATATTGACAGCCCGCGTTATACCTATGCATGTCAAGCCGATACGAAGTTCGGCGGGACCACTAGTAAAACATAAATATTCGAAAAAATATTGATTTCAATATTAATGATATAGGCCGCCCAATGCTGGGTATCAGCTTTCTCCCTCAAACGGTTTGAGGAAGTTATACCCACCACTCCAGTCGATCCCATGTGTTGGCGTCCCAGATTAAATCAATATTGATAAAGATTTATTTGTCTATAAAAGCTAAGGATTTTCGGTGACTCTAGTGTTATCTATGATTATGACTTGTATAACCACATTTGTAACATCCACCTGTGCTCTTAATAAAAAGTGTTAAATTGTACTCAAGTTTTTAATATCAAACTCATCCATGCAACGTATCAGCCCATCAACATCCAGGCAAATTCATTGGTCCTTCGAGCTGGATATGAACCAGTGACCTATGTATGCCATTACTATGCCATTTGCTCTCTGCACACTCATGTTATCCACTCAACTAAATTACAATTAATTTATTCATTTAAATCACAAGGATCACTTTGAAACATCAATTCTGCTGCCTGTTCATCGCCAAGCCAGGAAAGAAAGGCATGAAACAAGGCTGGTTGTTCTTATTACTGATCCTTTTAATACTCAATATGCAATCATTTATTGTATACACCATTAGGTACATAACAATAAATAATAACGTAATAAATGGGTACAATTTAAGTGCTCACCAAGATCATTTTTATACCCTAAGACTAAGTACCAAGTAAAATAAAGTAACTCCATATAGATTAAACCGTTTTTATACCGAGGTCCCTAAAGTAAACCTTTTAAATTCCAATATAAATATACACACATCAGAATAATTGTAGGTTTTGTATATATATTCATTTTGCTTGCCAAAATGGATTAATGCTCACCAAATATTGTTTTACTGAAACAGTAACATTGATACCAAAAACTACAGGTCTAATTTGCCTTAGTGTAATTAAATTATCCAACCTAAATCCAAAATATATTATTGCCAAACTAAGATTACAATCGCGAAGCGTGTCACCATCATGCCCAAGGACATACAGTTGGCACGCAGGATCAGTTTTCTGGCTGGCTCTAGCTAGATCGCAAAACAAAAAGGCTCTTTTCAGGGCCGCACATGTTATGCATAAATGATGCCTAAATTGTAACATTTTTGCCTGAGTTAGAGCAATTTCAATCCCAAGCTTCTTTATCATCGAAATAATCCGATATGTATAGTATAGATATATATGTACAGATTTTGTTAATTGTAAACATTTGTACATCACTTGGGTATTTTTAATAAAAGCGTAGACCTTGCTCTTCAAACAATTTACCAACTTTATGCAGTCTAAAGTGGCAACAGCAAGTTTATCTTTATTTGTAGTATTAAAATTATCATCATCATCATCCGGAAGACGTCCACTGCTGAACATAGGCCTCCCCCTTAGATCGCCACAACGAGCGGTTGGTAGCCGTTTGCGCCCAACGGCTCCCCGCGATTCTTACTAGATCGTCGGTCCACCTTGTGGGGGGCCGGCCTACGCTGCTTCTTCCAGTCCGCATTCCATTAAAATTATGATTATGGCTATTTGTTTTTTCTTAAACACAAAATATTTTTATTCAATACGGCACCCTATTACTGAGGCTCCGCTGTCTGTCTTTCCGTCTGTCACCAGGCTGTATCTCATGAGCTGTGATAGACAGTTGAAATTTTCACAGATGATGTATTTCTGTTGCCGCTATAACAACAAATACTAAAAACAATAAAATAAATATTTAAGGGGGGCTCCCATACAACAAACGTGATATTTTGTCGTTTTTATAGATAATGGTATGGAACCATTCGTGTGCGAGTTCAACTCGCACTTGACCGGTTATTTTATTTCAGACTGCTAGTCTGAAATAACATACATGGCCTAGTCCATATTAAATACAATAAACAATTAAATAACAAAAATACACATAAAAATAACAGATCAGGATCATTGGACCGTGGAGACACTACACGAGCAGTGTGCGCTCTCGTCCAGTGTTCCATGAAGGGACAATCGAAGTTCATCTCATAATCTAATTTAAGATACTATTATGCTAAACTGTGTTTAGTTGTAATACGCTGTAAACATTTATGTTCAATAAAGACCTTATAAAAACAGTCGAAGTTCAGCCTCTCTGAAATGAGTTGCAGGTAGCTATTGGGGGCCGCGCACCCACAGCATCAGGGACGCCGTTCTCTTGCGCTGTATCGCTGTGAACCCGTCTAGTCGCGCTATGAACATACATTAGAGTTTTATAGATGTATTGAGAAGGGAATGTCATTGTATTAATTTTTTATACGTATGGCGTAATTATTCTTTGGAGCTCTTGTGGAACTAGTTGACCCGCCCGCGGCTTCGCACGCGTGGTTGTTAATAAAAACATTACCCTCCTGCGTTGTCGGAAAAAAGTTGGGTACGTCTCAATCCCGATCATAATCTATCAATATACCAAATTTTATCAAAATCAGTCCAGCCCTTCAGTCATGAAACCGTAACAAACAGAGGGACAGGTGTAACGATTGAGTACTTAGATGACATATATATCTATATATAGATAGTATGTTTATGGTGTACAACATACTATTTTCTATTCTATGTGAATTTTTTTAGGTGCTACAACAACACCTGCTTTTGGAGCCACAGGAGCAGCATCAACAGCTACACCGGGCTTTGGTGCTATTGGGACCCCTGCATCAGCATTTGGTACAAATCCGGCGCCTGCACCAGGTTTTGGAGCTGGTGGTCTCAACTTTGGTGCTGGTACAAGTACTACACCTTCAACAGGTAATTACATTTTGTCACTATCATACTTTAGGAAGGTTGCGGGTTCTAGTCCCGTCTGTCTTGAAAGTTTTTGAGAGAACTCTTAGAAAAATCATAGAATATTCCGTAAGTGTTACAATACAAAATAATCAATCACACATACTAAAGTCATCAGTTAGTGCTGCGTCAATATCATAATGTGCTTTAAACAATAATTTATTTAGACATTATATTTTAACGAATTTTAGGTCTGTCCTTTGGGCAACCGGCTGCCACTACAGCAGCAGCCGGCCTCGGTGGTCTCGGAGGCTTCAGCTTCGGAGGAACTACCACACAGAGCTCTTCTCTTGGCTTTGGATTAGCAACAACAGCAACTCCTAGTTTATTTGGTAAGGTATATTATGCATATTTTATGTATCCTTAATACGGCATAGATTGTTGTAGATTATTGCCGTCAAAGATAAGTAAAGTATTCTACATTGAAACGAATATAGGCTGTACGCGCGGCTTCGCGTGTATTGAGATGATAATTGATAATCCAAGATTATATTATGACAATTGATTCATGATAAGTATGAATGGCTCGATCGTTAGATGAAAGTGTATTGACTGAGGAAATCGCGCGGTGCCTCCTACCTGTTCTAAATTGCTGGCCACTTGACCAGCTAGGCGTAATGAACAATACACCGCAATGGACTTCAGATCTTATCCCCCCATCGTAAAATTGAATTAGATATCATGGCACTTCTCTTTCCAGATGATGCTTCCTAATGATCCCGATCACTCAAACTTTCCGAATGTACCCCGCCAGTAACCTTGTCAACTCAAGTAACGGAAAGTATCACGTCAAGTTTGCTAAAAAAGACTGCTATAAGACTATCACACCGTCTAGTGGTGAGATCCATCATCTATAATTCTATACTATAACATCAAACCGTTGAATAATGAGTCCACATTTCACACTCAAACCCCCAAAATTAATAAGGATGTTATTCATAAGTTGTTGCGAAATCATAAATATGTCAATAAATCCATACTAATATTATAAATTCTGAAGTCTGAAGACAAAAGTTCTTGATGGTACAGAAACATGGTCTCTCACTATGGGCTTCATAAGAAGACTCAAGTCAATCTATGAAAGAGGAGTTGTACAGAGCGCTGGAAGTGAACCAGATCGATGTGGGCCTGTTTCAGTGAGTTTTTTGCTGAACAAACATCTTGACTTAGCTAACATGCTCTACCGGTCCACATACGACCTGCTGAAGGAGAATGCTTTAGATAGATAGATAGATAACTCTTTATTGAATTACCACACAAACAGAAATAATAAAAAAAATAAGTACTGGGTTAAAATAAATAAGGCAATACAATGGGCGGCCTTATCGTTAAAAGCGATCTCTTCCAGGCAACCTTTGGATGGAGCGAAATTTTTAAAAATTACGGAGTGCGGTGTATTTTAGCGGATACATTACATTTACACATAATATATTCTAAGATATAATAATAATATGAAGTTTTAATCCTAATACTTAATATACTTATAAAATAGACTAATATATAGGTATATACATATAGCAAACTATACTAACAGATAAAATAAGTACATAAATAGTAAATAAATAACGCTAGGAAGATGACATCGTCAGGTAATGATGTTTCACCTTCAATTTGAAGACGTGTAAGGATTATGACCGTCTTACTTCTTCGGGCAGAGCATTCCACAGCTGAACAGCCTGGACAGTAAAAGAAGCGCTGTAAAAGGAAGTGCTGTGCGAAGGAGTTCTGAGTATCAAGTTTTCTGATGACCTAAGAGTATAACTTAAGAGTATAGCTTTATAGTTATAACTTTTAAAACTATCATGGTTATGAACACTATTTATACTAAAAACGGGATATTTACCCATGATTTGTGATCCCGTGATCATGGCGCATGCAACCGCTCCGAAATATCGGGATACTCAAATACTCACAAATCATGGTAAATATCCCGTTTTTAGTATAAATAGTGCTTTATAGTTATTTGTTACTGTAGACAATTATGGAACTGACATCGTCGTAAAGTACGACGTAAATTCCCTAAATACAGATTTAAAAAAAAAGAAGGCTCACGGTAGCTCAGCGAGCAATCGAATCAGGAATGAGGAGATCCATAAACAAATCAAGGCCACAGACATAGCCAGGAGGATTAGTGAGCTGCAGTTGCGGTGCAGCTCACTAATGCTCCAGCTGACAGCCGTTGGGGCAGAAAGGTTCTGGATTAGCGGCCGCGCACTGGAAAGGACGGCCCTCACTAGATAGGAAAGCGACCTGATAAAGGTTGCTGGGAGCCGTTGGGTGCAGGCTGCACAATATCGGTCACTCTGGAAATGTATGGGGGAGACCTATGTTTATCAGTAGACGTCCTTTGGCTGATGATAAATTCGAAAGTAACTCTTGTTTCTGTCAGTTTGGTATGCTTTCACGACTAAGCGGCGGGACCAATTTTCTATGAAATTTGGCATATAGACAGATTATGACTAGGATTGAGGCTACTTTTTACCCGACAAGGGTAATATTATTATTGACAAAACACGCGTGCGAAGCCGCGGGCTGAAGCTTGTAAGATCATAAATGAAATATGGTCAAAAGTGCTTCAGGACCTGTTTTAGTAAGTGCCTGTGAGGGCATGCAAAGAACCACGTAATATTGCTGCAATTACTGTGGTAATACATACTATATTCTATATTTTTGACAACTTTCTCACTGATTGCTTATATTTTCAGGAAAACTTGGCAGCACAACTGTGACAGGGGCATTACCATTAACCACAGGTATGTTAATATAATAAATACAGTAGTCTCATTAATCCGGTACTATTAAAAATTAGGGGATGTCGGATTATTGGAATGTTTGGAGTATTGGATTGTCTAGAAAAAATCATAATATGTAATTTGGTTCACAACCAACAAGGAAATCCATGAGTACCTAGAAGTTCCCACAATTGACCAAGAAACGGGCTTCATAGGGAAAAGATGTCTGGATCGCCTAAAAAGCCCTGATAATCCGCTGGCAAGAGCGCTGGTGGAAAATCTGAAAGACGACGAAAAGGCGTCTTGGTCAACCTGTTTGCTGCTTCTGAAGAAGGGAAGAAGGACTAATGTGTCTAGATCTTGAACTCCACAAATAAATCAACACACCCGCCTATAGTCCTCCAACATCACAATGAGAACAAAAAAAAATATGTAATTGTAAATAGAATATGTGCGCAAGCACGGAACGAGAGTAGGGTGGCGTGAAGGAGGCGTGAGCGGAGGGTGCCGGATTACTGAGACTGTACTTTACTGTGTTTACTCTCTAATCATCACAGCCCAAAAAATCATGAAATAGTTATGAATAAAAATAATAATAAATTTAGTATTTTTCAAACTTTCGCGATCACTGTACATAATTATTGATTAAAACGGGTATTTATCGCGTATGTACCTTTTTTATTTGTTATCCCGACGTTTCGGCTGTGTTGCAACAGTCATGGTCTCGGGCTGACTCAAGAGCCCGAATACCCGTTTTAATCAATAATAAATATGAATATAATAAATTATTAATTTATTTTTTTTTATAATGAGGGTGTTTGAATGTCGATAAAAAAACTAGTTTCAAATAGTGTAATAGATGGCGCTGTCTGGATATAAGCCGTTAGGCCTTTGTTGGAAAATAACAATGTGTATGTCTAAGGCCAATTAAAACAGACAATTCATATTTCCAGCTACGACAAGTATTGGTCTTGGGGGCGCTGCGCCGACCAGTGGTGTAGGGGCTGCCAATGCAACTGCTAATGCTAAAAGTGAGTTAAATTTTCAAATCATTATCATCATCATCACAAAACATTTACTTTGTATTATTTATTTTATTGATCGAGCGAAGCGAGATCTCCAATCAACTTGGGCAAATCGGCGTTTCTTTGTCCTTCTTAATATTTGGTATATACAGTGTTTTTTTTTACTGTAACAGTACGGCAGCACCCATAGCCAGAGGAGATACAGGTGCAGTTTCTTTTAAAACATCAGCTTGTTTTCGAAGAAAAACATTTTGTCATTAAATTTTTTTGGTCAAGTGTGAGTAGCGCCTTAAAATGAATCAAGTTGGAAATTTTTTTTTTGATGCCGATCGACGCAGTCCTTTGTAAGGATCATTTTATTGTATCGGATGAATAAAATCTGAACAGCGGAAGTTAGTCAAATTTAATAAAAAGTATTCTCATACAACAGGACAAACAGAATTCCTTCTACAAACATTTTATTAGATTCTAATTGCACATTAAAGAAGTATTAATACTGTAGCAATTAAGAAGCTTAGGAACTCCATGCTCTCATGAGCAATTCAAAAACATTTCGTATTTCAGAACAATTTTGAATTTCGAACATGGTTCTTGCACCTGTCGGACTTTTATATCAGTCATTGCATCATCTTATTTGTCCTATCATGGCATTGTCAAATACGCAAAAAGTAGACTTAATTGAAGCATACTTCCTTAACCGACGAAGCCCAACTAATGCGCTGAAGTTGTATCAGGAACGCTACCCAGACCGCGATTGAGGAAGTATGCTTCAATTAAGTCTGCTTTTTGCGTATTTGACAATGCCATGATAGGACAAATAAGATGATGCAATGACTGATATAAAAGTCCGACAGGTGCAAGAACCATGTTCGAAATTCAAAATTGTTCTGAAATACGAAATGTTTTTGAATTGCTCATGAGAGCATGGAGTTCCTAAACATCTTAATCGCTACAGTATTAATACATCTTTAATGTGCAATTAGAATCTAATAAAATGTTTGTAGAAGGAATTCTGTTTGTCCTGTTGTATGAGAATACTTTTTATTAAATATGACTAACTTCCGCTGTTCAGATTTTTTTCATCCGATACAATAAAATGATCCTTACAAAGGACTGCATCGATCGGCATCAAAAAAAAATTACCAACTTGATTCGTTTTAAGACGCTACTCACACTTGACAAAAAAAATTTAATGAAAAAATTTTTTCTTCGAAAACGAACTGATGTTTTAAAAGAAACTGCACCTGTGTCTCTTCTGGTCATGGGTGCTGCCGTACTGTTACAGTAAAAAAAACACTGTATACCAAATTTTTAGTAATGAAATGAAATAATAAAATTTGGTAGGTAATGATGGCACAATTTTAGTGTGACTAAATGAGTTAAAAATGTTTGGGGGGTTGGTGAGATATTGGGGTTCAAGAGGGGTAAGTAAAAAATGAAAATAATGACGTTAAATGAAAGGTCTTCATTAGTACATTTGAACACTGTTTTTTTAGTATAATTCTTGTAGTTTTTGAGTTATTAGCCATAGTAAAAACAAAACTATGACAAAATTCACAGGGTACACCAGTGACCCCACAATGCTGAAATTTGGTATTCATGTAGCTTTAGTGATAGGCAAAAGTCTGAAATCCAGAATAACTGCATTTTGTACCCCAAAAAAAAGTAACCAATTAACATGAACTCCTGTTAACTGTAATTTGAATGAAACTGTAGGTCAAGTAAGTTGCTTGTTTATTTCGTGGCACTTTTTTGATAGTCAAAGATTACGAATAATATATTTTTCATCTCCCCATCTCGGAAAGAGTATTTTTGCTGTTCGATATCTGAGTGCAATAGCCGTTTTTATTCGCTAGAGGATATAGTAAATTGAATTTGGAACATCGTGTGCACTGAGTTTGTGAATTCAAAACATCATTAAACCTATTTACTTCTACCTCCATGATGCCGTATTTATCATACAACTTTTTTTAATTTGTTAAAAACTCAGACTCGGAACCTTCTTGGTGTATTACTTTTTTTTGCATTTAGTCATTCCTCGCTGAGGTGGTATGAAAAGTTACGTGTTGCATTCAGTGCAATGATTTTTCACGTCGTGGTCTTTTGATTCCCTCGCTAACGCTCAGGATTCTAGTTTAAGATTCCTTCGCTTACTCGGTCATCAAAATTGAGCACGCGGTTAAAAAGCAACATTGCACTTTTGTATAAAAAATAACTATATGTTTTTATGGGGCACTCGTTAGATCTCAGTTCGGGGCGAACCACTGGTTTAATAAGCAACAACAAATAACTGCATTATATGGCTTAAATACCAATCCATGTATAAATCTGAGAATGTATAAATTATTGATAATGTAAAATGGTAGTAATTAGTAGTATAGTAGAGGTACTTATAAAAGAGTTCATCTTGATAAGTTCCGATGTGAAGGTTCCAGTAAAATTACAGGCACATGAGTATTTTGTATTGTGTGCTAATGTAGTTATTAATTGATTTGTCTATGACTATGCAATGTTACGTAAGCCAAATCTTAGCTGAACTTAGTTATAGCCGGTACCATCCCTACATCTGCATTAATCTGTGGTGCTGGATGATATCACGCTAGAAATATAAATGAATTTTTATGGGTGTCCAAACAAAATCCACAATGCGCAACCGCTACATGGTAGACATACCTCCCATATGCACAAAGCGGTACTCTTCCACCTTTATTATGCGCACCGCCAAGGAGTGGAACGCCTTGCGTGAGTCTGTGTCTCCTGATAACTACATCCTAGGGGTCTTCAAGTCGCGAGTGAGTAAGTTTCTTCAAGCGTGTACCACCGTAGACTGCATCATCGCTTACCATCAGGTGAGCTCGTGCTCAAATGCTAGCCTGTAAATTATATTTAAAAAAATGTTTGTTACTCAATCCCGTCGTAACGGCTGAACCGATCTCGATGAACACGCGTGCGAAGCCGCTGGCAGAAGCTCGTACTTTATATTTGCAAATGTTTGTAGATGAGCCGGCCAAACAACAGAAGCTGCCAAATGAGATATCGACCACAGTGGACGCTTTCAAGGAGTTTGTGAAGAAGCAGAAGGCAATGAGCTCTGAAGTTATGAGGGTTTCTGTCAAGCCTTTGCATACGGTAAGTCTTTGAGGAACTGACGTTTGTCGTGACAATGTTCTATATCGCGTTTACACATTCGCGCGACGAGGCGAGTGACGAATGACCAGGTGCCATGGGAGATCTAATTTACTAGGACACAACTGGCCTCATAGTAGTGTCACGGGAAAGAAAATGTGTCTATGTAACTGGTTGGGTCAAGCAGTTGTCACTGGGAATAAACGGAGACGAATTGTAAGTGCCCGTTCCGACTACGCCGGATTGGCAGTTTCGCCGGGCTAGAAAAAATCTATGAAGCTGTTCACATCTTTCAGGCATAGCCACATACACACACGATAGGTCCTTCCTGTTTCTTACACGTATCGATAAAAGTTATTTTATTGTAACATATTTTACTTTTGTATTTTGACTGGGATCTACTTTAATATTTTCTGGAGGAGGGCGTTGACGTCTGTGACACAGTTAAATACTTCTGGAGATGTCATCGTTTTCACCTCATATAAGGACATAATGGATGCGTGCATTCTCCCCATCTTTACCTATGGCGCTCAATCCTGGTCTTTGACGGATCAACAAAAGTCCAAACTCGGGATTTGTCAGCGAGCCATCGAGCGCAGTATCTAATTCTAATTCTAGGTTGGGTATCTATTTAACGATCTGCACTGACATCCTGCATTGGGGTGTATTGTGCATTACCCCTTCTAACCTGACCCTAGCCATCCAACGGAGTAGGACATTGAGTTGGTGGCAGCAGCTTTTCAGGGTCCCCGTGGATGTTGAAGTAGTGGTGGTGTTAGTGGAACATGAGGATTCGATGACCCCTTGCAGACCCGTTCTTAGTCTTGCGTCGTTTGTGGCAGTGCAGTGGAGTATCACGTGCTCCACAGTCTCTTCCTCCCGAAGGCATCCGCGACAAAGTCCGCTGTCCGTGGCTCCGGTCTTTAGGAGGTGATGGTTAAGTTCGCAGTGTCCCGTGATGATTCCCACCATCATCCTTAGATCTTCGCGTTTCATCTTTAGCAAGGTGTTTGTTGTTTTTCTGTTTTTTGTCAGAAGCATTGTCTTTGTCTGCTTGCAGTCGGCTCTACGTTCCCAGTATTTCTGCTCTTTTTCAGAATTCATCCTCAGTCTGTTTTTGATTTCCGCAGTTGGCGGATTGGAGAGATTAATATCATTTGTGTTTGGTGTTAGCCTGGCTCCTGCTCTTGCTAGGGAGTCTGCCATGTTGTTCTCTGGACAGGAACCGTGAGCTTTAGTCCATTTGATAGTTACACTATGTTTCTCAGCCAATTTCTGTAGAGCACTATAGCACTCCGCGACAGATTTTGATCGAGTGTCGGGTCGTCTGAGAGCATTAATAAGTGCCGGAGCGCAGTATCCTAGGAGTCAAATTAACAGACCGCCAAACACAAAGCGCGGACGTTGGGCACCAAGTAGGCAAATTAAAGTGGGACTGGGCGTCCATCTCTGCCGCATGTCGGAGGAGTTATGGGCAAAATTTACCACAGAGTGGATCCCAAAAGACAGAAAACTACCACGTGGCAGACCGCGACGCCGATGGAAAGACGAACTCGACTCGTATATGGTAGACTGGACTACGCGCATGATAGAGTGGAGTGGAAGGAAGGAAGGAAGGGAGACCTTTGCCCTGCAGTGGGACAGTACAGGCTCCAAATAATATAATAAGGAATGAGTATATTAGAGGAAGATAGAAAGTAGCGCCAGTGATAGAAAAGTTGAGGAGTAATATGCTAGCGTGGTATGGGCATGTCATGCGGAGGGAAAAAAATCATCCGACTAAAGGAGTGTTAGATATGAATGTGAATGGATATAGAAGTAGATGAAGGCCGAAGAAGAGATAGATGGACTCTGTGACGAATGATGTGGGTAAGAAAGAAGTGACAACGGAGATGACGGCTGGTAGAGAGGTATGGAAGAAAAGAAAAATACATGTTGTGACGACCCCACGTAATGTGGGACAAGGGAAGGAAGAAGAGGGATATATTGTATTGCCACCGATATATTTGTACAATGGTACAGACCAATGTACAAATATATGGGTAGATGACGTACGTAGATGAAAATTAAACAAAAAAAAGTTGTCCCACTTAACTGGACGTAACACGAAATAATACAAGAAAAAAACGTGGCACTCCGGGAATGCCGACAGAGGTGAAAAATTGAATAAAAGCAGACTAAACTAAAGATACTTATATACAAAGGTGTCGGTAACGGTAACAGTGTCGCGAGTTCAATGGTTTTTTCCCATCTCAAAAAATGCCCAACGCGCCTAAAGAAGTTTTCAAAAACATTTACCAAAGACGGTGTACGTCCTTTTAGAAGTAGGTACCTCAAGACATACACTCATCTAACTTACATCTCCTTCACACTAAGCCGCAAGCGACGCGGCCGACGCGGCAGTAGCAGCGCGACTGTCGCGCTGTTCACAGGCGGCAGACTTCCATACTAAAAAGAGCGTGCGATCAGTCGGCTTTGAGCCAGTGTAGCAAGTGCACGACAATTATTGCACGATGAGGAAATTCGACACAGAAACATTTATCATTGAAGCTTTGTTTACTGTTACATAATCACTATTCACAAGCCGATTTCGAAACAAAGGATCAATCCAGTATTGTTTTTTTTTTATTATGAACGTGACGTTAATGGCACAGAAGGAGAACCAACAAAAGCAGGAGCAACAATGATGTTTCCTCGTTGGAATCTATTATTGAAATGAACTGCGCCACCCTAATCTAACTAAACAAGTCGCGCGGCTGTATTTCTAATAAGAAGGCATCCGCTGCTGCCGCACTACTTGCGACCTATTGTGAAGGCGCTCTTAAACCAACTCCGACATAAACAAGACAACATCAATCTCGCACTCACAAGCACTCAACAACAGCACTCAATCTGCATGTGACACTTGCTATGCAAATTAGCACCTAATACACAACTAAATACAATTGTATGAAATACACAATTGTATGAATTACACAGCGGCTTATACCCGTCGATCATCCCAGTAGCGCTAGCGTTGGAGTGCTATAGTGAGTGAGTCGGGTATTGGTATTGTAGTTTTGTATACAGGTGTCCCGCGACGCGGAGGTGACGCTGCGCGAGACGATGTCGCTGCGCGGCGGCGTGTCGCTGGGGCGCGCCGCGTCGCGCCGGCAGCGCGCCGCCGCCGCCGCCGCGCTCGTCGCCGCCGAGGCCGCCGTGCGCGACCACGCATACCCAGGTACCTACTTACAACACACTCATATTATACGTACTTGCTGACACGCCCCCGCACGCGTGGTTTGTTTACCCTCCGGTCTCGATCACATTCTATCTATCTACCAACTGTACATATGGAGTGCATCTAAAGAATACTTCATAATTTTACACCCCCCCCCCCCCTCCCCCCCCCCCCCCCCTCCCCCCTTAGGAATGATTTTGCAAAAAGTTGAAGCACGTATTAATTTATTTCTTACCAAAAGTCTAAATATGAGTTTTCAGATCCCTAACAAACATGTACTTCTTTATTTCTTACGTTTGGTAAGCCTGAATATGAATTTTCGGATCCCTAATTTGAGGAATTATGGATTGCCCATACAAACATTCAACCCCCTATTTCACCGTCTTCAAGATTTTTTGAGACAAAAGTTAGCCTATATCTTTCTTTAGGATATAATCTATCTCTTTGCAAAATTACATTAGGATCCGTTCAGCCGTTTAGGCGTGAAAAGGTAACAAACAAAAATAGTTAGTTCGCGGACTACAATCACAAAGTTAATTTAGCAGCTGGTTTTGATTATTTTGTATAAATAAATATAAAATAAAAAAAAACCTGGAACAAATTATCTGTAGATCATGCAAATATTTGTTCCGCGGCGGGAATCTAACCCGCAACCTCCTGCGTCTCAGCCGGCTACTCGCCCGCTACGCCAGGGAGGTTGTGAAATGGCAGTACATGACTCTATTGTTTCAGGTTCAGAACTCGAAGGCTCAGCCCCACCGGTGTATGTCAAGGAGTTGATCTCTGAGTTGGAACAGCAGCTCATCACATTCCGGAGACAGATGGACATTGCGGACAAGCAGATGCAATCCTCGCCCAAGCTGCTCACAGAACTAGGTTTATATTTCTTATCCATTCAATAGATGAAAATGACCAGGGTTGTGCCACGGGAGATCTCATTTCTTATGACACACCTGGCCCCGTAGTGGTGTCACGGGAAAAGCTAATTTACAAAAGAAAAATTTCTATGGCACAACTTGTTGAGCCAAGCAGTTGCGTTACGGGGTATAAATGGGTATCATCATCATCAACAACCTATAGCAGTCCATTGCTGGACTTAGGTCTATCTCAGGGTGTGCCATTGAGCCCGATCCTCAGCTCTTCTCATCCTTGCCAGCCACAGCGCGCAAATCGTCATTCCATCTAGCCGGAGGGCGTCCTACACTTCGCTTGCCTAGACGTAGTTTCCACTCCAAAACACATTTATCCCAACGGTTATCAGTTCTGCGGCTAATATGACCGGACCACTGCCACTTCAGCTTGCTGATCCTCTGAGCTCTGTCGATAACCTTGGTAACTAAATGGGTATACTTCTTTTAAATCAAATAAAACTAATAAGTTGGCACTAATATTAAAACTCAGTTACGATATGAGATAATAGGAAACATGAAAGGTGGAAATCAGTATTTTTTTCTCAAACGCTCGTGTAATCAAGCGTTAAGGTATGTTTTTTACTTTTGCGATCATTTTACATAATTACTTATATTAAACACCTATTTATCGGGTATTTATTATGTTGAATGTGCGCAAGATGTTCATGACTTTATCCCTCTTTCCTCCTTCCACCACCGGACAAGCAGACGTACCGAGAAGTACCACCCATATGGTCGGCATACCACCTTGCCGTACCAAACGATTTGCTTCAACTTGTTAGGTAAGGAGTGGAACTCACTTTCGGCGTATGTTTTTCCGAACCAGTAAAATCTTAAGTCTAGAGTCTTCAAGTTTAGAGTGAATAGGTTATTTATATAGGCAATAGTAAAAAGCAAACTACTCTACCAATTTTGATGAAATTTCCATGGGATCAATCTAAAAGTGTATCATTTCAAATAAAAAACTCATTTTCCAAATTGGTTGATATTTAATGGAGTTCTAAGCTAAACAAACATAACATAAAAATTAAACAAATTTAAGACTTATATGGTTTTCTCATGGATGCCATTGTCAGAACTGGACCAAATGGAAATGGGACCACACGGGAAGCATCAGCTTTCAGATGAAAAAATAATCGTCAAAATCGGTTCACCCAATCGAAAGTTCCCGAGGTAAAAACAAAAAAAAAATACAGTCTTCAAAAATACAGTCGAATTGAGAACCTGTTTATTTATCATCTCGACGTTTCGACCATGTTGCAATTATTATAATTATTCAAGTAATTTTTAAACTTTAATATGTGTTTCAGAATTGAACCAAGGATTCAGAAGGATGCACGAGTCGTTAGTCGGTCTCGCGGGGCGCCTCCAGGCCGTGCACACGCAGGTCGAGGCACAGAAAGAACAGTACTTGAACCTTAGGAAGTATATACTGAAAGATCCGACCAACGTGTTTGATACACCTACCCGTAAGTACTCCTATATCATCCTTTTTATATATATTTTTATAAATCTCTTCTTGATGCCCTATTTCCACATTACGTGGGGTCGGCACAACATGTATTTTTCTTCCATATCTCTGTACCAGCCGTCATCTCCGTTGTCACTTCTTTTTTACCCATTTCATTCTTCACACAGTCCATCTCTTCTTCAGCTTTCCTCTACTTCTATATCCATTCACATTCATATCTAACACTCTATTAGTCGCATGATTTTCTTCCCTCCCCATGAACATGTCCATACCACAATAGCCTCTTACTCCTCCTCAACTTCTACTCTATCACCGGCGCTACTTTCAAATTCTCTGATATACTCCTTCCTTAAATCGTTTAAAGAACAAGGTGTGCGCTTTTATAACAAACTCCCAAGTGATTTACAAAAATTGGCAATTAACAAATTTAAAAACGTAATTAATCAATTTTTTTATAAAAAAGCCTACTTTAAAATATCGGATTATTTATATGGTAGAGAAGCTTGGGATTGAAATTGCTCAAACTCGTTCAAAAATGTTACAATTTAGACGTAATTTATTTTCTTTATTGTTATGTAGTCTAAAAGGATCATTAAAAAAACAACCAGCCTTGTTTTCTTGCCTTTCTTTCCGGCTTGGTCGCGAAGGAACAGGCACTAAAATTGATGTTTAAAAGTGATCCTTGTGAGTTTAATGAATCTTATCCTTTCTCGTTACCCCACACATCCATCTCAATATTGGCATTTCCGCCGCATTTTATTTTTAAAACACATACTTATGAAATAAATACACTTAAAAAGCCTTAGGTTTGTCCTAAGCGTAATACAAAGCATTCCTCTTCAGTAAAGTAAAAAATTCTCTTAAACATTTCTTTTGCATTTTTTAATGTACATATAACCTTCTGACATAACATGAAGATAATTATGTAATAAATTAGAAATCAATACTAATTGAATACAAATACTACCTATTTGATATCCAATAGATATAGTAGAGCTTGCCCGAGGAAGCACTACCACCATACCTATTTCTGCCGCCAGCATTGCTGTTTCGATTTGAAGTGGTGCCGGTGAAGTTACAGGCACATGAATCTTTATATTTGTAAGCCTCAAGTTACTGGACGCATGGCTATGCACAAAAAAATCCCCTATACATTGTACTAGCAAACTGAATCACCATCCGACTAGGAAGCAATTAGCTATCGACTATTTTCTCGCTCATAAACGTACGATTGGTGTGTGATTCCTTGTCAATAAAAGAGATACATATAAATAGTTGATCGTTGTATGTTCACATGTCGGCGAGAACTTTTTCTCCACTAATTTGTCGAAGCGACCAGAGATATTATACTAAGAACTTGCCAACTCTTTTCTAGTTTCTAGCTCAAGCGCTTCTCGCTAATCATCTGCGATGAGACAAGTGATTATTGTTGTCAATACAAGGCTTTGTTTGTCTTGCAATTTTTTTTTATATGAATACGTATTTAAAATTGCTACTATAGTGGGATGCAAATAAAAAAACGAATGATTACAAAATCTGGGGATACCGTTTGGTGTTGCAGCTTCATATCAATCATCTCCATTCAAAATGTAATTACACCACTGGATAGCTAAAGGATCAAATAATTCGTTACGCTAAGTTTGGACTGTGACGCATCGCGCGCGGTGGAGGGGGAAGCGCCGCCATTTTGAGGTTATGAAGGACTTGGTGGTTCAAACATGATTATTGTAACATACATAAAATAGTATATATAACATTTTTTATAGAAAATGTTACCTGTTACGTACACGTACAACACAAGGGCGTGCCCATGACACAGCCAAACCCCATTTGTTTTTAATTTTATCTTTTATCAGTTTTACAATTACATACGAGCAAATTGTTTGTTGGTTTTGTGACAGGCACTGTAAACTCCTATATCTCTTCATTCTTTTCAGTCACCGAATGACATCTTTTCTTTTCAGTCGCTTGTTCAATGAAGGCTCTATGAGTTGATTATTATTATTTATTATTAAGAGCCTGTAGTGTCCCACTGCAGGGCAAAGGCCTCCCTTCCTTCTCTCCAGTTTTCTCTATTTTGGGCTATTGTGGACCAATCCTGTAAATGGGCATCAATTTCGTCCCTCCATCTTCGCCGCGGTCTGCCACGAGGTCGTTTCCCGTTTAGAGGTGTCCACTCTGTGGTGACTTTAGCCCATAGCGCATCCGACATGCAGCAGACGTGGCCTGCCTAATCCCACTTCAGTTTACCCGCTTGTTGCCCGACATCCGCGATTTGCGTTTTAGAGCGCAGTATACTGTTACGAACGCGGTCTGTCAGTCTGACTCCCAGAATACTGCGCTCCATGGCTCGCTGACAAACCCCGAGTCTGGACTTTTGCAGATCAGTAAAAGACCAGGTCTGTGCGCCGTAGGTGAGGATGGGGAGAATACACACGTCCATGCGCTTCCGTTTTAGAGATAAAGGAAGTGTACCTTTCATTAGCTGTTTTATTGACCAATATCCCTTCCAAGCGTTCTCGGTTCGTCTTGCAATTTCGAGGTCTTGTCGTCCTTGGAAGGATACCAACTGGTCCAGGTACAGGTAGTCATCGACGTATACCACCTCCCCACCCCCAACCTGTAGCTTATGATGTATGCTATGATTATACTGCTACTATTTTTATTTTATTAATTTAGGAAGATAAACAGTCATACATTATGAAATTAAACACAGTGCTAGTAGTTATATAAATAAATGCATGACCCAAAAAATCTTGCGAGTATATGAATAAAGTAAAGTACAGAGTAAGTGGGTTGGGTACCTACATTACCCCTACTATCAGCTGCTTCGAATGCCAATCGGCTAATAGTACGTACAATATAGTAGTTGTAGGGGTTTCAAGATTGAAAAAGCTCTTGAAAATTTAAATATTAATGAGAGTAACGAATTTGTTTTATCTTTCAGAAACGACGATGCTGGATCAGATCCTCAAAGACGTGGACAGCAGTCGAAAGAAGATGAAGCCAGGCGTTGACGGAGCAGTACTCAATGACCCAAGGACTGCATTAGGTATAATTTTGTTATCATCATCATATCACCCATAAAACATATCATGGCTATAAACACTCTTTTCTCTAAAAACGGGATATTTAAGATTTTTTTAAACTGTATTGATCTTCGTTTGACCACAATCTCGCCTGATGGTAAGCGATGATGTAGTCTAAGATGAAGCACGAAGATCTAGAAGAAACCTATTAATCTTAAAGAGGCCCGGATTGTATTCTTTAGGAAAAACCAAAAACAGATCAGTGTGTGCGAATTGGTGGTATATCAACCAGGTACGGGAGGTACTGAGCCGTGCGCCTGTTTGTCTTTTGATGGAAGGGAGATGGCGGGATCAGATCGTATAGTTCCTTTTTGGCACATTCCCCAAAATGTAAATGATCGATAGGCTTGCAACTTTACCATGATTTGAAGAGAAGACTGAGAAAGGGGGTAGATCGATATATATCTGCCAATACCCATCCACTCGCGAAGACTTCAGTTTATCCGTGATCATGGTGCATGGAACTGCGTCGAAATATCACGATACTCATAAACTCACAAATCATGGTAATTATCCCGTTTTTAATGACAATAGCAACCATAGGAATTCCTCTGCTGAATATAGGCCTTCCCCATAGGTTTCTAGAGTGCGGCCTGCACCCAACGGCTCACAGAAACCTTTATTAGGTCGTTTTTTCATGAGGTCTATGCGCAGCAGTGTATGTTCTATTGTTCATATGATTAGATTAGAATATTCTTTATTGCACTTACAAAATATATATATATATATAATATATGTATAGCCGTCCAATCGCTGTCAGTCAGGTTATTCGTCGCGCGATGCTTTTGTTTAGTACCCACAATGACCCACTTGTTTTAGCAATTATTGTTGATTTGAATGAATGAAAATTCTTTATTATACCTTATAAGCTAGACACAACAGATTTAGCGAAAAAACAAATTAAAGTAAGCATAATGAGCGGTCTTATCGCTTAACAAAGCGATCTCTTCCAGACAACCTTTGGATGGAGAGGATTATTGCTTAATGGAAGATTGGCTGAGGTGTAAAAAGAATAAACTTAATAATAGAAAAAGAAATTAGTTATATACATACATATTAGGTACATAAATAATTTTAAATAAATAAATATCATATATAAAATAAATAAATATGTACTTACATACTTATACACTTACATTAATAATATTAGAGATGAGATGAATTATGATGATTTGATGTTTTACAAACCTCCTTTTTCGTATTAGATATAAACTCGATATGTAAATTAAAATCACAAGGATCATCTCTAGTATATATAATTATAGGCTGATTCTAAAATGATTATGTAAACAATATGTTTAAGTATTATCTATATTTTAACTACCTACAATGTTCTGCATGCTCACTGAATATTTAACCTAAGTTTAAACCTATTGTTTCTCATGAAGTGAAATGTATATTTTCTTTTGAGACTAAATTTTTTAACCACAAATACCATAGCCGAACTTAATGCTAATAAGCATTTTCTTCCAGCTAACCTTTGTGTAGTGTAGAGTAAGTGGTAGTGCTACCCATAAAAAAACGTGAAACCTAGGTACTATAAAATAAACTCGCAAAAATTAATAATGCATAAACGAAATACTTTTTATACCTACATAAACTGCTCAATTTTGTTGGCTATTTTAAAGAGAGAGAAGTGTTTTGTTTTTATGGGAGACTCGCGAGATTTAAGTTCGGGGCGAACCACTAGCTTATACTAATATTAGAATGTTTGCAGGTGGCAATGTGAGTCAGCTGGCAGGTCCAACGCCTTTTAATTACATGGGCGGAGGAGTGTCGCCCTTCCCTCTGCAGGATTCTACTGGTTAGTACTTTTATTACAGACAACTTACCATCAGGCGAGGATTGTGCTTAAATGCTAGACTATAATTTATATAAAAACAAAAATCTTTATTCCAATTAAAGTGCCTCAAGCCTTTAGCCAAATCAAGCCTTTAGAAATAAGTGTATCGCGTTCGCATGGTATTAATAGATTCCAAGCATTACACTGAGTCTGTAATAGCTGCTGTGAAGGAAGAAAATGCAAGTATTAGATCCGCGTTGGTAATGGAACCCGCAACGCGTTTCAGCTGGCTATTCGCGCACTGCGCCACGGTAGTCGGTACATATTAACCCAATCCTAATGAAATATACTTGTGGAAATGTCGGATTTGGCAGGTGTCAAAATACTTTGAATGAACAACAAACCCAAATGATACATTGTAATATCGTCCTGTCGAAATATGTTTGAGATGTCTATATCACACTAATATTATAAATGCGAAAGTTTGGATGTTTGTTTGTTTGTTACTCAATCATGCCGTAACGGCTGAACGGGTTTTCGATAAAATTTGGTATACACGTAAATTATAGCCTGCATTACCACAGGCTACTTTTTATATCCCATAAATATCCAGTTCCCATGGGATAAAAATGGGGTGTCAAGCTAAGTTGCAACAGCGAGTTCAGCTGTATTTCTAGGTCACCTATGCATTTAGTAAGGTAACGCGTACGAAGTTGCGGGCAACAGCTAGTTTCAATATAAAGCGAAACTTGGTGCATATTAAATAAACTCATTGATAGTGTTTTTTTCATACTACCTACCTGGAGATGGAACAAGCATATGGCCTACCTGATGTTAAGTGGTAACCATCGCCTATGATAAAGTCTTGCCTCGTAGGTCACGCACCTTAGGAACGTGACTCACGATGCACTGCCCTGCGTCCATCAACTTGAGGCATACATGTGTAAAGCCTCATGTGCCTATAATTTAACCGGCAACCACACTTCTCAAACCCAAACAGCAATGCTGCATGGCGGCAGAATTAGGTATGGTGCGAGTACTTCTCCGGACGAGCCCTGTCATTCTACTACTACACAAGGAACTCGACTATTAAAAGGTCCTTCGGACAAGCCAGTTTGACACGACATGCAAAAAGAAACACAATAACAGATGGCGGGATATCTTACTTCTGGCTAGTTACGTTAATCATACTAATATGAATGTGAAAGTTTGGATGTTTGTGTTTATTTGTTACTCAATCACGTCGTAATGGCTGAACCGATTTCCATGAAATTTGGTGCTTTTATGACCTGGATTCAAACAAAGTCTACTTTTTGTTGACAAACAACGCGTGCGAAGTCGCTGGCGGAAGCTAGTTATATTATAATACTAGCTGTTGCCCGCGACTTTGTACGCGTCACACTACTAAATGTGTAGGTTCTTTAGAAATGAAGCTAAACTCGCTGTTGCAACTTAACTTGGCACCCTATTTTAATCCTATGGTACCTGATTTAGGGGATAAAACGTAGCCTATGTGTTAATCCAGACTATAATCTACGCATTTAATAAGTTTAATCTGAATCAGCTCAGCCGTTATGACGTGATTGAGTAACAAACAAATAAATAAACATCTAAACTTTCGCATTTATAATACTACTGTGATTATATTATAATATTAAATGTGATGATGTACGTTACAGGTCCGACATGGCAGCCCCAAGCGACTCCCATCACCACTACCCTGAACACGTCTCTAAGCTCCAGTTTCGGCGCTGCGCCCGCCGTCGACAACTCGTTCCAACTCCAGAAGCCTCCCGGGAAGCGCGGCAAGCAATGATACCGGCTTGAACCCACGGGTTACCTGTTGTGAACCCCACTTCTGAAATGAAATTTATTTAGAAAACTTCAGTGATTTATTTCAACCATCATTATAGATACGGGATTGTATTTTTCAATCTTTTACGATCACTGTACATAATTACTGATTAAAACGGGTTTTTATCGCGTATGTACCTTTTTTATTTGTTATCCCGACGTTTCACGGGTCACGGGTGGACTGGAGTACATGGAGCTGCCGTCGCGTCGAGAAGTTGTTGCAACACAGTCAAAACGTCGGGATAACAAATAAAAAAGGTACATACGTGTTAAATACCCGTTTTAATCAATAATTAAATACGGAATTTATCACGTACCGTTATATCGGTGTTTCGACCGGTTCAATTCGTTAACCTTCATCACTCACCCTGAGTGCGATCCGCTCCGCACTGCGTCTCGCCTCGCATTACGCGATGCGCGTGAGTACACAAGCGCGGTGGTGGGGGTTGCGTCACAGGTCACCCATCGTGTTGACGGGCTGCATCATTATCATCACTGCTGTTCTCTTCGGTAGTCCTCGGTACAGGCAAACACATAACACTATGTCTCTACCAGGTTCACACCGATGAAACGGTACGTGATAAATCCCGTATTTATAATAATGGTTTAAAAATTAACTGTTAGTTATTTAAATTCTAGACTACTGAGGCCCAATTCTACTAAGCCAATCGCTTCACTATGACAATGGTATTGTCGCGAAATCGCCACTTAGATACCTTTTGGTATTCTACAAACACAATCTTTTTTTCAAACACCCGCCGTTGCTATGACAACACCATTGAAAATTAGGCAGTCTGTGACGGGAAAACCCATTATAATCCTTAATGGTATGGTGCCAAAAGCGGTTTTTCTTATAAGTTAGCGGAATTGGACCCCAGTTTTGTATGTATTTCTATGACAATAGTTCTGAGTGCCGCCGCGGCAATTGCAGTTGCCAGTTGCAGTCTGTGTCTATTATAGGATTATTAATCAATCTATCGAAATTTTGTTTAAGTATTAAGTAGTTGATAATCACACTAATATTATAAATGCGAAAGTTTGGATGTTTGTTTGTTTGTTACTCAATCACGGCTTCGATTAAATTTGGTATGTGCGTAGATTATAACCTGGATTGACACAGGCTACTTTTTATTGACAAGCCACGCGTGCGAAGCCGCGGGCGTAAAGGCGCGAGTGTAGGATTTCGACAAGGCTCGAACTGTTTCATAGAAATCTACAGTAAACTCTCATTAAAGCATAATTTTAATGACGAACTATTATAGTGTAAAAGTACATTGTTATATTTTATAAGCGATCTGTAAGCGTCTGTAAGCGATCTATTGTACACCCGTGATATATTTGCGAGGGAATGCAAGCGAAGACGCTAATCGAGGGTGTTATTGATCGCTTACACCGAGTTTTTTGTAGTTTTATCTGAAACTTCGCTCTACACACACTTCAAGTTTTGGCGAAAACCAACACTCACTGCAAGAAAATATAGTTTACTAGCGTCCGCCAGCGACCTTGCACGCGTTGTTTGCCAAACAAAAAGTAGCCTATATTCGAATCCATAATCTGACAACACACTAAATTTCATCGAAATCGGTTCAGCCGTTACGACGTGATTGAGTAACAAACAAACAAACATCCAAACTTTCACATTTATAATATTAGTGTGAATATCAATTACTTACGACACAATTTTGATAGATTAATATCTAATCCTCTAATAGATAAAATTACTTTTTACATTTCATTATCCATATGAGGCAGCAAGTTTCGATAAAAATCATACATTTTTAGGAGCCTCCCCTTAGGATATATGTGTATATTGTATTAAATATTTGTGTCACTTGTTCCATGCGACCACTGGGGCGGAATAGTCTCAGTTGCCCCATAATGGGACAACCCTGGAACATACCCCACTGGATCATGACCCACTAGGGGTTAAATGCCAGGCATTGTATTATCTTCATCATATATCTTTTTGTGACATTTTAATAGGGACCGATATTATTTATTATCATTTGTTCACATAATTCAAAATTCTCCTGTTATTTTACCAAATTTAATTTCTGCTATCGTTATTGTTATATTAATTATTAAATTTGTACAGTGTTTAAAATAAGTTTGTAAAGTAGTAAGATATTTAAAATAAAATATTTTTCATACATAAACGCACAAATGCACGACTGTGTAATATTATCATGTTGGAATTATATATTTAAACCCGCTTGAATCTGGGCATATTCTCGCGTTTTTTTACTCTATTACCATCGCTGATTTAATTTGTGCGTAGTTTTATTATGCATTTCATTACCAAATTTATTAATTTCAGATTGGTATTACTCTACTCGGGTTCAATGACATAAAATACACAATCTCAAAATGACTGGTGTGGATTCTTGTTTCAATAGAAATTGAATGTTCAGAAAACAAAATACGTTAGCTTTACACCAACGCTTGTCAGACTCATACTGTAGTTATGGTAACATTCTATCTGAGACCATAAACAATCAGAATTATCCGATAATCCTCAAAACCATGGTATGAAAATAAAGAATGTTCTAAATAACAATATATTGTAAACTGTCTTCAGATCTTGACTTCAAACAGACTTATTTATGGTAACATTCTGTCTGAGACCATAATCGTTATTAATTGTCTAATCATCGGATTTTTTAAACCGTCTCGAGTTGAACCTGACTCAAACTGTTGTTTATGGTAACATTCTGTCTGAGACCATAAACAACCAGAATCATCCGATAAAATGTCCTCAAAACCATGGTGTGAAAATAAAGAATGTTCTAAAAAACAAGATATTGTAAACTGTCTTCAGATCTTGACTTCAAACAGACCTATTTATGGTAACATTCTGTCTGAGACCATAATCGTTATTAATCAATTGACTGATCATAGGATTTTTTAAACCGTCTTGAGTTAAACCTGACTCAAACTGTTGTTTATGGTAACATTCTGTCTGAGACCATAATCGTTATTAATTCTCTGATCAACGGATTTTTTAAACCGTCTTGAGTTGAACCTGATCCAAACGGTTGTTTATGGTAACATTCTGTCTGAGACCATAAACAATCAGAATTATCTGATAAAACTGTCTGCAAAACAATTTTATGAAAATAAATAATGTTCTAAAAAACAATTAAATAAATGTAAACTGTCTTCAAAACCATAATAAATATGCGTCATTGTTTTGTAGATTTTTAAACAACAGATTGTGTACTTGCAGTTTTGTTTTGTAATAAAGTGAACAGACAACATTTTTGAAACAGGACATACCAGTACAGCCTGCACATCTGCTGCTATCATGCATGTTGTGTCGTTTTTATCTTCATTTTTTTTTGCGATTCGGGCTTCATCTTTCTTCAAGATATGTTATCGATGTTCGCTTTCATCCAAATTCCCTGTTTTGTAAGATGCATATTTTTCACACTCATCCTATTATGGTCTAAAAAGTCATTTTTTTCTCTCTTCCATAGTTTTATTTATTTATTTAATACTTTATTGCACAAAAATACAAATTACATGTACAAAAGGTGGGCTTAACCTTTGGTTTGCCGCGACTGACGAAGTGATGTTATCGTTGTGTGCCGAGGAATATCAACGTTCGCGCGGCGGCACAATCAAGTTTTTTAACATTGAATATCTCTTAAAGTTACAAAACGTATCGGTTTACCTGTTTTTTTATTTAAAAGGTAGTGAACTAAAGTTTTTCAAAGTACATAATTTAGTGGCACATCATCAATTGTTTATTTACTACAACACATTATCTCTCATGATTCGTAAAAACTTGATCGTACTTTGGAAAAACACAAATAATGTAAAGGCAGTGACTTTAATTTAAATTTTTATTTTTTTATTTTATACTTTGATATATTCTGAACTTGATTACATAATACAATATTTTACCGTAATTCAAAAAATTAAAACGGCGCAAGTTTTATTATAGATATTTTTCATAGCATTTCCAAACGTGGATCCACGTTCCGGCATAGACTGGTTAATTCATATACAGGATGTTATCTATAGCAAATGATTTATGATGAAGATGGTTCCTACTTATGACAGGCCTCACTGCTTAGTTGGTAGTCTGCCTTCTGCACTATAGGTTGTGGGTACGATTTCCACCCAGGACAAACATTTGTGCAATAACATAGATGTTTGTTCTGTGTCTGGATATTGTATGTATCATAAGTATGTAATGTGTCTTTACAAAAGAAAAGTATATAGGTAATTATTCTAAACGTAATCTAGTTCCCATATCACACCCAGCCCAAAACTAAGCAGAGCTTAGTTTTGGGTTACAATGTAATAAGTGAATGTCCAAAACAAAAAAGTAAATAAAAGATACTTAATTTTTGATCTTATTTTTTATTATTATATGTCGAGGCAAGGACTACGGTAAAACCGCGATGTGCTGCTCGTTATAAACACCTGTACACCTATCATATACAATAAAAAATTGAGTATCAGTATCCTCGATTTTCAACGTTCGTTCAGTTAGACATATTTAACACGTTCAACGTCCAGTGCCACATATATGGGTCACTATGAACTGGCTCTACACGTCCGTGTCCCACATATGGGTCACTACGGAACGACCAGGTACGCACTAAGGGTAACTTAAGGAGTAAGGGGTACTAAGGTGGTTTGGTGAAATGGTTTGCAAAACATTTCTTGTTCTTGATAGACAGGTTTCGAAATATTTTATTCAAAATGCTTGCGGTCACTTTTAACTTTTAACCCTATCTGTATGATTAATAAAACATATTTATATGTGTTTATATTATATTTTATTTCTTTATATCATCAAAAATATCGGTTAAGCCAAGGCCATACTTGGCTTGGACGTATGCCATACAATTGCAACCGTAGTGTCCACATTTAATGAAACATTCACCTGTACAAGATTTACAATAAACATCTTGTAGTTGTATGGTATAATTGAGGTATTTGCATGGCTTCATACAATTAGTGCATTTGGCTGTTAAAATAATTTCTTCGTCATCAATCATTACTTCGCAGTCCGGTAAAATTTTGAAAAATATATCACAGATAATAGTTAACGGTACATGTAACTGTTTCAATTTTCTCTTCACAGATTCAATCTATAACATAATACTTAAAATATATTTCATTTAAAAAAAAAGATTAATACTAATAACCATACATTCACACTATTTTTACTATTACCTCGAAAAGAGAAACAATTTCGTCATCCGGTAAATATTCCTCCAATTTTTTTTTCAGAATAGTTAGTACTTTATCAATACTTAAATCGTATAATTTCTGAGAATTAAGTAACATATTGATATTTTTATGTATAATATTTTGTTTCTTTACTTTTGACTTTCCCGCAACGTCAAAGATAATAGATATTGGACCATATTATTGTCATTGGAGTTGACACCAAAAAGTTGGTAATATTAAAATTAAATACTTTTTAGAACGATGTAAGAGACTGAATGTAATATTCTTATTTATGTAAATCATTAAAACATGGCAAGCATAACGCTTTCTCACATTTTTTGCATTCCGACATGACTTTTTTCGCCTTTTTTCTGGCATAAGGTACGGATTTGCCTTCTTGAAATAATTTCTTATAACAGGAGGCACATCGTCGGCGTACATCCCGGTTGCGTACTTTAGTTATATGTTCTAATCTATGTGCGGAACCTTGACCAGAAAGGTGTTGTTCCCGAGCTGAATTTGTATCTATTGAAGACGATGTGTGGAGGGCTAGATCACTACGTATAATAGATCTAACTATTTCCTCTTGGGCTTTTAAAATCGTCATTTTTTTGTTGCCGCTTGGATGTAGCTCATTATAAAGTATAGTCGAATTTACCACCGCAATGGTGATAAGATCTATGGCAATTTTTTTATACCATCTTATACTTTTGCGAATGGGTCCATGGTATGACGACAATTGGTCCGCAATGTCTAGACCTTTTTTTCGTAAATTATAGTCAATTACCATTTTTGGCTTAATTTTTGGTACTCTTCCTCCAGACAAAGACATCTCATGACCATGACAGGTTGATAACATTGTAACAGCTCTTTTATCTTTCCATTTTAATACCGTCATCTCATTCTGTTTTTGCATCGCAGCTATTTGTCCTAGATCTAAATTTGCATTTACAATGTCACGAGGTACATATTTTCTATTCAATTTTAAAGTGCCTAACAAATCTGTATTTCTTGATAGCAGATATTCCGCTAAGGGGATACTTGTGTAATAGTTATCCGTTACTATACATCGTCCTTCATCCAGCAAGTCTTCTGCTAACTCCACGACAATGCTTCCAGGTTTGTCTAATCCATGTAAATTATTACTTTGACCACAGTAAATCTTGTATCCCCAAGTATAACCATCGACTGTGCATATTTTGTATATTTTTATGCCATATTTATGTGCTTTAGATGGTAAATACTGTCTAAATAAAAGTCGACCTCTAAAATGGACCATAGACTCGTCCACAACTATCACCTCTCCTGGTGTGTAAATAGATCGACAATTTCGTATAATGAGATTTATTAATGGACTAATCTTGTACAATCTATCATCTTCGTCTCTTGGAGTGTCGTTGTCGCAAAAATGCCAACATTTCATTAACAAAACAAATCTATTATAGGACATGCCTATCTTATGGAGTAATGGGTGATAATATATTTCGTCCATTTTCCAATATGATTCAACTGTTGGAAACTTTATCAATCCAGTCAGTATTATCACTCCAATAAATTTGAGCATTTCGGACGCGTCAACATCTTTCCAACGTTTAATTCGAGCAGACGGTAGATCATTTGCTACTTTCATACGAGAACCATATATATTTGTGTATTCTACCATTAAACACAGTACCTCGTCATTTATAATGTGACGGAATATCATAGAAATTTGTTCATCATTACCAAATAATCTTGTGTGTCGTGTAGGCTCCATACGACCCGTAAAAAGTTTCCTTGATAAGTTGGAAACATTTGATTGCCATGCGAAAGGGCTTGCAGATCGATTACGTGCACGTCGTCGTACCTGTTCACGATGGAGACTGCGGCTTCGTCGATTTCTAGGAAGACTGTTTTGAATTTCAGCTTGTATGGCTTCGATACTTTCTACTATGTCATCCATTGCCAAAAAACAAGCTGCATCTTCGTTTTCCTCGTCAGAATCCAACAAATCGTCGTCGAAATCAGAATCTTCTAATATTCTTTGTAAACGTTCAACCATTTTCAACTTCGTGAAGTGAACAAATGTGGTAAAATAAACAAAAGAATTACCTACATTGACTTGAGTTGACGTTCTATTACCTGACACTTCAAAATCTACTAATAACAAAAAGTATTTATATATCGATAAAGTGCCAGTCCTGAGTACGGCTCTTGAAAGTTCTGTTTTTTCATGATACTAAAAGATATGGTTTACTTCCTATTGCACTCACTAAGTATTTAGAAGTGTTTCGATTACATGTCTTATTATTTACGTCTTTAACAAGACGCATTTTAAGACTGAGGTAATATGCGGGACTTACAATGAAATTCAAACATTTTGTATGGGGACTGTTATCGTGTTAATATACGGATATATTTTCTAATTAGCCTCATCATCAACCTATCTTAGTCCACTGCTGGACATAGGCCTCCCCGAATGAGCGCAATAGCGCCCTGTCTTCAGCTTGACGCATCCAGCATCTGCCTAATAAAAAGTCAAATCACTTTTAACTAGGTGGGGTGTGATATTCTTGCCAGCAACGACCCACACAAAGAAAACCGTTGCACCCAGTGCACATTATGTTAGTTTCTGTACGTCTTTTATTGGACGTACAATGCACACAACGTCCTCTTTTGTGCCGGTTCATGCGTTTATTGGTCCTATCTGGCGGTATGCTACTGTCGTCCGAGAAATGAGCAGGGAAATGATTTCCACTGTATCGATTGGTGCCAGAAGTGGCAGCGGGTCTAATCCGTTGTATGTTCATACTCTCCAGAGAAAGAGCCTCCGCCAAAACGTACCGAAACTTCCGGTGATCCATTTTTTGTACATCTTCATGGCACCTATATATGATGTAGCTGTTGAGGATGCTACAGTTGAGCAGGCGCCTAAAAACTTTAACATACCACTTCAGTCCTCTTTTACGTTCCAATAAATACATGGAGAGTTTTTGGTCCTTCAGGTCCACACCCCCCATGTATTTATTGTAATCGTGAACTACAAGCGGTTTGTCGCAATGGACGCCTGCTCTGGTGCCTGGAGCTGTGTCATTCTTGTGAAAAGTTGAAATCATTGAAACTAATTTCACATCCTTCCAGGACAACACTGTAACATCCCCACAGTGTGTAGCAACAATGTCCCCACGTTGCATTCGTCGGTCGTTGATATTTTTAATGATAGAAGGGGTTTCCACTCGACGGCGATTCAGAGTCCCTACCACATCCGTTCGTTTCTGTTTTAAAAAACGTGCCAACCCAACGGAGTTATAGAAGTTGTCCATGTATATGCAATGACCTTTTCCAAGATAATCCTCAGACAGTTTTAAAAAAACTTTTGATGTTGCGTTGGTGAAGCCAACGCTTGCTTGTCCTGAATCTTGATTTTTTCCCGCATAGATCATAAGTTTCAAGAGGTAGCCCGTTTCTGCCTCACAAAGTTCATACGTCTTTATGCCAAATCTGGCGGCTTTTGTTCGTATGCATTGGATCCATGAAAGGTGCCCCTTCCATAACAGAAGCGACTCATCTATACTTAGAGCTCTGCGAGGAATATATATTTCTGCGAATTTTTTGTTGCAATGTTCGACTATAGGAGCTATTTTATATACCTTTCGCTCATATCCGCGAATGCACTCTGTCAGTTCATCATTATCGAGGAAATGTAGGAATCGCAATAATAAAAGGAATCTATTTTTACTTATAATCTTTCTGAAGCATGGCATACCCAATACTCCGGTCGTCCAATACTCATCCAATCTACCTCTGTTACATAATGACATCAAAATAAACATGGAGAAGAATTTATACAACTCATCTACTGTAGTCTCATACCAATCATTGAGACGCGACCCCCTGGTGATGCCATTTTCGATTTCGCTTGCACGGGCAATAATTTCCCAGGCATATTTATTGGTCTGTTCTACTATAATTTCCATGATTTGCCGGTCCCAAATTGATTTGAATATATCTATTGGAGAAGTTTCCCCGATAATTGGCCCAGATTGTTCTCGATATGTCTCTTGGACACCAGTAAACCCCTCAAAATTTTCAGACCAAGTAAATTCATTTTCTGGTATATTTTGATCTGCTTGGATCATTTCAATATCTTCAGCTGCAATTTCTTCTTCTAATAAATTAGCTTCTTCATCCCCCTCTAAAATCCGACGAATGTCGTCTTCGTTGTAGTTTTCCCATTCGTCGATTTCACTACCGGAATCGACCGCTAAGGACTCGACCAACGAAGGCAGTAAATACTCATCGTCACGATTCTAGAAAAAAAGAAGAAACCTAATAAACATAAATTTTTTGGGTTTGTATTTCAAAACGATACAATTCACAACAGACTTACAGCAAGGAAAGACAAAGCCTCTTCCTCGATGAAGTCGACTCTCCTGGGCGACAACTCTTCATTTATTGTATCTCGCACACGCACAGCCTAAAAAGATTATTATAGTTATGATAGAAATATGGAAATTATACGTTACTATAAGTATTCGATATGACCGACAGAAAAGTAACAAAAGTTTTATAAATAAAATTCGAATTTTACCTCAAGACTCCCAGCAATAGTTCTACGTATGAGAACGCGTTCATTTGATAGAACTCGTATAGTTCCATTTGGGGATAATTGCACCGGCAAGGCCGTTGCCGGAACAGCAAGAGGGGGTGGTGTTCCCGACCGTCCAGAATCTATCTACATGCACAATAAAACCAGCAACTCAGAAGAGTATTTTAGAGCGAAATGTAGCATTAGCTAATTTATCTCATATCCCATAACCAAAAGTCCCAATTCCAAAACTATTGCTTATAAGCTCGAAGTATTGAAGCAGTATTGAAGCATTTATAGGCCTTATAGCTCAGTTGGTATTAGCTCTGCCTTCTCCGCTAGAGGCCGCGGGTTCGATCCCCGCCAGGACAAACTGTTGTGTGACGAACATATATGTTTGTTTTGTGTGTTTTATAAGTTATTTATGTATGTTTATCAGTCTCTGGTACCCATAATACAGGCATAATACAAGCGGTAGATTTCTTTGTTTAGATAACCATCAACGTCTAGGTAAACCACCATTGTTTGATAGCCTAAAATAAATTATATGTGCTTTTATAAACCTAATATCAATTTTATGTATACTTATCGATATAAAGATAATTAATAATAAAAATAATTTATCGTCTGAACTAGACCAAGATCTTGAAAACTACTAAATTATCTTGAATACCTTTTAAAAACATAATTCAATGACTTATTTTTAAATAATCCGCGGATCTGCGTTCCGGCATACGAGGCTCAAAATAATTTTTAAACATCCTGTACACAAATATTCTGAAAGCCGGAACGCGGATCCGCGCTCAAATCGGTTCTTACAAGTTTCAACAAGAATTTAGACAAAACCATGCGTTTTTACTGCAGTTGTTATATTTCTATGAAATGTTTATAAAACTAACTTCAAAATTGTATCTAAAACTCATTCATAGTAAAATAATAATACCAAGATATGAACTATTCAAATTAACACTTGTTGGGACTAACGGTCAGTATCAAAGTTTATACCGATTTATCAAAACGTTTTACGTACTTATCAGTAATATTTTTATTCAATAGTATACAACACTGATTTATATAAAGAAAAAAAAGATTTACTTACTTTTGTCCAGATTTATCTTCACAATTTGAAAAACTAACTCGCACCTCACACAGTACATGTCGTACAGTACGGCCGACGTATCTTGGCGAGTCTGAACATAGGCTTTGCGAACTTTAGCGCATGTACACTCGTGTAGAAAACTGTAGATGCCAATTTCTTTTTATAACCAACTAGCATAAGAAAAATAATTTATACACTAAAAATTCAATTTCGATACCTCACCTTTCGATAGTGGCAGATTTTTATCAGAAAACACAATATTATTTACACGTACCTAATTCTTTTATTTATTATTTACACTGTTATTATTTAATCACTGTCACTAAGGGGGGAAATGCCTAACATAAAGTCGTCGGCCCCTTGCGTATCATGTGAGGTACTTGGCATAGGTTCATCATCGTAACCGTCGCTCTCACTTTCAGTCTCACTTTCCGAATCAGAAGCTGTATTAATGATGAATTGTTCCGTCATTTCGTCAATAATATGGTCGCTCTTTCTATATTCATCTTCGACCTCTTGCACTTTTCTGCATAAAGCACTCCATTCTTCCTGACCCATTAAATTTACTTTTTTCTCTATGAGCTCCATTGTCCGTGTAACGTTCCAGTCGACGTTTTTAGCGGCTACGTGCCCTTTTATGGCAGCCCACGCCATCTCGATGGGGTTTAAATCGGGATGGTATGGGGGTAAACGAAGGACTTCGTGGTTGTTTTTTTTAAACAATTCGTCTATGACGTATCTTTTATGTACGTCTTTGTTTTTTTTTATAACGTCGTACAGTTGTGGTTTACGCATGCCCTTTTCATAAGGTATACCTTTTTCTCCTAACCACGATTCCATTTTTGCCTTCTTTTCATTAGATGTAGGGGCCGGATTCATAAGTTTGTTGTGGTACGGAGCATTATCGATGACCACCACCGCGTTAGGGCTCAAATTTGGAATCAGTTGAGTACGTAACCATTTCTCATAATTTGTGAAATTCATATCATCGTGATAGTCTCCCGTTTTATTTCCAGATTTGAGCATTAGTAGGGCGTTCGGAACAAATCCTGCTTCTGACCCAGCGTGTACCATGACTATTCGCTGACCTTTTGATATCGGGCGCTTTAGTCCTTGAGCGGAACCATCTGACCACGCCTTACCTTTTGTATGTGATGAGTGGGCATACGACTCGTCAGTGAATACAATTGGTCGCCCTTCATCTCTGTATTTTTTTATTGCTTTCAAGTACAAAATCCTTTTCAGGCGAATGTCGGTCTTCTCTATAAGAACCATTCTATTAGTTTCGGTTTTTCGCCACTTAAAACCCAAGTTTTTAACTATTGTCTTTAAGCTCGTTTTAGCACCTTGAAAATTAATATCCCGTTTGAGTTTTGCTAGTAATTTGTTTATTGACGGCATTTCTTTTTCGGTTTTGTGGAAGTTGTGAATGCATCTTTTTATTACACCCTGGTCAAAATTATCAATATTAGTTATAGGTTTTGATCTAGATCTTTTTTTACCAGGCGTGCGGAATACCGAAAGTAAGCCCGAAATATTGCCTTCAGTTGCAATCCGCTGTATTGTGCGTTGCGACACACCAGTTGCGTTAGCAACTCTTAAATAAACGTCTACATCTTTTACGCCTTCTTCTTTTTCTTTTTTCATATATTGTGTTAAATCATAAATTATTTTTCTCGCCTGGCGATTTAAGACGCTATTATGCTTTGGTGGCATATTTAGCAAATAATATATGTGCCAACTGACACTTGCAAATAACACAAATAAAACAAACTTAACAATCTATGAACTTAACACTACACAAAAAACAATAACAAAGAAAACTTTTGTAACCGACTATATCCAAGACAGAGACAGCGACGCAAACACGACACCAATGCTAACGTGTGACTGAGACGTAATTAGTGTACCGAGCATTGCCGAATAAGCACGAAGTTACCACAAAGGGATGTCCAATACGCGTGTCTAAGGGTGTTGTTTAATCGATTTTAGTGAAATCGATTGAAATTAAGTCATAAAAATATATTTATTTTTGGTTTTTATAAGGAAGTTATAAATTTTCGCAAACAATCGTCAATCAAGTAGTCGTTATTAGATAACTGATATTTAAGTAAATCATGTCTTTCAACCGAGAAAATTACATATTATCAATAAATTACAAATAAAACTAATCGATTGCGATATTTGATTGAATAAAGGGTCGATTGTGTTTACGTAACATCACATCTCTAGCTTAGACCACTGCCCCCCGCACGTCGCCTCATACCACCATTTGGTTCCTAAAAAGAGCTATTGCGCAGCCTTCTGCACGAACTTCAGACCAGAGGTGGGCACGCTCAATAGTTTCGCTCACTCGCTCGCTCACATGCAAACTCAATCGCTCACTCGCTCGCTCAAGAAAACGGTTTCTTTCTCGACTTCGCTCGCTCGCTCATGAGCGGTAAAAATCGATCGCTACTCGCTAAAAATCGCTCATTATAGATTTAAATTTTAAAATCTGGATTAAAAATTTAAACCACAATAATCGTCAATGCTGAGCAAATTTTAAGTTTACTGATACATTAGTGCATGGCTGAGTGCAGATAGTGTCTTTAAAAAGCTAGTTTCGAACTTTACAACTGCTAAAACTTAAAGTAACCCAGTAATGCGTTGAATTTATTTAATGTATTACTATGATCTCCGAAATGTTATAAAATATGAATTTAAATGCAATCAAAATATGGACAAGCCAATTAAACAAGTGGAAATATTTAAGTGAAGTGTTTAATGCAGAAATTATCAGAAAAACAAATGACTAGGTACAATACTGGATAATAATGTAGTCAACAGTAAACCTAATTAATAAAGTATCAAATGTAACAAACAAAGGCAAATTTCTACTGCAAGCAGGCAAAATACTGACAATAAGTAAACCTGAACATATGTTAAATTAACTTTTTAACATAAAAAATCTCGACATAACAACAAATGCTCCATTGTTTCAATTGAAAGTGAAGCTCGACGGGCCCGATTGTAGAATCCAGCAATTGAAAAGACACGTTCAACTCCACCAGACGTCGCAGGAATGCACAGATACTTCTTGGCAAGTCTTGACAAATTTGGAAATCGCGCAGAATTAGTCTTCCAGAACTGCAGCGGGTCAACGGAAGGTGGAACAATTCCCTCGTCGATGTAATGGTCCAACTCTGATGCCACGCATCTTGAGTGCTGCTGGATTCTTGAAAACACAGTCGGTGGCTGGGACGATGCAACGGCTGCTACGGAAGCGCTATCAATGAAACTTCCTTGGTCCTTCAGGATCTGAAACTCCATCTCAACCAGTCCCTTCACCTGGTCAATATGGGGGACTCGTAACTTGACAGGAAAACCATCACCAGCAAACCATGGTTCTGAAATTTATAACAAAATTTGTAATTAAAATTAGAATTAAATCAATTTATAATTATGACAAATTAAAAACCCCATTAAAAAAAGTTAAAGAATTCAGAATTTATACCTTTAAATATCGAATCTTTTTGCCGTGGATCCAAAACGCAAGACAGAATGTAGGCTTCGTGGTTGACAGATGATTCCAGCCGGGTCTTCATTGAAGTCAGCAACGATGACTTGAAGTCCAAAAATGCGCTCGAAACTTGAATTCTGGATATACTCTCGAATGCTACTAGCAAAGTTATGACTACAACTGATATGGAACATTTTTCAGTTTGAAGTCGGTCAGTTGCAACTTGAAGAGGTTTTAGTAGTTGCGATAGCTGGGTCAAAATTTCTTGGTTGGCAAAAGAAGGCTTTGTGGGCAGCATGCGATAAGCCAGAGGATCAGCGTCTCGAATTCTTCTGGAGATGATGGTGAGAGCTTTCTGCATTTCAGATTCAGTCAGACGTTCAAGCGCAAAAAGAAAACTGTTCCATCTTGTCTTCACGGGCTTCACCAGCTCCTTTCCTGCGGTTGCCTTCAGCCCTTCTCTCCAACGGTTTCTTCTTCTGAAAAATTCCACCAACTTGTCAATGTAAACTGCTACTTGTTTGGCGTTGTTGTTTCTCTTCATAGCGTCGTTGACTACCAACTGCAGAGTATGCGCAAGGCAAGACAAGAACTTAGCACGACGAACTTCAGGATCTTCTTCCGACTCATCATCCATCTGGTCCGCCGCTGGTATGTCCTCTTCGTCTTCTGAAGCAACGAATGGAAATTCTTCGCCTATTGCTTCGTCCTCTCCACCTTCCGCACCTGCCTCGTCATCCAGAATCCACTCCCAATAGCCGTCGAAGATAGTGTCCATCTTGAACGCCTTCACCATATTTGCTGCATTGTCCGTGATTATATAGTGAGAGTTCGCGATGTCTCCTCCGTGAAATTCCAAAAGATCCTTAAACATCTGGCGGATGTTCTCTGTTGTATGGCGATCAGGAAATGACTGGAACCCAATAATCTTGAAGATGAGGTTCCATTCATCATCTATGAAGTGGCATCTGGTGGATATGACGCTCTTTCCCATCCTACTAGTCCAGATATCCGTAGTGTAGCTGATTTCGTCTTTTCCTTGTTGGTTGTGGAAGACCTTAATAGCTGGAAGAATCTTGTCTTCAACTTCCCGCTCCAAATATGTCCGGTAGGTTTTCCTGCTCTTCACCTTGATGTGGCTGTCCAAAACATGGATGAGGGAAGCGAACGCAGGGTGGTCCGGCAAACTCAGCGGAACACCAGCCTGTGCTATCAGCTTCACGATGGCTTGATCAAAGGACTTCTGTCGCGCTGCTCGACGGTGCTGAATTTCGGCTGTAACGGCAAACGGAGACTCCCGCTTGCTGAGAGGTCGTGATGTAGCTTTGATGTCCAACGAGTGACAATGACTGTAGTGCCGGTAAGCGTTGAAGTAGGAGCTTCGGGACAGGCTGATAGATTTGTTGCAGTCTTCGTGAAGGCAGAGCCAAGTCATGATGTCCTTGGATGAGTGACCCATATATTGGAAATACTTCGACCATTCCATTGCTGCTGTATCAATTACAAAACCAGGCCTTGCAACTACCGGATCTTGAGAGGTGTTGTGGTCGTCTTCCGAGGCGTGAGTGTCGCTGTCCGTGTCTTCTAAATCTTCTACTGGAACTACATCAGTGGACTGCCGTGGTCGTTTGCTTGATGAAGCCATGATTGGTTCCAGGAAAATCAGCCTTCTAATGTTGGAATGTTGTCCAGAGTGGGTAGATCAAACAAAGGTTCCTAAGCGGCTTGACAGGCACAGGTTTCCCAATGGCTGGACAGGCACAGGTTTCTCAATGGCTGGACAGGCACAAGGTTCCCCAATGGCTGGACGGGCACACGTTTCCCAATGCCTCGTTCAGACAAATATCCCTCGGAAACTGGAAATTTCAAAAAACAATAAATGTTTAAGAATTTATTTAATTTTAAAAAAGGTTGAAAAGTTCCCATAAACTTTGTGGAAACTTTCCAAAAAGTTTCCATACACTTTTCAAAAAGTTTCCACTTACTTTCAAGAAAGTTTCCATAAACTTTTCAAAAAGTTTAAACACAAACTTTTCAAAAAGTTTCCATTAACTTTTCAAAAAGTTTCCACAAACTTTCCAAAACGTTTCCAGAAACATTCCAAAAAGTTTCCAGAAACATTCCAAAAAATTTCCGGAAACAATCCAAAGTTTCCAGGAAATCCCCAAACAGTTCAAAAGTTCCCGAGAAACTTACCTTTTGATGTGGCAGAGTGTAGGTAGGTTGGAGATCCGTTGATGAGGCCGGGCAGGGAGTTGAGTTGCTACTGAAAAGGATTTTTTTTTTTTTTTTCGAATGGACTTATCTCGCTGTTGGCCTCTGAGGCCGTTGCAGCTTAACCGAGCTTTTGGCGAGCGCAGATGGCGCTCAGCCCTTTAATTTTATTTTTGGTGAGGCAACTAGCGCAAGGGCACCACTTAGGTACGAACCTCGGCTTGGGCTGTTGCCGGGACGGGGATAGGAGAGAAACGCCCGGGTACGTGCTTGTACCTCGTATAGGCGGCGACTGAAGGGACTCGTCGACCTCGCCGGCGAGGTCGGTGTATTTGTGGAGTGTTTGCTCTGTCTAATGTGGATGACTCACCCGCATTAGCGGAAGTGATTTCGTCATCCGGGTCTCCGAGAACGTGTCTGGGTCGACGGAGGGTTTTTCGGTGCTCGGACGGTTCAGTCGAATAGTCCGGAATGGTATGTACCAAAGGATTCGGATGATGAGTGGCGAGTTCATAATGTCGCTTGGAAGCGAGCTTGATGAATTTAGCTATTGACTCTAATTTTAAATCACGATGCAGGTCGTTATTGCGAAAATACCAAGGCGAGCCTGTGGCTTTTCGCAAGAAACGATTTTGTACTAATTGAATGGCAGCAACTTGACGAGAGTGGGCGAATACTACTGAGGAGTATGTCATGATGGGGCGAATGCAGGCTTTGTAAAGGGTCACCTTATTTCTAAGAGACATTTTACTTTTTCTGCTTAGGAGCGAGGACAGTCGTCCCAAGGTGTACTTAGCTTGGTTGCACCTCTTAGTGATGTGCAACCTAAAGGAAAGACGTCTATCAAGGATGACACCCAAGTATTTGGCAGAGGGGGCCCAGCGGATGGGCACACCGAAAAGCGAAATCGGTTTTGGGGTGAGATTTCTCCGTGTGAAGTACACTGCTGTGCTTTTCGACGGGTTAACCTCAATCCGCCACTTGCGAAACCAAGCGGCAAGAGCGTGAAGGGCAGCTTGCAGCCTTATACCCACCCGATCGGGATTCCGATTGGATGTGTATAAGGACGTGTCGTCTGCATATAGGGCTATTTCCACTTGAGGAGTGCGAGGGATATCGCTGGTGTACAGCGTGAACAGGAGGGGGCCGAGAACGGAGCCTTGTGGGACTCCGGCTCTAACTGGCCTGGGGTTTGAGAGAGTGCCTTCCACGGTGTACCGAAAGCTACGACCTTGGAGATAGTCTCGTATGATGAGCACGAGTCTGTCTGGCACTCCGAGTTTGGAAAGCTTGTAAACCAAGCCATTGTGCCAGACCTTGTCAAAAGCTTTCGCTACATCGAGGAAGACGGCACCAGTATCTGCAGGCCAGGTACTTTGCCAATTGGAAAGGACATGCTCCGTTATGCGGAGCACCTGTTGTGGACATGAGTGTTGGGCACGGAAGCCGAACTGCTCATCGGGAAGGAGTTTGAATTCATTGACATGGGACCAGAGACGCTTCATAAGAAGACGCTCATATATTTTACCTAAGCCATTAAGCAGGCTGATGGGACGATAACTAGTTGGATCGTTAGCAGGTTTCTTGGGTTTACGGAAACCAATGATATTGGCTTCCTTCCAAGCATCAGGGAAGGTGCAGAGTTCCATAGCCGCATTGAAGATGCTGACTAGAATGTAGATAAGGGGAACAGAGAACTGCTTGAGTACTCTGTTGGAGATGCAGTCGGGGCCGGATGCTTTCTTTGGGTGTAAAGCCTTGATAATATCAAAGACTTCAGAGGCCTCAATTGGATTAAGTGGGGAGGTAGGAGGTAAGGAGGCTATACGGTCGACCTCGTTGTTCACCATGTCAAGGTGTGCAGGATCAACGGGTTCGAGACTGGGAGAGCATTGAGCTTCAAGGGTTTCGGCCAGGTAGTCGGCTTTTTCCTCGTCTTCGAATGCTAGGGTCTGGTTGGGTCGGATAAGAGGAGGCATCGGAGCGAGAGCGTCCGCTTTCATGGAGCGAGCTAGCCTCCAGTAGGCCAGATGGCTAGGCTCGATCCCCGAGAGCAGGCTCTCCCACTCACGATTGCGGTGTTCTTTGACGCGCTCTCTCACCTCTCTGTGCAGAGAGCGCATTAAGAGACGATTGTCTTCGGTGGGGCAGCGACTATGAAGTCTAACTGCAGCGTTCGCTTCAGTCATAAGTCGTCTTATATCGTCAGGCAAGGGCCCGCGGTGGTCATCCACTACGGGAACCTGCTTCGAAGAGTCTCTAACAGAGTCAGTTACATGTTTGGTCAGTGAGTCAACTGCTACCGTAATGTCATCAGATGTTAATATAACAGAAGGGATTCTATCCAGGACAGGCGAGTGCGTAGACTTGAGAGCTTTCTCAAGCTTATGCCACTCTACCACAGTCTTGGTAGCAGGGGTCTGGTCAGTGGGGGGGCCAAGTAGTAGTAAAACAGGGCGGTGGTCGGAGTCAAGCTCGTGGATAACTTCGATCGAGCGTAGCCGAAGGGCTACGTTTTTGAGAAGCGCTATGTCCAGGAGGTCGGGGGGAGTGGCAGTAGGGAAGCGAGTCATACCCCTAGGGGCAATGATATCGAAGTTAAGGGGTTCAACTAGTCTTTCTAATTGTCTACCTTTGCAGTTGGTCTTAGTGCTATTCCACATGACGTTTTTGGAGTTGAAATCACCCGCCAGAATGACGGAGCTTCCTAAGCTGAAAAGAGCTTGCAGATCACTCTCGAATTGAGGTGAGCAAGTTTTACTAGGAGAAACATAGCAGGATGCAACAATGACCGAGGAGTGACCGGTCATTGCTATTCGGCAGACAGAGGCTTCTATGTAGGTCATAGGAGGGGATCTAAGGGCATGCAGTGAAGAGACTTCTTGTAGTAAATGGCAGTGCCGCCTCTCGGGGCTGGCAGCCTGTCATTGCGCAAAATCTGAAAGTTGGGGATTTTTGGATCCCGATGACCGGGCTTTAAATTAGTCTCTTGGACTAGCAAGAGGTCAAGTTGGTGCCTATTGACGAAATCTTGAACAACAGAACGTTGTCTAGACAGACCATCAGCGTTGAAAAACGCTAATGATAGTGAACGGGGTTTCTTCCGTTCCCTTTGTACAACCATTATGGTGGTTAAAAGGGGTTTGATGATGGCGAAGCTGCCTTAACGGCAGCGAGGAGAGCTGAGTGCGCCTCAAGGGCAATCAGCTTCTCTAATGTAGAATTAGATTGCCTGAGCTTCTGTGCTAGCACGCGAACCTCGGCAAGATCGATTGAGGCAAACTCCATGATGAGCGCTAGGTCGGAAGCAAAATCCGACTTGCTCATCTTGGTAGCTGGGACTGGCTCGGAAGAGCGCGGAGGGGGGGCCGTCGCCTTAGGGGCTAGGCTGGAATAGGGCAAGGGCTTGGCCCAGGCTGAGAGTTTCGGAGGTTGAGACTCCACCATGGTCAACTTGGGAGTTGACTTGGTGGGTTGTGGGAGAGCGCGAGGCTGACTCCTGCGGGCCGCCACTCTGTTGGCTTTGGGTGCTGAAGGACAACCACGATAATTCGCGGTGTGTCCCACAGCACCGCATAGCACGCAGCTTGGCGGCTCGATGGTGTCGCGTGTGCGCTGACAGTCAGAGGTGCCATGATCTCCTAGGCACTTGACGCAACGGGGGCGGGCGTGGCAGTTCTTCGCCGAATGTCCATAGAGTTGACATCTATGGCATTGGCTGGGGGTGCCGTTTCGGTGGGGGGGTTCCACCCTGAGGCCGGAGAGGCTGTTGACCGTCTTCAGGTTGAAAATGGCCTTGCCTTCCGGAGAGAGCTCTAGTACTACAAGTACCAGGTTGTATAGGGTCTTACCGTTGTGCATCCGGTGGACCTCTTTGACGGGGAAGGCCTGAGCTAGCAGATCAGACTTGATAGAATCAGTCGAGTGCTCCGCAGGGAGGCCGCGGATCACGACGCGAAGGAGGCGTTCGTCCTCAAGAGCATAGGTATGGTAACCTATGCCCTCTTGGCGAAGAAGCGCAGTGAGACGACGATGATCTTGGGAGGTGGGGATTTGGACTTTAATAGCGTCCTTAGTGTTTCGGGCGTTGGTGAACGAGATCTTATGCTCGTTGCACAGAAATGAGACCCTGTCCCATTTGCCTTTCTCTCGGATGAAGAGAGGCGGGGGTGTTCTTTCCCTCCTTACGGCAGTGGAAGCCGCGGAGGGAGAGACGGGACGGGCGGGCTGCGAGGCCGAAGGGAGGGTTGCCTTTTTGGCTGGGGGAGACACGGAAGAACCCTTCTTCGATGAAGCGGCCTTCTTCGAAGAGGTCTTCTTCCGTTTCTTCCCCATAACGGTAATAAATTCCTCAGAGTCTGAGGATGACGAGGCGGCAGATGCCTCTGATTCAGATGCGGAACGTAGGAGGTCAATCTCCATATCGTCCTCTGGAGAGGGAGGGTCGGGGGACTCCGGGGAGTCAACGAAGACTCTGCGAGGTGATGCCTCGCGAGAGTCGGATTTGGAAGCCTGAGGGGCTGGCTGAGGCTTCCGGGCCTCTTTAGTGGCCTGAGGGGCCAAGGCAGGCATGCGAGCCGCCGTAGGAGCCTGAGGGGCACAAGGAGGCATCCGAGCCTCGTTAGTGGCCTGAGGGGCCAGGGCAGGCTTGCGAGCCGCCGTGGGAGCCTGAGGGGCTTTAAGAGGCATCCGAGCCTCGTTTGTGGCCTGAGGGGCCGGGGTTGGCTTTCGGGCCGCTGGGGTGGCCTGAGGGGCCGGCACGGGCTTCCGGGCCACGGTTTTGGCCAGAGGGGCCGGAGCGGACGTTGCAATGTCCATTAAAGCGGGTAGGGACGCAACTGACTGTTGCTCCCGATAAAACCGTTGCCGAACATTGTCGGGCACGTTCTCGCAGAGGTATCGGATTAATGAACCCGATACCACTACACAGTCGTCCCCGGCGATGTTCGCCATAGCTCTCCGGGGGGAAGCACCCGGAGAGGTGTGTAAGTGAGTGATCCTCCCGTCGGGTTAGACGGGAGGGATGTGGCCTATATGTCCTGCCTAATGTGCGTCCCTTTACCCCTCTTACGGGGTATAAGGGGTGTGTCCTAATCGATGTTTGGTGTCGGCGAGGGAAGCCCCCAAGGCCGGTGGTACCAAACCCAGCCGGATATAGCGTTCCTCGGGAGAGGAAAGCTGGCGTTCCGGGTCCACGCCCAGTCTGCTTCGTTGGCACTGTTAAGTATCCACAGACTGACCACTAAACGTGGATTTGGACGCTTAATAGTCCGAGAAACAAGAGGTTGCCCTGATAAGGGCAGTGTCCAGTAACGGGACAGCGTTCCAATGCGCGGCTCGCAAGCGAGGGCACACAAAGGAGCGGGTCGCGGGGTGCGACGGAGCGGCGAGCAGGTAGACGGGCCGTCTACCGTGTATTCGAAGAATAATGAAGTCCTCGCCTCATACACTGTCACACGTCGCGAACAGCTTATGTGGTCTTTGCGAAAAAAATAATGAATTTATTAGAGGTACTATATTTCCCTTCCACGACCGAACGACAAGAGAAGTGAACTATGAATCACGCGAAAAACTGTCAATTATTCGAATTGACGGTTGCGTAACCGTCAATTCGAATAATTGACAGTTTTCATAATTGTTCTAAATTCATAGCATAAAACTTAGTTTGACGCGTGTCAAACTAAGTTTTATGCTATGAATTTAGCGGCGATTGACCGTAGTGACGTGAAACTATGGCAAGACTAAACATTCCGCACACCAAAATACACAGTATTTTCAACGAAAATTAAACGAAAAAACATAAAAACTTAAATAAACTAACTTAAAACTACCAAACTATTTAACGACACGATAGAATGACTATATCCTAATGGGATGCAGTTGAGTCCTGCGGTTCAGGGTCAGTGTTTGGGATTGGGGTAAACATAGGAAGAACACAAAGCTTGACCACTGGTCTTTTGGATTCTCCCGATGCAGTTTTAAGGGTCACAACTCGACAAATGTTGTCAGCACCCGAATGGAGCTGAGTCACACGGCCAAGTTTCCATTTCATTGGACTACATTGTTCATTAACAATAAGAACAAGAGTCCCGACAGCAATGTTAGGCCGATTGTCCAGCCACTTATGACGTTGTTGAAGCGTGTGGATGTACTCCAGATGCCACTTACGCCAGAAGTCCTGGTGCATCTTCTGGATGAGTTTCCATGGGTGGAACGGACTGACTTTGATATGAACCAGTGACACCTCAGGAAGAAGAGTCAACGGCTCCAACGTAAGGAAATGCCCAGGAGTGAGTACGGCGAGGTCATTAGGGTCCGAACTAAGATGTTTATTTTAATAGATTTGGTAGGTTCGATTCCCGGCTCTGGTAAGCGACTTTTCAAAAATCTTTGAATGCAGTTTAAATTGATTAGAAAATCGATGTCATGGTTCCTAAGAACAGATCTTCCTATGTCTTATAGTTTTAGACTTTCCCATACTGACCGTTTTAAATGGGCCTCCCGGTATATTTTATACATTTTTTTCAGAATTAATTAGAAAACGCAAATATATTCCCGAAACGGAAATAGAAACACAGTGCGACGATGACCAGTTATTCGAGCAGAACTCTCTTATGACTCTTCTTCCCATCAGGGGTATATATGTTGTTGTGATTGGGCGAGGACTTTGCCCTAATCACCTTCTACTTAGCGGGTAAGTAGAAGTTCCGCTTGATGTAATTATCAATTGCGGTAGTCCGTAATCCTCCAGGTGAATGGGAAATGAACTTTACAACTCTAATCGCCGGGTTGTTGACGCCTATTGTTGGCAGGAAGGGGGCAACCATATTGAAGTTAGAATTAATGGTGTTCATCCACCCCTGCGGAGCTGCTCCACCAATAGTGTAGCACAGTCCTCTGGCGTTATTAGTTCTCTCTCGATGGAGGCAATGGACGTTTGTTTGTCCAGCTGTAGCGGAACCAAATGCGGCCGGACCTCGAATTTGGCTTTGTTTCTTGCTTAAGCACTGAATATCAGGAGTTTGTTCTGGAACTCTCACATAGTGCACATTTCCGGGAATATTCTTCGGAATTATATAATTTCTAAGAGTTGGGGATTGACGTCCAATATCTCTCATTTTGTAGCGGTTTTTCATCTCGAAGAGCACAGTGTTAACACGTGACATCAATTCGGGGCAAATCCTTAATCGGGCTGCTTCTGAATCACCTTCAGGAAAATCGAAGCCCTCTATTCTCTGTCTCGCCTTGGCATGAAGAATGTCTGGCGGACCATGTCCCAATAGATTTAGTGTTGGCACAGCGCCGGCAGGAATCATCAACGCTGGAAGCGGTGGAACTTCTGGGGCAGCACCTCGTCGGGAATTCAAAACCCGATTCATTGTAACCAGTGGTGATATATGTATAACATTCATAAACATTGTGGTTCTCAGGACCAACAATGCCAAACGATCCAGCAGGAATTTCACCATCCTGGGGTTGGGGTACAGCAATGTCTGGGATGTTTAATTTTATCTCTTCTCCGTTGACCGTGGTGGTATTGCCAATGTTAGCGAGATAGTGGTAAAGATTGTCCGGAACACACAGATCCTCAGGCAACAGGTCCTGGCATTTTCCGTAGCCCAGTTTCCTCTCTCCATTCTCCTGCGTAACATCCATTAGATATCAATTCAGTATGGTAGTCATTGAATGCTGAAACATGGAGTATCGCATTCTTCTGTCCAGTCGGGGGTCTATGCCACGGAGGGTCTCATAAGTTCTTTCGACCTGGTCGATATATCCGGAAAACTCAAAATTTTGCGAATAAGTTTCTTGGATCGGGATCGAGCTAGAATGAGGGCCTAGATCATAAAGTGGTTCGTCTATAGGCGCAGTTTCCTCCTTAGCTCTGAAGTCGTATGAGGTAGCAGCATCATCCTTCTTTTCAGGTTTGCTGTTCTTCTTCTCATTCTGCTTCTTTTTCCAGTTTTGACTTCTGGTAGTTTGGCCCCTAGGTTTGGAGGCTCCTTCTTCAAATGGTGTAGCTTCAGCCCAGTTGGTCTCAAAGGCCTTCTGTTGCTGGTAGTCGTAGGCTCGTCTTTGGCCTCGATTAGTGCCGGTAAGACCTCGGCTTGCTTGCATACCACTAGCGGGATCACCACGCTGAATCTGGTTGCTTCTTCCGTTATCACGGGTATTTGACATCCTGTCTGTAAAGTTTACAATTTAACCCTTCACGGATTAGCGCTAGCAATAGCGCTTTGTCCCTTGAGCGTCATGCCAATTTTTGCAAGATGGCGTACTCCCGTTTTTTGAACATAAATTCTATTATCTCTAAAACTATTAGTCGGATTCCCATTCTGAAAGCTGTTTTACAATCTATGATATTTATATTTTATTTTTGTTACTATATTTTTTAGGTAGCAACATACATGAAGTACGTGACATAAGTCAAACTTCAAATCGATGTACCGCAGAAGGGAAGATGTATTACTATCTACTTTCTTATTGTAAATTCTAACAACAATGTAACAAAACATATTTTCAATAAACAAACTAATTATTCCTAGGCTTTTTTGAATAAACACGATCCAAAGTCAGGACCGCCAAAGCGGATTTTCGGTAGTGTTGTGACTGGATATGTGTGGACGTCACTTATCGATAAAAGTTCATAAAGAATTCGACTACGTCTCTTTTTGATTTTCATTCTTTATAAAATGATTATATATATATATATATATGTATATATAATAGGATTAATAATAATTATAATAATGCTGGACAATCCACACAGGAGGATAGGATGTAGTGAATACTAAGTTATTATAATGTATGCGTAACGTAAGTAGGATACATTTATTTACTATATAAAAAACACAAAAAAACATTTTATGTAAGTTATTGTTTATTATAATAGGGTACGTAAAATAAAGTCAGTTTTACACATTATAAAAAATCGTAAGATTCATTATGGTAGGTAGATACAGTAAAGTCAATCAAACATCTACAAATATTTACACAGAATAAAAAATCGTAAGATTTATCATGAGGTTTATACAGTAAAGTCGTTTTACACATAAAGTAATAAAAAATCTATAAATAATTACACAATAAATAATCGTACCGTATCAGATATTAGTTGGGTTGGTAAGGTTTTTTTACGATACCTATTATCATTGTTTATTGTTAAATTATCATACATGTATCATCCAGAACTTACGCACATAATAAAAAATCAAAAAAAAAGATAGAAAAATAAAATAGTTAGGTACCTACTACTACAACAATAAAAAACAGAACACGTATAAATTACATACAGGAAAGTCTGAACAAAGTAAGGGAATCAAAAAAAAATCACAAAATTAAAATAAACTAGCCCAAAAAAAGAATTCACAAAACAAGTAAAATTACAATCATCATATTATCAGCCCACATACGTTTTAGTACATAATATACTAAAATGTATGTGGACTGATAAATATGATTTACAATGTTAACTCACTGCAAGCTAGCAATTTCAAACAGTTACATTCTCATGAAACTGCTTGAAACAGCCTGCGATGCAGAGCGGTACCTGGCAGCGCTCACATTGGTAGGCCGAACGTATCGTTTTTCTGCCATTTTTGTAACAATGCTGGCATCTCAAACGTACAGCAGTTCGTCTTCGAGAACCGCTGGGTCTGACTTCTTTATCGCTTATGGGCACCGGCCAATGACCGAAACTTTCTACGAGAGATGATCGGATGCGTTATTCACGTTGACTGGGCGTTAAATTCAGATGTCGAGCCAATATTTCCTATACCAACTGAAGGCGGGTAGCCATGTGGTCATGATGTCGTCCAGTCGAAGACTCCAAAAGGATCTTCGCGTTCAGTATAGAACAATTCAGAAGCCTCTTGAACATTTTCATATACCACTAGACACACCGCTTCCTTTCGATTAGGTAAGGCTCCAACATCTGATCCTTCCGATCTACGCCGCCCATATATTTATTATAGTCTAAGACTAATTGTGGTTTAAATATATCTGTCGTGCGGCTCCCGCGTCTAGTAGTAACTGACTCTATCTCAGCACCATGACAAGTCGATATTGTCATGATGCGCTTTTTATCTTGCCAGGCCATGATAGTCATATCGCCGGAGTGCCTTGCAAGAAATTGACCTCTTCTGAGGTCAGCTAATTGCAAAAGAGGTGGCACTCCGCGGCGAGATGACCGTAATGTCCCAACGCAATCAGTTTTCCTGCCCTTTAGGTAGCGGGCAAGAGTCGGGGAATTAAACCAGTTGTCCATAAAGAGACGGTAGCCCTGGTCAAGAAGTGGACGGATCAGGTCGATGACCACAGCCGTGCTTTTCAAAAGCATGGATTGTCCGACGACAGTGTTATCCCGGCCAGTATATAACTGAAAGGACCACAGGTACCCAGTCACGGCATCACATAGCTCAAACGTCTTGATGCCGAATCTAGCAGCTTTGGTCTTTATATACTGACGGAATATAAGCGACCCTTTCCACAAAGTTAAACTCTCATCAATTGAGACGTTTGGCCCTGGGATGTAATTTGCCTTGAATTTTGCATTTAAATGCGAAACAACGTTGCCAAGACAATATAGCCTGGATGATCTTTCCGGTCTTGCATCATTGTTGGCAAAGTGCAAGGCGCGACACAAAAATGTGTAACGCCTGCTCGTGAAAATGTTCCGGAAGACATCCGTTTTTAGCAGTTCATTAGTGCTAAAACAAGCTTTAAGCGTGGGCATTTTAACGATTCCTAGCATCATCCAAAAAGCGAATAATGCTAGGATTTCGTGAATGTTGGTATCGACCCAATTCGTCCTAAAATGAGAGGAGTTGATACCGGCTGCGTACCGGTTCGTTTCGGTCACGATGTCATTTAAAATGCCATCGTCCCAAAACGATCGGAAGGCCGAGTAGATATCAGGATGATTATCTACCGACCCTGTGCGTTGTGGTAGAAACTCCTCCCTTTGAGGAGTGCGATCCTCCATGGGATACCACTCAAAAGAGTTGCGGGCGCCTAAAAACTCTTGGGTATCTTCGAATTGATCCTCCTCGTCTTCTTCCTCTTCAGCGTCAGCCATCTGGCGTGCACTCTGCTCTCGCCGCCTCTGGTCGCGATTAGCTTGGAGTTGAGCCTGTTGCTGACGATTTTGCTCTAATGCTTCGACCATGGTTCGGAGACCGGCGGGTACATCATCCTCGGTGACGCACACTTGAACAAGTGGATCACCACTGTTCCAAATGTGCCTACCCAATGATGCCGTTCTTGCCACTCCCCTACCTCTACCACGCCTTGCTCTACGACCGCCATCAACAGCAGTTCGGAGATCGGCGGGTACATCATCATCATCGACGCCCACTTGGACAAGTGGATCACCACTGTTCGTAATGTGCCTACCCGACGATGCCGTTCTCGCCCCTCCCCTATCTCTACCTCGTCTTGCTCCACGACCGCCGCCAACAGGCCTACGTCTGCGCGGTCTGCCTGGACTTGGACCTGCTCGCCTCGTAGGCGGCGTAAATGTTAGTTCTTCTTGGTCCTGCGATGCAGGAACGACTATGACGATGGGAGAGGTCGGCGTCGCTACTTCTTCCTCCACTTCACCCGCACTGCCGTCACAAAGCTCGAAATTCATCTAAAAATAAAAGTAAGATATTAGTAGTTGCCATGTGAAACACGAAACACTAAAAAATTACAATAAAATAACAAAAACAATAATTACCTGTTCTATCACCTCCGCAGCATTATTATTATCAATTTCGCCTACGTATTCATCATCGAGGTACTCTATCATCTGCAAAAATAATAATAATTTAGAAAAAATTGGTGCAATGTTTTATGTTGTTAAAAAACAAACGGTTGGGCGATAAACGATGATTATAATATTAGGTATAGTACCTGAGGATCAAAAATGTCCTGTTCTATGTCTGACAGGTCATCCTGCTCCGGTTCGGCTCCTAGGTCATCCTCATCAATGTCACCGTATAGTTCATTAACGAAGGAGCTTGGAGCCCCGCCGCCTGTTCCTGGTCTCCAGGGCATCTAAAAATGATAAGATTAAATGGAACGTAGGAAACCTTACCGTGCGTACGTCAAAACAAAGAAAAATAAAAAAATTATGTACTAAAAATAAGAACACTCGCGCTTGACCATTTTTGAGAAAAACGTATCGAGCGCTCGCGCTACGCGGAAAATATAATTTTTTAACAACATCCTCATTACCACAACCACCACCTATCTACCTACCTACACTAATTTCCAAAATTCTACTATTTATAAAATCATCGACCACCTGTAAGAAAACATCGATAACTATCGATAAAGTCACACGTTTTATCCCAGCGCCATTCAACACACGAGTCGTCGCGTAGAGACAATAAAGTTCAATTCACCAAAGCCATGCTAAAAACCGTTACAAAATGTTTTCAAGGCAAAATGTTTTGTTTGTTTTCACTTTACTTTTACACTAAAGATCTTTAGATTATTGATGTAAACGTTAAAAAACATGATAAGAAAGGTATACAATGATATTCCTAAGCACAGAAACTCCTAACTTGGTTCAAATTCTTCAATTCGAGTTCAATACGAACACCAACTTTAGGACCATCATAAGACAATTTTCTCTGTGTTTAACAATATTCCTATGGTAAAAACACATAATATACATGCCAAATATTATTATATTATACAGCTTACCTTGAAAATAAGAACACAACACGCACAAAACTGATTTTATTGAACACAAAACAATGCACCGTGAGCGCCAAACAAACCTAACTTCATACACGTTAGGCTAGTTCATTCTGAATGGTTTGTCGATGACGTCATTTTTAAAATATACCTCATTCCAAAATGAAATATGCGTCATAATCTTTTCATAACAAAATAAACCTTAACTTCTTAAAAATAAAAATCAAAGTCGACACTACTCATGGACCGGATCCGATCCACGTGATGCTTGAAGGCAGGACAAACTAATGGACCGGATCCGGTCCACGTAATCCTTTAAGGGTTAAAAGTTTAAAAACTTCGTCATAAAAACGACAGCAGAACTCTCAGTCCTGGGAACTTGATAGTGGAACATATTATGTAGAGGATACGAGGAATGATAGTCCAACATGCACGACGAAAACAACGAAGGATAGTGCAACGTGCACTGAGAAGCAGACGGAAGATGTACAGGCTGTGACAGTCGTGGATATACTCGGCTGCAAACATTTTGGGCAATTTGTGTCCAATGAATTACTCCGTTTTAACATTACTGAAAGATATGCTATTATGCAAAATATTATAGAAATACTTAAAAAATAACTTAATTAATACATTATGGGTATATATGTAAGAAGAGGTAGGATGATCAGGAGTAGGTATATGAAAGAAGTGTTAAAGTTTTTAAAGATTTATTATGAAAACATATTACAATGTTGTACCCATGTATGTCTTTTGTTGATTTTTGTAATTAAAGACTGATTATGCGACTGATTGTTATAATTAGATGTTTAAAGATATTTGTTTCATAGGAAAAACATAATTACTTACTTTAATTATTGAGCTGTTGTTTTACATGTTATAACTGATTAATCATTGTGATCATTAATTGTACCTGATTATTATTAATAAATGATAAAAAGATATAAAAAAATTCTACCTCCATGGTGCAGTGGCTAGAGCGTTCTATTCTTAAAATCATCATATGTATATACATATATATATGCATTACGATTAGCATTTCACAAATACTAATCGTTCTGTTGTTATAAATATAGATAACAACAGAACGATTAGTATTTGTGAAATGCTCTAAGGCTGATTTTAGTCTCACGCTCACCGTCAGCGCTCATAGCTCAGCCCGTAGTTTTTCAGCGCTGAGGCTCAGCGTGGCTCGTTTTAGTATCGTACTGACCGCCTTACTGTACAGACGACGACCAAAATGCGGAGTGTATTAATTATTGCTGCTTTGTACTATCTATCCCAAAAAAATAAAAACCGGCGGCGACGAAGACTCTATGTTCATCCATTAATTGAGCAGAGAGCCGTTGCAGGAGACTTTGTCTTGTTATATGACAGTTTGAGGGTTGACGAAAGTAAATTCTTTAATTACTTTCGAAGGTCAACTAGAACTTTTGACGAATTACTGGCAAAGATACAGGATAAACTGGTCCATTGCAGCTTACGACGTGTACCTATACCACCGATTGAACGACTAATGGTGACTTTAAGGTAAGAAAAAAACATATTTACTCGTTTTATCATTATGTTTAATTATAGTAAAGTAAGAGAACAACATATTTATTATTATAATGTTTCATAAGGACAGATTAAAAAAAAATTATAATAAGTAATTGAACACATATAATTATTTATTCATCAGTAAGTCTCGCTGTTTGATAACCAGAGTAACCAGGATTCGCATTGTTGGTTTCGTACTCTGGGTAAGCTGGAGTCTGATAATTGTATGATGATGATGCATATCTTGCGTCGTTGGAGTAAGAGCTATTTGAGCTATTTGATCTGTTGTAATTTCGAATATCCATGGCTTCTCGTAGCACTCTCGATCTAAACTCCAGCTTTTGTCCTACATCAAAACTTTTTAAAATTGGACCCAAAGAAGCGAAAAAAGCCAGGTCGTCAGCGACAAGATCTGGGGTTTGGTTACTTAATAAAGTTAATAATTCTTTTTCAAATGGAGAACTTTCTGGATTTGTTTTCGGGGCCCTTCTTTTTCTCTTTTCCAACCAAGGTTTTTGTGATGATGCTGAATCAACACCACGGTCAATCTGCTCACTGTGTTGAGTGTTTGAAAAAACTTGCTGCATTAATATATCAGAATCTTGAGTATTTTCTGAAGACCCCATACTATCCAATGTATTATCTATATTTACTGAGGGTGAGGGAAGGGAAGAGTCATTCAGTGATTCATCAACTTCATTCTCAACTGTTGGAGCTAGGAAGCTTAATTCGTCATAATAGATGTACTTTTTGTATTTTGGAGCAGCACTTCCAGAGGGCGTTTTTTTAACTGCGTTCTTTGTTCTAAAAAACGCGTCCCGGGCTGTTTTCCACCTTTGTTGAACCAGTTTTCCTGAAATAACAAAAACTTTTTTTTCAGATTTCTTGCTACGGGTCGAACATATACAGATTTGCAGTATTCATTTAGGATGGGAATCGCAACAATCAGTAAGATCGTGGACGAAGTGTGTAAAGTTATATGGGAAACGCTACACGATGAATGTATACCATCAAATACTCCTGATATGTGGCAAAATATTGCTAACGGTTTTCTACAAAAGACCAACTTTCCAAATTGCATCGGAGCTATTGATGGCAAGCACATCCGAATCGTAAATCCAACCGGTGGTGGATCAATATTCTACAACTATAAACATTTTTACTCCATAGTTCTTCTAGCTATGTGCGATGCAGATTATTGTTTTACATATGTAAACATTGGAACATATGGAAAAAATTCGGACTCGACTATATTCCAAAACAGTACACTATACAAGAGCCTTGAACAAAACACTTTAAATATTCCAGGACCAAAGCCACTGCCTGGAACAAATACTCCAGTTGAACATGTAATTGTGGGTGATGGTGCGTTTGGAATATCAAATAAAATTCTGAAGCCATATGCACGATCCAATATGACCCACAAGAAAAAAATATTTAATTATAGACTGAGCCGCAGTAGACGATACATAGAATCGACATTTGGTATCATGTCAAACAAGTTCAGAGTGTTTCATACACCTATTAATGTGAGTTTTGATGTTACAAAGAAAATAGTTAAAGCATGCTGCGTATTGCATAACTTTATAAGAATTCGAGATGGTTATCGTATTGAAGACGCACTTACAATTGAGAGTATGGTGGACTTGCCAACTGTACCTACGAACAGGTCTGGACACGCTCTGCGAGAACATTTTGCCGAGTACTTCGTGAGCCCTATTGGAAGCGTGCCCTGGCAAGACTCGTGTATATTTTAACTTGAAAAGGCTTTGTCCTGTAGTGTAGGTATTCAGATAATAAAATAAGAAAGTAAACAAACCAAGTTGTTGTTTTTCTTCTCCTGAAATATTTTCGAACAATGCGTCCACAATATCCTCCCAGGCTTTGTTACTTGCATCTTTATTTTTGTAGAGTGGATCGGATGCATCCCACAATACCTTCCTCAGGCGTACCTCATCGATAACTCGACCTGTATCCACTTCGCGATTTGCCATGATTGTACGCCCTGACGACGTCCGCTCCGCTCGACACAAGAACGCTCACTGAACGCAGAGGCGCTCGTGCGATCGTCAGCGCCGACAGCTACGCGAGGCCGACGCGCGACGCGTACGGCCGCGTAGCTATCAGCGCTGACCACCGTGCGCGCTGATAGCTACGCGTTATTTAAAAACGCTTCCTAGAAGTCCATATATCTCGGACATCAGCGCTGACGGTACGCGTGCCGTCGGCGTAAGACTAAAATCAGCCTAAAACATTCCAGGCATAATCCAGGAAAACCTGGACAGTCCGGACAGCCAAACAATACTTCGACTCTTTTTTTATGTGAATTAAAGCAGAGCCTGCATTGTTTTCCCATTTCTCTTGGGTAAATGTGCCGGCAAATGGATTCTATCCGGATGTGACGGTCGAATGGTCTCTGATTTATTGGGTAACAAGTATTCAATTACTTTCAATCTAAAATCATATAAACTTGTCTTCCTTTCTCTGTTTAAATTATAAAGGAAAAATTAATTTAACAATTGAACCTGCATGATGTGGATAATTACTTTTTTGTACCATCGTAACGTTTTATGTTCGGCACAATAATAATTTAACATTTGGTCGTGCTTGTCGACTGATCTCATATATTTATTATATTTGACCTGCACTTAAGGTTTGAAGGAATCGTTTCCGTATTTATTTTTTGTATTTATGTATTCACTATTATGTTCGGAACTGACGAAACAGACCTTTCTCTTATCTTGCCATTTTGTGACTATTACATTTTTATTATTATGCATAATACATGCTTCGTTTTTTTGTAATTTAGTAATCATTAACTTTTTGGGATTCCCTTTTCTATTTTGCCTTAAAGTGCCTGTCAAATATGTGTCATTATTTAAAAATTCGTTGGCCATATCAACGCTCGCATAATAATTATTTACATAAATAGAATGGCCAGCATTTAAATATTTTTCGGTAAGTAAACGTAATACTTTTTTTACGTGATCACGACCACCCACTACAACATCTTGAGCCCCAGCATACAAATGTATCTTCATGCAGATACCGTTATTTTCGGCTAACATATATAATTTTATGCCATATTTGTGTACTTTGTTTTTTATATATTGACGAAATCGTAAACGACCTGTCCATAAAATCAGAGATTCATCCACTGTCAACTCTTTACTCGGATCATATATTTTTATCATTGTTTTATTAAATAAGTCCATTAATGAGCATACCTTTTTAATGCTTTCATTGCCTGGAATATTTTGAACATTCAACGCTCTTAAAATCATAAAGAATCTATTTCTTGACATATAGTTTTTAATTTAAAATCAAATAAATAATGTTTTTTCCAATAATCTGTTAATCGGTTTAATTTTATTATTCCCATCAGTAAAATAACTCCTATAAATGTCTAGGATTCTGACACAGATATTGGTTTCCACCTTTTGAACCTCGATTGCCCTGTGCTGTTTCTTTTAAGGTTTTCACCATTTGAGTTTGTACACGTTATTATGAGATCGTAAAAATTTGTATTAAACAATAAATTAAAAAAATCTATTGGCTCGGTTCCTGACATATTTTGTTTAATACCAGGGTTGCCAGTAAACTGGATTCTATTTTCAAATGCTGGATTACCCGGGGTCCAAGTTTCTTCTTGAAGAACTTCCGCGTCTCGTTGTACTGGTTCCTCATTTTCGGTAGTAACTACCTCTTCCTCAGCCAAATCTATCCAATCATCTTGTAAAGAATCTCCCATCAGTATGCCATATAAATCCTGGTCCGTTAGTAGACTCTCTGGAAGTATAATATCCTATCATTATCAATAATCCTCATCAAGGCATAATCACGGGCGACTCTGTCCACATCACTAGACACCACCGTCGCTTGTGCTGATTTTTCTGCTACTTTAGCAGCTTTATGCGTTTCCGTAGGCATTTTATTTTACGAAACAACACGAATTATTTCTAACAAAATATAATGTTATCGGTCAAAACAAGGTTATTTACACGTACGGATCGCGAACACGCTATTTTTACGTACGGTAGGGTTGAAGACTTACGCACAGATTATATTATGACTACGCCAACGAAAAACCAACCGAATAAAACTAACTTTTATTGTTGCTATCTACGGCTGCAATATTTTTAAATTAATTAAAGAATGATTTGCAGATTGCAGATTTGATGTCGACTGTCAACCAAAACGTCAAAGTCACTTCAATAGCGAATTTGACACGAGAACGAAACGACAAATTGACAGTTTATCAAATCTACAAACTGGGTACCTACCGACGGTAGAAAAACGAAAAATGATGACTAAAGAATATTTATCTACCGCAAACTTTTATTATTTTACGAAACGAAAATTTTAATGATAAAAGCTACGATTTAGACAAAATAAATATTCCCAGGTCACTTTTCGAAATCGAGACGAATGTTTATATGATCCGTAGGTCACTGTTCATATAATCCGGTTCGATGGGCCAAATGTTAAGAATGCGACGAACTATTAACTTTTATTTTAGCGGACTGTATTTATGTTAAAAAAAAACTAGAACGATACGAAACGATAATCTGACCACAATGACACAAACTGTAAGCTGGTGTGGCAACTGTAATAAGCATTAGAACTTCACTAACCTTTAAACAACTGGATTGCCTTGCGTATTGCCGGCGTGCTCCAGAGGCTTCTTGCAGCGAGAAACTAGGTTTGTACTTACCAAAGTAACCGCCGACAAGTTACCTCTGACCAGGCAAAATCCTTCGAAGAATAATGAAGTCCTCGCCTCATACACTGTCACACGTCGCGAACAGCTTATGTGGTCTTTGCGAAAAAAAATAATGAATTTATTCGAGGTACTATATTTCCCTTCCACGACCGAACGACAAGAGAAGTGAACTATGAATCACGCGAAAAACTGTCAATTATTCGAATTGACGGTTACGCGTCAAACTAAGTTTTATGCTATGAATTTAGCGGCGATTGACCGTAGTGACGTGAAACTATGGCAAGACTAAACAAAGGACAAATAATGTGCCAATAAATGGACCAATTCTTCAACAAAAAGCAAACGATTTTGCTCAACGTTTTGGTGAAGATTTTGTTTGCTCGTCTAGTTGGATTCAACGTTTCCGGGCTCGACATGGCATTGTCGGCGAGAAAATGAGTGACGCTGCCAGTGTGGATAAAGATGCTGTAGACGAATGGATTACGCAAAAGTGGTCTACGTTATGCGAAGGCTACAGTCCAGAAGACATTTATAACGCAGACAAAACCGGACTTTTTTACAATATGACACCAGACAGGACTTTAAGAGAGAATTGTTCGGGAGGAAAAATGTCCAAGACGAGACTAACGATCATGGTTGCAGCAAATATGACAGGATCCTGTAAAAGGAAGCTTTTAGTTATTGAGAAATCTAAGAAACCAAGATGCTTTAAAAACATTCGCTCACTGCCGGTAACGTATGAAAACAATGTGAAGTCATGGATGACATCGGAAATTTTTGAAAGATGGTTACGAAACTGGGACGCTGAATTAAAAGCAAACAATAAGAAAGTTCTTCTTTTAGTTGATAATTGTCCTGCTCATCCGGCTGTTACTAATCTGAAGTGTATTAAACTCGTGTTCTTACCACCAAATGTTACATCTGTACTGCAACCTATGGACCAAGGTGTAATAAGATGTTTAAAATCTCATTATAGAAGACTGCAAGTGTTAAAGTTAATACAAAGCATTGACAGTAATAATCAGAACAGCTTTACGGTTCTTGATGCCATCTTGATGATATCAGAAGCATGGGAAAAAGTTTCACAAAAAACTATAGCTAACTGCTTTGGGCATGCAGGTTTTAAAGATCTTACAAGTCTTACTGTATATGTATATACATATACATATATATATATATATATATATTTGTTATATTTGTCATTTAATTATATATTCTATGTATTATTATTCTTATATCAAGTAGTTTTATGTATTTATTCTAACTGTAATCGGAGTTTATGGTTATTTGTGTTTCTTTTGTTTTGTTTATTATCAGTAATATTGTTATAAGTTAGCACGCCAATCTTTTTTGTTACCTCTGAGGTTGGCAGGTAGAAAATGCTATTAGTATTAAGCCCACCTTTTGTACATGTATTTATATTTTGTGCAATAAAGTATTAAAACAAAACAAACAAACAAAAACGTTATGAGTTTTAAAACCGCGTATCTAACATCGAAGTAGTTAAAGACGTTTTCTTAGGGTAAATATTAATAATTCAAATAACAAACTATCCTAAAAAGTAACTTATACAATATAATATGGAGTTATTGTGTTCACTTACCAGTTATTGCAGCATTTATAATTAAAACCACACTATTTCACGCACGCTTCGTTAAAAAAACACACGTTTCATGTTATGATGCGCCGCAGATACGCGGTTTGGGAACAATAAACAATCACGGTTTAAAAGACATTCGATTTCACGGCTTCCTATTGGATAATCGGCCCGGCCAACATCACAGAACGCAGCCAATCACTACAACGAAGCTAAGCCCGCGAAATCTCGATTTTGCTACTTTTGTAAATACGCGGTTTTAAACACTGTTAGTTCCGCGGTTTCAGAGTACCACCGACGATATACAGCCATATAAAATTTTTTCAAGGCCTGAGACCACCAAAATCCATACAACAGAAAAGCTGGGATCTTCAAGGTTTCGGAGACGCCGACAGCATATATCATCACGGGCGTACACACAGACACCCGCACGGGGTTTAAAATTGTGCTCCAGGGTAAACCCTGGTTGGATACGAGAGGTACGCCGTGTCAGACGAACATCCTATCTGCGTCTCCAAAAGAAACAAGAGAGCTGATTTCTCAGTCTCAAGGTGGTGATGCACTGCGATGAGATTTGAGTGCAGACCTCGGATGTTGCAGAAGTGCACTTTGAGTGAGAGGGAGTGCAGCCGCTGTTTAAACGTTCTCTTGTTTCTACTTTTCATTATGGTTACGAGTTATTTAAGGTTAGGAGGCGGCAGTGAAGTGGGGCTTCATACTGATAACCCTCAGACGCACAAGAAAAGTTTCATCTTTGGAGGACTAGTCTGGAGACTGCGGGGACGCCCGAGCCCCCCCCCCCTAGGATGTCCATAGGGCCCTCTCGTCCGGTCGCCAGCCGGCACCATGGCGCATCCAGGGATTTTTCGCTAGTTGGCGGGGCAGCCTTTAACGAGTGGCTATTTCGCTACTTGGGCCCCCTACTGACTGCGGTCGGCCAGCGGTGCACCGTGCCTCGAATCCCGCTACCCTCCACGACTAGTCATCCGATGCGGCGCTTATCTGTGTGCATCAGGTCGGTCTGCCAGCAATGACCTGATTGGCACCACCCGGGGACCACGTGTAGGGATTCTAAATGGGTATTCTCCTACGGACGTGGGTGACTCGGCCTCCAAAATGGCATGATCATTTCTTCGAATGACAATGTTTTTATTCTAAAGACAGAACAAAGTTTGGGTTATTGTATGTTGCAGTGAAACCGAAGATTCCGGAAGCACACTATCCGTTATGGGTACGGAAATCAAAATATAAAACACTAAAGTCAGGCCTTTCTAATAGGTAACATTTGACAATTCATCAAAATTAAACAACGTAACCTTGTAACGGCGGGCGTAAAATAATATATTTTTTCGTTTTGTTAGAACTGCACAATTGCATAACTTTTTTCAATTACGATTACATATTTATTGTAATAATGACCGATACGAGTACGAGTTGTACCGAACTGACAGACCTCAACAGACGTCCAGTTACCTATTATTTACCTATTAAAATGGCCTGATTTTAGGTTAACATGGCCCGTGATTCATTAAGAGTATGCATATAGACGTATCAAAAAAACACTAAAGTTTGTTAAATATAGCTTGATACGCGGGTCATTGACATTACATAGTAGATTGACATTTCTAGAGTTGGGATAGTGGTGGAGAAAATCGATTATCGAACGATGTTGAAATGAAATGTTGATAGTTGTCATTATACGAAAATAAAACAAGAAATATGTGTCAATGTTTTTTACGTAATTTAATAAAGTGGTGCACAACCCATGTCACTGTCATCATCGAGTCAGATTCGGACTCACTTGAGCAATCCTGTAGATTTATTATTAGCTCTTGATCAGACAAATTGTCAAATCGAATATCGCGCTCCCAATCTTCATCTATGATTTTTTTGCACTTATCAACCACTTTTCCAGTCCTCGGGCGTGACATTTTCGCAGGCATTGTGCAGTAATGTGAGCATTTTATTTGCCGTAAAAGGAGGTTTAGTGTTATTTCTGGCTGCGTGACCTTTGACGTGGGCCCATATCAGTTCAATCGCGTTATATTGACAGTGATATGGTGGCAAACGGATGACTGTATGGCCTTTTTCCTTAGCGATCTCATCTAAAATGTAAGTTGGCGTACGGGGTTTGTGTATATTAACCAATTTCAGTAATTAATTTTTCAGCATCGTCTCGTTGGCTTCTATGCCTTTGCTTTGCAGATATGCGATTAGTTCCATTTTTTGGTTGCTGGACATCGGCGGTTTGTTTTTTTGCACTGAGTAGTACGGAGCGTTGTCCATGATTATCACATGCGGCTCGTTTAAATTATTTAATAGTATCAAAACCCGTTTCTTAAATTTTCGAAATTCATTTCTTCATGATATTTTGTGGTCTTCATCGACTTGAATGCCAGAAGGCAACTAGGCACAAAACCTGAAGAAGTCCCAGCATCAGCAATTATGAGTCTCTGTCCTTTGCCTTCGGGTACTTTGGTGGTAGATTCCGCTTTGTCATCTGTCCACGATCTTGAAACTGTGTGATTTGCGTTGAGCCATGTTTCGTCCAAAAAAACACTTTCTCCCAGTCTGTTATATTTTTTGCTTTGCGCAAAAAGTGAACCCGGGCAAGCGCAATATCTGTTCGCTCTATTATAATCTTTCTTTTATCGCTCTTTTTATACGCGAATCCGATTTTTTTCAAAACTTTGGCAAGTGATGGATTGCTTCCATTAAATAAATTTGCGTTTTTTAAGGGTATGGCTAATTTTTTCAGCGTCGGATACTCACCCCGTGTATAATACGCATAAATGTGGTTGCGAATAGCAGCGGCGTCAAAATCATCAATTTCTGTCACTGGAGAAGCTTTCTTTCTCTTTTTATTTGGTGTAGTCAACTTTTTTTCGGCTTCCTCTGTCACCTGGCTTGAAGTCTCGCCATATTTCTCCTTGCTGATGCGTGAAACAGTAGCTCGTCCGATACCAAGAGCATCTGCAACTCTATCACACACTTGTGCCAATGCAGTGTTTCGTGTAGAACAAGCTAGGTGAACAAAATTATTTTTTGTCGTTTTTGCATTTGTATCTATAGAATCATTGATTCTATAACTATAGGGTGAAGTGGGGCATATGCGAGGGCCATAACTAAATTTATAAGTAATTTTATACTGCTTACTCACTAATTAGTTAGGAGAATTGACATTTACAGCTGTTATTTAGCATATATTTAGCTGTTATTTTATGTATTTTAAGTAATGAAAAAATATGTATTTCATAAAAATGAGACCCAAATGAAGTACTCGTACAGTGTTTCAATATTACATTTACTCCGTGTAAAGGGGCAAATGTAATAATCATATCTAATTTATTAAGAGTGTCTCCGTTAATGGCCATACAAACATACTTCCCTTACGTCTTACAAATTTCACCTCCCAACGAGGGCCCACCTGTTTTTTTACAATACCCACATAGTACTTTAGTCCTTTTTTCAGTGCATATTTCACTATAACGCAATTGTTTTCTTGAATTCTTTCTGTTTTTTCCTCCGTTCGTGTCTTCTCAGTTTCTATCTGCTCTATTTCTTGCTCTTTGGGTGCTGTTTCGTGTGATCCGTCCCTTTCAATTCTTATCTCTTCTTTTTCTTGTTACTTTGCTACTTCCTTTACTTTTTCCGTTCCTACTCTTCTAATTTTATTTTTCATCACGGGTGTTTTTCTGCTTTCGTTATTTTCTTTATCAGAATTATATTGTTCATCTTCTTTTCGTTGTTCGTCTTCCTTTTCCATCCATTCACTAGCATCTAATTCTGCATAATACACTTTACCTTCAGAACTTTCATCACTCTCTGTATCGTCTGACTTTTTCTTTCGCTTTAATTTCGCTCCTTGTTTCCTTTTATATATTTTTTTAACTTTGTTTATGTCACTACCGACCTGCACAGATTCTACGTCCGTTATGTCACTGTCTGAATTCTCAGTCTTCTTTGTCCTTTTCCTTGTTATTTTCGATTTCTTTGTAGTTCTTACGCGTTTAGCTGATTGAATTTGTTCTTTGTTCCTTAATACTTCAACAATTTCACCGGATGTTATAACTTCAGCACCCGAGGCGACTTTTCGTCTCGTTTGTTTGTTTGGCATTTGTTTTTGGTGAATAACTGACAAATTTAATTGCTCCATAGATGCGGTTTGCGGGATTTCAGAATTATGAACTGCCTTTTCTTGAGAACGTGGGGTTTCAATGTCGGATCTTTGTGGAGAGTTGACGACATTCAGTGACTGTAAACTAGAGGCTTCATTGACATTCTCAGATATCGACAAAGTTAAAAGCGATGGAGATTCGCATACGAGTAGGTAATAATTAAGAATTCTGGCACAAGGTCATTCACTTCACTCGTGAATGAACCTTTTGCCAGAATACTTAATTATTCCATTGAAAATTGGCATATTCAATTATTCCACTGAACATTGCTATATTCAATTATTCCATTGAATATTGGTATATTCAATTATTCCATTAAATATTGGTATATTAAATTATTTAATATGAATGATGGTTTATTCATCTTATTATAAAAACGATTCACTCATCAATTAAAATTTAGGTAGTATTTAAAAAATGTAATATTCTTTGAATCATCAATAATCGATTACTTACCTACTCTTTTTTAAATAGAATCAATTCACTAGTTTTTTACATACCTACAATAAAAACATAACCCTTCTTTAAACTCGGGTAAAAAGTAGCCCACATCTCAATCCTAGTTATATAGTTAATTCCTAGTTAATATACTAAAATTTCATCAAAAATCAAAACTGGATATATAAGGAGATAATAATAGCTTTGTTGTAATTTTAACATTTAGCTGATATTGAGTGTAATAAAATTGTTGTTTGAAACGAATCGTTGGATGGAGCACTCGTGCTATTTAGAAGGTAGCATCAGTAAAGAGGATGATAATGGTAGAAATTAATGGGCCCTTGTTTCCATGGTATTCCTCAAAAATTGTGCGATTGAAGAGTTTCAGTGATTGGCCTTTGAACATGTGTAAAAAACCAGAGGAGCTAGCAGATGCGGGTTTCTTCTACACCGGTTACGAAGATAAAATTATGTGTTTTTATTGCGGTGGTGGTCTGAAGAATTGGGAAACGGATGATGATCCTTGGCAAGAACATCTTCGATGGTTCAGTCGGTGTCCTTTAGTGTATGCTAAGTTTAATAAAAAGTGTTCATTCTATGCTATTATGGAGAGGAATATCTTTTAAGAAATAAATAAAATGTTATAGTAATTCCAATTTTTAAAATGTGTATTATTTATCCTTTAGATTTTTATTATTATCATTATGTAGATAAATTAAACTCAAAGTAAATTAATCAAAATGATCTTTATTACACAACCATTTTCTTATACAGGTTACATTTTTTAAGGCACATATATGAGAATGATAGATACAACTAAATACATCACTAGACATAGAATAATTTTCATGCAAAGTTTTTAGGCTGGGACAATCATCTAAATTTAAAATGTTATCATTATTAATAATATTTTTAACCACAATGCTTTTTCAAATCCTTTGACAAAAATAAGTTTATCTTGTAAATAAGTATCAAAATATTGTTTAAAGTTTGAATATGGTACAAATCCCTCCCGCCAATATATTTTTCTGTTTCTCTCTATCCACTGGGCTTGTATTTTTTCAGATTTAGTTAAGTTATAAAATGAGAATGGTGGTTTTACTAATAACACAAGTGTTTGATTTTCACATAATATTGCTATTTCTTTAACGATAAATTCATTCTTGTCCGTCTTAAATCCCTGCAGATCCACTATAGCAATTTTCATATTAACCTTCTCACAATATTACTCAATGGTTTGTATTCTATTAAACGATCGTTAATTATCAGACAATACGCTGTAGTGTTTTCTGGAATATCTTCCGAGCTTTCTATTTCCAATCTCACATCAATGGCTCCAGTTTTTAATGTTTCATTTTGTCGCGAACAATCGATTACAAAAAGAGGTGTTTTTTCTTTAAACTGATTAAAATCAAGCATGGGTTCGCAATCAGTGTTGTAATAAGACTGACGAAATTTTGTGTACATCTCGTATAATATATGATACTTGTTGTCAGAAAATTTTGCATTTACTGATTCATACGGATAATATTGAGAATTCAAAAATAGAGTAACGTTCGATAATTTGCAATGATCAAACACTAAGCAATCTCTCGATGTCGTGTTTTTTCTATTCGTTTGCAAACCAAATATTACGTACCTAGGTTTTTCAAGTTGTGAAGATGTCTTTACGACCCAGGAATGTTTTGTAGTTTTAGGCAATAAAGGATATTCATATAAATCCCAATTTCTAAAAGCCATTTGAATTGGACGATCTTTTTCTAAGTGTTTAAGCAAAATTAATCTTTCACGATCTGAAACTTTTAAATGAGGAACCCGCCACTGTATCCTTTCTAAAAAGATTTCAATCTTATCATCTTTGTCAAGAGTGACGCTGTTAAGATTGGTGTTGCTTCTATTAAGTATGAGCTCATGTTTACTGTTTATTATGACTTTATTATAATCTTCTGCAAATCCCAAAATATTTTTTAATGGTATGAGGGCGCTAAAAATACCCTTATCATTTTTTAATCCATTTAAATTCCAACCCCAAATAGCAGCAGCTTTATTCTGACCATCATTGAAAGAAACATATGATTTAAGAGTTGTAGTTATTCCCACATTTTTATTTCGATCAATTTCAACACCATTGATTTCATATCGAATATCTTGAAAAAGATAAGATATTGGATTGTTTGTAAAATTAACACTTTTTTTGGTTAGTTTTGCAGTTAGATCCTTTGAAGTCACATCAGCACGGCCTTCGATGTAAATGTAACTTGCAGATAAATAAATTGATAATACTTGCACATAAATGTCTTGCTGATGAATAGGTATTCTTATCTCGTCATTTTCATTAAAACTATTGCTATACGGATTGTAAGCATGAATTTCATAACTTACTATCGAATTATCAGAATGAGGTGAATCAGTAATGTGAAGAAAATTCATAATTTAAATCCCAGACTTTGCATAAACAATTTATTAGCTTTTGTGAGTTTTTTCGTTGTTCTTTTTATATGTTCTCGTCTTTTGATTGTTGGTGAAGGATTGATTTTATTTTGAATAGTATTTGATTTTATATTGTAAACAATCATTGTGTTTTGTAACAAATTATCACTCACATTCAATTATTATGGTAGCCACTAATAGACTGTTCTCTTTGTCCGTAGCACTGGGAATTTATGTTTCCGATCTCTTAGAATGTTTTACATATGTTGTTTCCAAAATTCTTGAAGGAATTTTATACATAAGTGACCACAAATGAATGAATTATTTTTCTGTATATTATTACAATTATATTTAATATTTGAACCTACATAACGAATAAACTCGATGGGTGGTTTAAAATTTCCATAACTATCAAAATACTCAATATATTTGTTTAATTTAGCATAGGCTACCCAATGCGTACCAGCGTTCTTAGAATCATCCAAATTACTGATTCCACATTCATTTGAAAATGGAACTTTTGGTAACTTATCTCTCATAAATACGCCACGAAAGTTTGGTATCTTACTTGATTTTTTTATAATATCTATATTAGTAAGAGCGCGATTAGGTAGCTAACAATTTAGTTTTTTTTTCCTTTTGTTTAGAAATATTCCTAATCCATCTTTGTATCGATCTAACTGTAGTCCATTCCCAATATTAACAGCTTCTAACTGTTTATTATGCTGTTCCAGTTCTTTCAGGTGTTTTTTGCAGCTTTGTATTCATTAATAGTTTTAATAATTCCTGAAATTCTACCTGCTAAGCTTCCAGCCGCAGATAAACCAGCAAATATAGGGATCAACGGTAAAACACCACCAGATTTAGGCATGGGTATGATACGAGGGAGCTTCATCCTAGAATCTGAAGTCAACTCCTTGGCTGCATGATAAGCTAGTTCTATTAGTTTTTTCTTACACTTTGGTTTATTTTTTTTATGAACTTTTTTGCGTGAGATACTATATGCTTAAATTCTTTTTTAAGGCCAGCTCCGGTACTAATTTTGGCTAACATTACATTATTCACCAAGTTGGCAACAATTTTTTCTCCACTGCTTGCATTAGAAGCTATAGCACGTTTCTTTGCCATTTTCATTAAAATTAGATCTGCGTTATGGCGATCTTTTAGGTTGTTAGACTTATTGTATGCAATATCGTGATCTTTACAATGCTCGTCTAGTTTATTTATATTCTTATCACCTCGAGCAAGCCTTTCGCATAACCTTGTTCCTGGTCCACAATAGTTATAACCTGGTAGGTGGAGCTCAAATGGTAAGTTATTTATCAAACAATTCACAAGACTGTCTCCTTTCATTTATGCGCGCTGAATGAAAACATTATCAGAAACATGATTTTATATTTACTTTTTACCTTTAGACAACATTCGTTTTATGAATCCAGGAATTTTCATTTAATGGTAACCCCAACCACTTTACCAAAACGTTATTACCTTTTCGTTTAATAACTTTTTCAACCAGGTAAATGTATGGATGTTTAGTTTTCTGAAGTTCTTGAGAGTAAAATGCTCCCATTATAGGTTGTTGTTTAGCATCTTCTAATAAGTAAGTATCAGGGCATGTATTTCGAACGGTTTTAATCCGAAATAGCTCGGTAGACCAGTTTGAAGTATCATCATCATCATCATATCAGCCGTAGGACGTCCACTGCTGGACAAAGGCCTCCCTCATTGATCTCCAGGAACTGCGGTTGGAAGCGGCCTGCATCCAACGCCGACCTGCGGTTCTTACCAAGTCGTCTGCCCATCTTGTGGGTGGACGTCCTACGCTGCGCTTGCCGGTCCGTGGCCTCCACTCGAGAACCTTTCGGTTTGAAGTATACCCTTTTTCAAAACAACCCTTATGCTTGCTTATTCGAACACAATCACCAATCTTGAACTTTATACGCTTACATTTTGAATTTATTTCACTTTTTTTTGTATATATTTAATAATATTGTCTTATTTGTATTATTAACACTAACTGGTGACATTCCAATTGTTCTATGTTTTGTATGATTGTATTTGTCAATTATGCTGTCAAGGGTACCATCAACCCATTTATAATTTCCTTTAAAATTAAATTCTTTATAAAGGTTATTTTTAATTGTCCTGATAAACCTTTCTACGATAGAAGCTTTTTTTGTAGAAAATGTAGAATAGTGATTTATTGAATATTTATTTAATATTGTATTAAATTTATCATTGTAAAATTCTGTTCCTAAATCGGTCTGCAAATTTTTGGGGCAGCGGTGTTGCTTGCTTAGTAAATAACCAAAAGCATTAGACACGTTTACTTTATCTTTCTTTCTTAATGGGAAAGCCCAAGCAAACTTTGAAAAGGTATCGATAACAACTAATACATATTTATGTTTATTATTATGTGAAGATATGTTTTGCATATCTATTAAATCGGCTTGCCATAAATCATCTATGTCTTTTTGTACAACATGTCTTCTTTGAAAGTTTTTCCTTGCATTTTTATGAATTTCATTTACAATATCTCTTTTCACTTTACTCATGGTAACTTAATGTTTCGTACAATAACATAAATTGAACTAACATATGTATTTGATACAAAGCTTTTTATCCTTTTATGATCCCACTCTCCTTTAATTCTTCAATTATTGACAAAATTTCATTATCTAGGTTAGTATTGCCAGCAGTTTTAGATGCTATTAAAAGTTTGAGTCTTTCCACCAGCTCATTAGGGTCATCCCAATAAACTAGTTCAGTGTTTTTATAGTATTTTTTCAGTTTCGGCAATCCTGCACCTTTTTTTTCAGCTGAGTGAGTTTCTTTGAGATCTCGTAAAATATTGCAAGATTCAAATAATGGTTTAATTATTTCCCGATACTTTGGTCCCTTATCGCCCCTAATTTGTGCAGAAAAATCATAATCCCTCTTATGAGCATTTGTAGTTTCAAGGATATTTTTATAGTTAAGATTATCATCTCGATTGATCACTTTTAAGTCTGGTTTCTTACGCAGTAATAATTCTTTCAAACCAGGAGTCAATTCGTATCTGTTATCAGCAACGGCTATGAAATAAGTTTTTTCACCAAAATTTGTAGATGAGGAAAGTTTAACAACTGTATTTCCTATCATCAACTTGTTGTTTTCACTACGTATACCAAAAGGGATATTCATATCCTCATATATTTCAACGAGGTCTTCCTTATTTAGAGATACGTCATTAGTATCTTCAGCGCCAGATTCATGTTCATATTCACAATCCGAGTAAAATTGATCTGGTGAATTAAGTGTAGTATCGGAGTTAGACTTTTTAATATCAGAATATTTCTCGATCATTAAAATATTAGGAACATTTTGCAGATAATTGAATTGATCAACACAAAACTCTTCATTTTTTAAGGCAGGTGCATGTTTATTGTTTGTTAAAATTTCATTTAGGGGACCTGCGATCGGTTTAAAAAAATAATTAAGACGGGTGCTTGCATCAAACTCGTCATCTTTCATTTGCTTTACTTTGCTTTTGATGACGTCCGCAGATTTCACCAACTGATTTGTAATGCTGTGCTCCATAGTACGACTTATGTGGAGACGTAAGTAGAAATGATTAACTTACCAATAACATCACATTATATAATTACTCGAGTGTTATATAGTTGTGCAACGACTGTCTATATCTTCCTTTGTTTAGTTCGCAATCCTTGTTAATTGTTACGAAATCATAAGGCTTAATCCAAATATTTGAACATAGTTCTTTAAATTTACACCATTCCATATCGGAACAGACATGCTCATCATAAATATGTTTAAGATTAGTACTATCTTGCTTGTAAATAATTAAGAAATTCGCATTATCACGTAACAGCTGCTTCGGGACTTTTGAATATGTTTGTGATAAATAAAAACAATCTATTTCTTTATGCCTTCCCATCGTATAGTAGTTACGTATATTTGACTGCTTTTCACCAACAATATCATCAAAAATGATAACAGAATTTGGTAACGCATCATTAGGGTGAATAACATCTTCATCAGAATGAAAAATAAAAAAAAATTACTTCTGGAACACATTGTAACATTTGTTTTAAATACCAATATTTTGGTTGAAAACTAGTTTTGGAATATAAGTACACGTTTTTAAACTTTAAACCATTTTTATGAACTAACAGACTGATCATAGTATTTGTTTTACCACAATTAGAGGGCCCACATATAATACATCGAATATTGTTAGGAAACAGGATACTATGTTTTATATGCGTGGCATTTTCTTTTATTGCAATGTCTTCTTTTTCTAAAGATACTGATTGCTTTAACACCTTCATGTTGATAACTGTCACGAAAAGGTAATCGCTCTTGTATTTATATAAGTTTGCATTTCATTAGCTTTCCATGTTTGTGAATGCTTCTACCACTATAGGACCACTAGTTAGTTGGAAGATTGTGATGACAGGATTAGCCAGCAAAACTGCAAAGAAACAGTCTAAAGGGCGCTACTCACACACCTGCCGCAGGGGCAATCTAGGGTGCATGGCGGTTGTGGCGATATCGGGAGTATCTCTACACACTTGCCTGCCGTGCAGTGTTTCCGAGTAAGCTGAGCTGAGCACACGTATTGAGAATGGCACCCGTATTATCGACCAATCAAAAGATTGGAGTAGCCTTGGCGCTTTCAGTGGTGCTACCTCAAAAAAAAAGGAAAAGGAGATACTGGGTGAAGAAATGGCTACTGAAAAGAAGTGAGTTATGCCACATGAATATTATAAAAGAACTGGAAGTAGATGACTTCAATAACTTTTTACGGATGGATTCTGACTCTTTTGAAGAGCTTCTTGCAATGGTGGCACCATTAATAGAAAAAAAAAATACATTGATGCGGAATGCCGTAAGCGCTAGAGAACGATTAATTGCTACGCTTCGGTTTTTGGCCAGTGGACAAACCTACGAGGATTTGAAATTTAGTTGTATCATATCACCACAATTGATGTCAACAATGATTCCTGAGACTTGTTGGGCGATTTACAATTGTCTGAAACATTATATAAAGGTAAATTTATATAAAGTATAATTATAAAAAGTAAACCTGCATGTTAGAAATTTAATTTCCAGAAATTCTAGATAAACTGTTTTTTCTTGTAAGTACTCAACCAAGATTCAACCACAAAAAAAACAATCACAGTCGGTGAAATATTTTTTATTAATACGGTAACAAGTTATAGGTACCCAGTTTCCAAATATTAAGTTAATTGTGAGAATTTTAAAGGATAAGACATTATCATTTTAATTACTTTTTGTGTTTAAATATAAGAAAATCTTTAACTTTAGTGAAACTACCTTCCACTAAATTATTATTATTACTAAAAGTAGTGTTAGGGAAATCAATGGTAATGTCATCATATTGAACCTCAGAAAGTTGTGAGGATTGTGTAGGAGTAGGAACAGATGCATAGGCTTGATGTTGTGGGGTTGGAGTAGGAGCAGATGCGTACGATTGATGTTGTGGGGTTGGAGTAGGAGCAGATGCGTACGATTGATGTTGTGGGGATGGAGTATGAGCAGATGCGTACGATTGATGTTGTGGGGATGGAGTAGGAGCAGATACGTAGGATTGATATTGTGGGGATGGTGTAAGAGTATTAATAGGTACTGAATGAATGTACGGATTGTGATATTGGTTTTTCAAAGTGATTGACGATTCTTCTGTTAGTTTTCCAAGTTGCCCATAGAAAATGACTTCGGATATTAATTTTTTCGCAACAACTTGCTGGTGTTTACTTAAATTTTTCAATTGAATACCATAGCCCATTCCTATGACTTCCCATTCATCTGTAGTGGTAAGAAGTTTTTGAGCAGTATCAAACAGTTTCTCTTGTTTTTTTTGTAAGTTTAATCGCGGTTTTCTTGGAGCAGGTTCTTCTTCTGTTTTGTCTAGCTTACTTGGACGTTTTAGGTTGAGTGATTGACTACCAGATGGTTCATCCAATTCCAAACTCTGTGAAACCTGAAATATTAAATTTCTCAATTACTGTTTGTTTCAGATGCCCACATCGGAAACTGAATGGAAGAACACAGCAAAAATGTTTGAAGAAAAATGGAATTTCAGTCACTGTGTTGGAGCAATGGACGGAAAACACGTAGCTATAGAAAAGCCCCCTGGTAGTGGCTCGTGTTTTTTTAATTACAAACAGTTTTTTAGTGTAGTACTTTTTGCCATTGTTAATGCAAATTATGAGTTTATGTATGTACACACTGGCATAAATGGAAGCGTCTCTGATGGTGGTGTAATACAACATACAAAATTTCATGAAAAACTAATGAAAAGCCAGTTAAACCTACCACCAGCTTCAACGTTACCAAATAGTAATACTACAGTGCCCTATGTATTTGTAGGAGACAGTGCATTTTCTCTCAACAGACACGTGATGAAGCCCTATCCATTCAAGAATATAAACCATGAACAAAGAATATTTAATTATAGGTTATCTAGGGCAAGACGGGTAGTAGAAAATGCTTTTGGGATACTGGCAACACGTTTTAGGATATTTCGCCGAAAAATAAGTGTAAATGTTGAGAACGTCGATGCTATTGTTCTAGCATGTTGCGCTTTACACAATTTTTTAAGAACAAAATCAAAAATCTATTTGACAAATTCATGTACAGATTCTGAAAATACAAACGATCGAACTTATCGACCAGGTGATTGGCGGGCAGAATCATTCGAATTAGTATCACTTGCGCAAAGAAATGAAAAACAGCGCAACGATGAAGGAAACTACGTTAGAAGTCAATTTATGTCGTATTTTAACGGACAAGGCAGTGTTGATTTTCAAGAAGACATGTTACGAGTAATATAAGAGCATTAAAATAGTTTTAATGTTGATGAAATACTTAAGTAAGTACTTATACCTAATATTTAGAAGTAATTCTAATAAATATATATATAATTGTGCCAAGTGATTTTATTCTTGTTTTATTTTAAGTATTACCTCGTCACAGTCCATGGTATCTACTCCCGTGCGAGATGGTTCAGTAGTCTCTTCAATAAAAGTAAAGAGATTATAATACCAAAGAGATGGTTTGTACACATCATCGCTGCCAGATCCTGTTTGTTTTGAAGAATTAACCTAAAAAAGATAACACATTGAAATGAAATACAAATACCTACAAAAAAAAAATTTCAAAACACAATTTTGAATAATCATTACTTAATTAAAAATACGTACCTTTTTTAACTCCCGAAAAAAGGATGTCCGCATATTTTCAAATTTTTTTTTGAAAGCCGGCAGCTCCATGTTGGTTTTGAGATCCCCAAAAATTTCAAACATTAGTGTGAATGTTTGCTGCCTCATGTCACGGTTAAAATAATGTTTATGATTTTTATCCCACATGTGAGGTCGGTCTTGATAAACTTCTATAATTCGCGTCCAAACTTCGCGTTCGTTGTCGGCCGCCATTTTGATTGTACGCTATGTATACGTGCACTCCGTGTGACAGATACTGACAAACTGACTGAGAAATTGCCCCAATCGCGCTACACACGCAGCGACGGCAGGGACGACTTAGGGATCAAGGATGGTCTCGCGCCCCTGCCGCCCTGCCGCAGGGCCAATCCTCCAAATTGCCCCTGCATGCCTACACACATCACAATTAAGGATGCAATTAAGGGTCATCCCCACTCCTACACCCTAGATTGCCCCTGCGGCAGGTGTGTGAGTAGCGCCCTTAACTGTCCAGGGTGCGCCGGACGTTTTTATAATCATAGGGATTGATTTGCTTACGCCACTCGGGGAGGCTCCTGTGTATTATGCACCCCATACATTTGTTTTTTCATATCATAAACTATAATAGTATTATATACATTTATACGGTTGTGCTAATTCACATGTCTAATTACATGAGTAATTCTTGAATAATCCCTTACTACATGCAATAGCATTATTATGAAATAGCCAAAATGTCATCTTGTTATAATAACATAACAATGGAAAAAAATAAAACACGTATTCAACATAAATAATTTATTTTACATTTTAAAATAATTTAATTAGGTTATTACAATTTAAGTTCATAAATATAAATGAATACAATATCAAACTTAAATGTTTATGTAACTTATTAAGTATCGTTTAAAATTATTATAGATTTACACATTTTTGATAATCTGTTCCACATAACAATTATAACATTTGGTGTACAGAACTGCAGTGACCCCAGGGCAAAGTTTCTATCTGATTTGAAAGTATTTGCCGTTTGTCTTTATTTCTGTTTAGCACAAGTTTATTTAACTGTTGTGAATACAATTTGTGTTTGATTGATTTGATCATATTCATTTTACATGTCAAGTTTTTGTTATAATATAATGTTTCTGCATACTGTGACAATTTTAATCTTGATGTTACAGATTTGGATACTCCTTTAGCTTTCATTATTTTTGTTTTTACGGAATGTAAACAGTATAATTTAGCTCTTAAACCAATGAACTCTGTAATAACATCACCACCAAGTTCGTCTTTAAATAAGCCTGGTACCTTCGCATTAACATTAGGCATCGCATAAGGATTATCCTCAGAAAAATTACTAGTATCAAACTTAGTAATATCGTCTTTCATATCTGAGTAAAAATCATCAGTCTGTACTAAATAAAGATGACTATCAGTATCTGTATAGCACAGTTTAATTTGATCACCATACTTCTTTTTCATAAAGTCGTAGTGAAATTGATACAAATGTTGTTTAGCATATTACAATACAGTGAAACCGATGTATATTGGTCTATCAAGAACAATCTTTTCGCGGTTTAACTGGACAGCAATGAAATTTTCATTAAAAATGGAAATGCTTTTTAAATTCGGTTTCGTAATCAATTTTTCAGCACTCAGATGCTTATTTGTTCTGTTAGCATTATCATTCCAGTAACTTATCAATTTTACATCGACTTGCTTTCGTCTGTTTTCAATAGTTTTTCCAAATATAGCATTATTTAAAAGCTTGAAAAAATCTTTTTGGAATGCTGATGTTGACTGTTGACGTAACTGAGTATTTAAATCGATATAATTTTGTAAGAAATTATCTTGTCGAAAAATTAATACTCGATGTGTTTTCAACAGCACAAGCCCATTTTTTAAGCATTCTTTTAAATGAACATAATGTATAACATAATTATTTTTATCATATAAGTTTGCTACGAGTTTTGGTGCTCTTCCTCCAGGAGGAATCAGTTTTTGAGCAGCAAAGGGCAAATCACTATGTGAATCATGCAAGTGATCAGGATAAGCTAAATCAACTTCCAAAATGTATCCGTAATAAGCATCATCTGATATGCTCATCACATTGAAACGGTTCATTTCATCCGCTGACATAAACTTGAAATCAGAAATGGGCATTTTTTTTTGTCATTGCGTGACCATCAAGATTATTACAATCAAGATATATCAAATACTGTGACGGTTTTGTGTCATCATAAGCAGGTACACACTTATTATTGGCCTTAGCATGTCGTATTGCACATTGTGCTAAGCCCCCACGTATGCCTTTTTCCAACATTTCATAAATTTCCAAATCGTGAATCAATTCTAGTTCTACGCCAGTGTAAAGCAGCATAGCATCCCAACTCAAACTCTGTGATGTTATGTAATACGCACAGTCGAGATTATAATATTGTAAACACAATTTTCTAAAGTTTTCAAATACATCGCATAACAGCAACACATCACATTTCACGTATAAATCGGTATATTCTCCAAGTGACTGAATATTAAAACATTTCCATACAGTTTTTGCACGAGCATAGTCATCGTTGGAAATGTTGGTCATTTTCAAACTACTATAAAAATTTTCTTTCGATGGAAGCTGTGATTCATCATACTTTGGCCAAGAATCCATGTATTCGTATGGGTAAATGCCCTTTTTTCGCAATAAATCACATTTAAGTTTACTAACAAATTCTGATTTCAAATGTACAAAATCTTTGTCACCTAAATTATTACTCAACGTGTCCAGACTTGTAATTAAGAATTGAAATGAATCAATAAACTTTATCTGAATTGGGCGTGTACCATCACTTGTTTTAAGCACTTGTGTGAAAGTTAGGTACGTCTCTTTAGTTTTTGTTATAACTGTAATTGCTCCTGCATTTTTAGCCAACTCAGTGATAAATATATGTGAATCATAACCAGACAGATTGTGAAATACGACAGGTATGAATGGACACACTCTATGCATCAAATTACAGTGAGAGTGAGCTGGCCCTTTATACTCGCCAGTGATATGGTCATGGTCACGAACTTTATCAGCGAATAACATTTGTTTACAAATATGACATGTCTTAGCAAATTGATAACTATTTTCTTGTTCTTCAGTCAATGGGTTCATTATCTTTTATAGTGCACAAGATCTTGTTAATGTTTTTAACTTCATTCAATAAATATTTAATAAATACTTTAACACAATCTTTCCCTCTATAAGATACAAGTTTGTTCAAAGACTCATCGTGAGAACAACAAATATAATATGCAAAACATGAAGGTTCATGTACTTTATTTGTCTCAGTATTTTTTGTTTTAATTTCATTATAATCTATCAATAAGCACTCAAAATCAGCATAAATCACAAAATTAATTTTTTGTTGACTTTCATAGTGCATAAATTTGAGAAATTTATATTTATCTGGTAAAATTGTTAAAACATTAGAGCAATCATGTAAATTACGTTTGGTTTCATTTGCGAAAAATTGTAAACATGTATCACATAAATACATTTTATTATTGTTCCGTGATGCCTACGAACTAATCGTACCAAGTCTTTGATCAAACAATAGTGGGCCGTACCATTTCTTTCAAAATATAGTAAATTAAAATGGTTTGGCTTCTTACAAAGTGTTTTATATAGAGGACCTGTCACAACATGTCTATCGTCCAAACCATATACATTTACACTTATATGACAATTATTTCTTTCAAATAATGATATATCTTTATATGTAGGTGGAAAAGATAACCCATTTGTTTTTAAAACCATTGAGTAATGCGGATACGATGTAGTTCTGCATAAAATTTATTTTGGCAGGAAACATGCCCGCAACAATACTCCATAAAAAACAGTTATCATCAGAGTTTTTCACATTTAAGCAACTTTTAGTATTCTTTATGATTGGAGGTAATTCAATATAACTTCCACCTCTCATAGGAGAATATTTATTGATATTTATCTCTAAGTGGCTTATCGAAAGAAAAGACCACCCAGACCCACATTGTGTAAACTCTGTCAATTTCTGTTTAAATTTCTCTATAATATTTATAAACAGTTCATCAAAGTTTGTACTGTGGTAAATAACTTCGTATTTAGTATTAAATGATTTCAATTTGTTGCTCATTTGATTTAAACAGTACAAAATAAGCAAACAATTCACAATTCATTTTAAAACAATGATTTTTCATTGAAGATTCATTGATCAGTTTTGTGATGACTCGTTTATTATCCTGCAGGAACGCCTCAGCTGAGAGGTACTCGACTTCCTGCGAGGCATTCAAACGATATGTCATTATTCGATTCTTGAATGCAGTAGCAACTATATCAATATTTTCATAGCCAGACTTGAGCAAGCAATTTGATTTGTGCATATTAGTTCTCATATGATATCGATAATAATTACTCGGTAATTCAATATTACATTGTTTACAGTGTGCGACTCCATTTGAAATTGGGACTGAAAAAAAAACAAAAATAATAATGATACAATAGAATATTTTATTAGCTAATAGGAACCCTATTTTCTATGATTACTAATTCTATGATTTTAAGGATACTACTAACAATATTAATAACGGAATAAGTGATTAAACATTGATTAACATAAGTATTATGTTATAGGTATACTATAGGTATTGATAATAATCAATAATACTGACTAATTAATGTAGGTGGGCACTTTTTAAAATCTTTGCGTGTAGCAGCTACGAGCTCTCCTAATATGGAGATGTGCGGACGTTGAAGTTTTAGGACTAAATTCAAATAAATATACGTATATTAGCGAGGCGAACGGGTCCAGACGGTGGCTAGACCACTGTTTGGTAACTGAAGCCGCCGCAGGTTCGATTCTTAATGTATATCCAAAATATGACGTTATTTGGTCGGATCACTTTCCGTTAATTATGGAATGTGACTTTGGTGTAATTAAACCAGAAATAGTCGGTACGCAAAGTGTTGTAATTAATAAAGTTGTGTGGGGTGAAAAGAAATCAGAAGAAATTGAATTGTACAGTAAATTATGCCATGAAAAATTTAAAAATTAAGATTAATTGACTTTCCGAATGTTTTTGTAAATTGTGATGTAAAAATTGTAATCATAGACATTTTATTGACCAATTGTATTTTGAAATTGTTAATGTTTTGAGCAAGGCCGCGACTGAAAGTCATAATTTGAATGTTAGTAGATTTAAAAAGAAAAAACCTGTGTCTGGTTGGAACTGCAATGTGAGGGAAGCACACAGGGAGGCCAGGTGTAAATTCCAGATGTGGGTTCTCTATGGAAAACCTAAAGAAGGTCGCGTGTTTAACGAAATGCAGGAAAGCCGCAAAATCTTTAAATCGCGTTTAAAATGGTGTCAGAAGCACAGTGACCAGCTTAAAATGGACAAAATAACAGCAGAACATTCAAAACATGATTTTCGAAATTTTTGGAAGTCCACAAATAAGTTGAACAGTAAGCCTGGCCTGCCTGTGAGTGTGGATGGTATTAATGACTGTAAGGGAATAGCGAACATGTTTAGAGATCACTTTACTGTTAAATCGCCATTGGGACCATCACAGTCGGTGAACGGGACTGAGCCGTGTGGGCGGGAGCTAGGTACTAGATTTACAGCTAAAGATGTTAAGTTGGCAGTAAAGGCTATGTCGCGCGGTAAGTCTCCAGGCCATGACGGACTCAGCATCGAACATTTGAGGAATGCTGGCCCGCACCTAACTGGAGTGCTGGCGATGTTTTACACCATATGTGTAGGACACTCATACTTACCTGCGGATATGATGAAAACTGTGGTGGTGCTAATCTTGAAAAACAAAACGGGTGACACAAGTGACAAGTCCAACTATAGACCGATCTCACTGGCCACCATAGTTGCGAAAGTATTTGACAGTTTGCTTAGTGCTCAATTAGAGCAACATCTACAATTACATGATAACCAATTCGGTTTCAGATTAGGCCTTTCAACAGAAGCTGCTATATTGAGTCTAAAGCAAACTGTTAAATACTACACTAAGAGACGAACACCCATCTATGCGTGTTTCCTCGACCTCTCGAAGGCATTTGACCTGGTGAATTACGACATCTTGTGGCAGAAATTGGAAGACATAAAGCTACCTGATGACGTATAAAGTATTTTCAAGTTTTGGTACCAACATCAGGTCAATGTTGTGAGATGGTCGGGCGCCTACTCGGAGCCGTACAGTTTGGAGTGCGGGGTGAGGCAGGGGGGGCTCACCTCACCCAAGCTATTCAACCTGTATGTGAACGCACTGATAGAGGAGCTTAGCAGGGCGCGTGTCGGATGCCATATTGACGGAGTAGCGGTCAATAATATTAGCTACGCTGATGACATGGCGCTGCTGAGCGCCTCGGTCTATGGCTTAACGAAAATGTTAGGCATTTGTGAAAAATATGCGCAACTTCATGGTCTACAATACAATGTAAGAAAGAGTGAATGCATGGTCTTTCAGGCCAGGGGTCGCCAATGTCCGTCGCTAATACCTACCATCAAATTGTATGGTACGCCGCTGAAGCGAGTTGATCAATTTAAATACCTTGGACATTAGATAACCTCTGACCTGAAAGACGATGTAGATTGAGAGGGAGCGGAGGGCGTTGTCTGTAAGAGCAAACATGATTGCCCGCAGTTTTGCTCGTTGCTCCACTGATGTCAAAATCTGCCTATTCCGAGCCTACTGTACTAGTTTCTACACGAGCAGCCTGTGGGTTAATTATACGCAAAAACAGTACAGCGCCCTACGCGTACAATACAACAACGCGTTCAGGGTGCTGGTGGGGCTGCCCCGGTTCTGCAACGCGTCGGGGATGTTCGCCGAGGCGCGAGTGGACTGTTTCTACAGCACCATGCGCAAGCGGTGCACATCCCTGGGGCGCAGAATTCGGGCCAGCTCCAACGGTATACTGAATACGTTCGCAAACAGGTTCGACTGTGAGCATCTAAACCATTGTTGTATGGTACATGCGCAGTACCTACACTAGATGCTCACATACCACATATATTGTTATTTAATTGTTGTTATGTCACAATTGTACTAACCATTTGACATGTATAATTAAGTTTACTAACAAATATGGATTTTTGACATCTGAAAATAAACGAATTATAATACTCTCCACGTGTCGCTCCCATCATCTACCTGATTTTTTATAGTTATAATTGAGTGCCGCCACCTATTCACCGGCAAAATGTTCTCGAATTCGTTAGTTTTTTAAATTTTAACCTCCACATAATGTGAACCGCTTTTAGTTTCATTACTCTGGCGTGAATAACCGTTCGCCAGCCTTCTCGTGAAATAAGAATACACAGGAGCCGCCTTTTTACCTTTCTTAACTGATTCAGGCGTCACCTGCTCCTCCTCACTGTCCGAGCCGAACAAGTCGTGAGCACTGGGCTTGTTTATAGTTACCGGGCTGATTTTCAGCTTTTTGGCCTTCTTGGACGGCCCCGGTTCAGGTACCGCAGCTGATGATCGCTTCTTCGGCTTATCCACTTTTTGAATTTCTACGTCTGAGCAGCCACCACTAGCAGATTCATCTTCTGACGGGAACAGGGTATCCGCGGTAGTGTTGCACGGTTGCTTGGACCTGTCAAAAAATAATTGATTAGTATGGTACCTGAGCATACATATTTAAAACTATTGGAATAGTGAAATAAGTATTGAAAGATTTGATTCAAGTTTATTCTATGAGTAAATGAATTGAGTAATGATTGAATTAATTATCAATTTAATGATTACCATTGAATTATATAAATTCGACGATTGTCTGAATCTAGCGAATGAATGTGTGAATCGAAATTGAATTGAATCGTGATTCGATCGATTACTCTAAATATTAGGGTAGGTAGGTAGGTAGGTACTTACATTTTTATTTGATTGTCAGCTCGCTCGGTAATCACTGTTGATGAAGAGGCGTTGCGTATCGTCCAGGAAAGTGGTATGTGGTTTGATTAAGAAATAGGGAGCTTTTATAGTATCCTATTCATGTGACTCTTGCCCATTTTTGGTGAACACAGATACAAACTAAGAAAAATGCTTACTGGGATACTGCACACAATCAATTAAACGTTATCAACTTACAAACCTCTACAGTTTAATTCATCTTAGTAAGAATAATACAATCTCATTACCATGACTGCTTGCTTGTTTTACTTACATCGAAAGTAATAAATGTATCAACAGACAGACAAATACTGTTTATAGGTTTGTTATTTCGATGACTTCGGTGGCTCAGTGAGCGGATCACTCAACCATGGCCCGCAGCGGGAATTGAACCCGCACCTCTTGTATCTCAGCCGGCTATTTACTCACCACACCATAGAGAACATCTCACTATTATAACATTAAACTTTCTTAGTGGAGCATACCTATTTATTTAGATAGTAACCTATAAACCTCTGCAGTTTAATTCGTCTTAGTAAGAATAATACAATCTTATTACCATGACTTTGCTTGCTGGTTTTACTTACATCGAAAGTAATAAATGTATCAACAGACAGACAAATACTGCTTATAGGTTTGATATTTCGATGACCTCGGTGGCTCAGTGAGCGAATCACTCAACCATGGCCCGCAGCGGGAATTGAACCCGCACCTCTTGCATCTCAGCCGGCTATTTACTCACCACACCATAGAGAACACCTCACTATTATAACATTAAACTTTCTTACTGAGGCCTACCTATTGATTTAGGTAGGTATTTGATTAATTGGGCCACAGTCCATGCTTTCGATGAAATTTGTAATAGATAGTTATAAACGGATGCAGTTAAATAATGCACTATGTCTCTAGGTAGGTACTGAGAGTGAGGCACGTGCATGTATGTCAGGAATGTGGTGTAGTATGTCAATGTTACTTTTATGGTAGGGAAGTGTGTACCTACCTAGTTCAGCATTAACATGCATTTTTAAATTGTTATATCATTTTAAATCTTATGCTGAAGAATTAGACAACTTCTAAAAAAGTATAAATTAAGAAATAAAAATATTCTATGTTCACTTTGCGTTTGGAAAGCCTGCATCTCCTTCCTCTCCAAATAAGTTAACTGAAAGACATGTCGGTAAGTATGTACCTATTAAATAAATTATTTTAATATGTAGGCTAATCAGTCGAATCGATTGTGTGAATGCCATTTCGTAATTTTGTTATGTGCCTACCTATGTACCTATATTCATAAGTAAAAGATATTATTTTTTGTTTCAGGATTCTGAAGACTTATTCAACTTTGTTGTCGACGACTCTGCTATTAACAGGAATGCAGAAGAACAGCGTAAGAGAGTTATTAATGAGGGCCCCATTACCACCAACTATTCATTTGTGAAGAAACCCGCATATGGATACAAAATCATACGTATTGAAATTTTGAAAACAGAAGATACCTTTTGTAAATGCAAAGCTGAGTTATGCGCTCAACACGTCGTCAGAGGTGTACTATTCGATGAAATTTATACCAGCACAAGGGAAATTATTTCAAAAATACAGCATTCAATATCAAATAATGCCTATTCATCTAGTGTGTAAGATATTTTATAAATAATATCTTCCTAAGTATGTACATTTAATCAATAGTTAGACATAATTTAAATGATTGTTTGAATTGATTTTCGATAATGATGTCTCTATACACTTCTACTTAAATTTAATTTCTAGATGTATCTTTAATTTCTGTGTCTAGGCATCTATGTAAATTTCATCAGAAAAATAAATGATTATGATTATGAACTTCGAATAAAGTAAGCTATCTAAAATTTAAACATAACTTGGTATTTCATTTCAATACTAAATACTCCAAGTAGGTAGTAATGTGTGTAAGGTAGTATGTAAAACACTAGTGAATCGATATATAATTCATTAGTAAAGTGAATTTTGATTCTATTTCAAAAAAGAGTATACTACCAAAATTTTAATTGATGAGTAAATAGTTATTATAATAAGATGTATATTCAATGGAATAATTGAATATATCAATATTCAATGGAATAATTGAATATATATCAATATTCAATGGAATAATTGAATATACCAATATTCAATAGAATAATTGAATATACCAATATTCGATGGAATAATTGAATATACCAATATTCATGGAATAATTAAGAATTCTGGCAAAAGGTCCATTCACGAGTGAAGTGAATGACCTTGTGCCAGAATTCTTAATTATTACCTACTCATACGAGATCGTATTCACAAGCTCCATAGTATTATCTTTCACACCTCTTTCAATTTGTTGTTGGTGTTTTTCCCAACGCTCTAAAGCTTCATTAGCAAAATTCTCTTTTGGGACAACATCAACATCAAATGGAAAAATGCCTGCTTTCCTAAAACCATTCTTGATGACATCTTCGCTGACTTTGGTCCATGTTTCTCCCAGAAATTGAAAAAATAGGCATTTGTGTAGTTTTTGGCCGATATGTTGTCGCTGCCAAGTTGCAATAGTTTGGTCCCATTTTTGTTTGTAAGACTTGAAAACCACCGAGACGTCTAATGGTTGTAAAATATCACTAGTGTGGGCAGGGAGTTTTAAAATTGTTATTCCTTGTTCCAAAGCATATTCTACCAAGTCAAGCGAAACATGAGTGGAGTGTCCGTCGTATATAACCAAGACAGGTCTTTTATCACCCAAAGCCGGTACGAGGGTTTTTTTGAAGTAATTTTTGAAGACTTCGGTCTCCATCCAATCATTGGGTGTCGCCGCGTAAGCTGTGCCGGAAAATTCTTTGTCTGGTGGTGCCTTCCATTGATCCCACATATGTTTTCCTTTGATTATTATTAAAGGAGGCACTCGTTGACCCATAGCATTACAAGCCAAAACAAAAGTAGTGTTAGTATTTTTCAAACTTTCGCGATCACTGTACATAATTATTGATTAAAACGGGTATTTATCGCGTATGTACCTTTTTTATTTGTTATCTGCTCTCTTGGCTGACTCAGCCCGAGACCATGACTGTTGCAACACAGCCGAAACGTCGGGATAACAAATAAAAAAGGTACATACGCGATAAATACCCGTTTTAATTAAAAGTAGTGTTTTCTTACACGAGTTACAAGCACTTCGGGTAGAAGTGCTTGTAACTCGGGATGAGCTTTTTGCCTTTTTCTTCGACGACTTTGGATTTGGATGGATCGATACTTAGCCTGCTTTTATCCAAATTCCAGATACGATCAGGCTTGTCCTCGATATCCAGTTCAACCAAGACCTTTTTTAAAAGATTAAAATATCCGTAAATATTAAATGGGTCTGTGGCAGCTTTCTTTCTAGCATATTCTAACGGCTCTGGTTTTCGAATGGACAGATTATGCCGCTTTTTAAAATTAAGAAACCAGTCCTCCCCTGGGATCCCCTCTTTGAAAGGTGTTTCAATATCATTCTTAGAAACAAACTGACCCAACAATTCCAGAATTTCTTTCCTGCTGAGGCCAAAGGCCCACTTTGCTAGTGTTTATACGGAAGTTGCTAACACGTTCTCTATATTTTCGGTGAGTGCTTTTCTCCTCCCCTTTGATTTTTTGATAACTCCTCGCGTACCTTTAATTCGGTACCTTTAATTCGGTACCTTTAATTCGACAATACAGTGTTGAAAATGGAATTCCGTACAATGTTGACGCCTTATGTATTGTTAATCTACCGGCTCGTACTTCTTCAATAGCTCGGTTTAATCTGTCTTCGGAATATTTGGGTCCCGTCTCCTTTTTTTTAACGTAATTTCGCACCATCTGGAACAAGAAATTGTCTAGGGGTAAATGTAATAATCAAATATCACATTTGCCCCAATAACACAAAATTCCGGGGCAAATGTAATAATGAACGTACGATGTCGACCAGGGATTCCCAAAGTGGTCGATATCGGTTTCCTAGGGGTCGACATAAACGAAAACTGATTTTGGGGGTCGACGAGGTCTAAAAATCGACCCCTATTTAATTAACACAAGTTCTTATTTAAATCTTTCAAGATAGATAGGTAGGTACTGTATTGTTTATGTTGTGTTACGTGTACTAAGAATAATTAATATTTTAATAGGAAATAGCATTGTTGTAGTAATGTAAAGTCTCAAGTTCGTACAAGATGAAAAACTCGACAAGTCAGTGTGGACAAGTTTGTGCAAGATAATGAGTTCGAGCGTACGTCTTTCAGGCGCGTTTTGACTTGCTCTCTATTTGACGCTTACGCGATTAAATACGAACGAATTCATGATCAAGTTGCAAGTCCAAACATGTTCCCGATATTTTACTATTTAACGAGCTTGCACTTAGGTTGAAAGTTCATTTGCGTTTTGAAATTCGTTGGAGCTTGAACGATAATAACTCATATAAGTACTCATTTATTTCAAGAGATTACAAAGTTATTACCCGTGCGCGATAAGTTGGGACCTGAGCGCGGTGACGTCATATTGGCGTGTTTGTACCGCCCGAAAAAAAGCGAACATAACAAGCAGCCGCCCACGGCTTCGTCATTGTTTTTTTAACCTAATTTATTATCTTACTCAGGGAGGACGCTGCTTTTTATCTAATCTTTTTTACACTATTTGAATAAAATAAAAATTCAATGTTTAAGTTTATACATTTATTTTATCTATTATTTACATTATCTCATCTTCGTCACTACTTAGTGGATTTATGCCTTCTAGAGGTTGTTCTTCGTCCTCAATCTCACTATAATTACTTGACGAAGAGGTATCCGATAAATTTACAATTAATTGCGATTCATTCGTCTTTTGTATGAGGTCATCGTCCCAATACTTTTGTCGAAGCCTGTCCACATGGTTGACTTCTTTTTTCCAGTCACTCTCACTTATGCTGGTAATTGCATCTCTCGTTAATTTTTCTATTTCCCTTTCTGACTGGTTGATATTTTTATCGGCTACTCTTTGCTTGACCAAATTCCAAATGTATTCTATTGGATTGAGGTCACACATGTATGGTGGTAGAAGAACTACTTCGTGGCCATGCTCTTTAAAAAGTTCGTCAATCAAATATTTTTTGGGGGCTTATTTATCTGTAACAAGTGATACATTTCAGATTTTGTAATTCTTTCATCAAATGTTATATTGTGGTCTAATAACCATTGACGTATAGTCCCCTTCGTCGCTACACTTGTGGGTGGTTTTTCTATTTGAGTTGAGTGGTACGGTGCATTATCTAGTACCACGATACTGTTAAGTGGCAAATTAGGAATTAACTTTTCAAAAATCCACTTTTTAAAGTTTGCGGTATTCATCTCATGATGGTAATCTCCCGAGTTGCTTTTGCATTTGTATATGAGCTCAGCCCCATTCACGAAACCGTTCTCTCCACCGCCGTGTACAACAATCCATCTTTGACCAGGATTATGATTTCTTTTTATAGACGCATCAGTGTTATTTTGCCAGTATTTGCTCACTGTATAGTGGGAATGTATCCACGTCTCATCTATATAAATGATTGGCTTTTTCCCCGCACCCAAGTCATCATTTTGCTTAAGACGTCGTAGGCACCTTGTTCGCCAAGCTCGAATATCGGGTTTTTGAGATAGAAAATGTCTTTTATCTTTACATTTTTTGAATTTGTAGCCCAATTTGTCTACTAAAACTTTTCTTAAATATGTTTTTTGCCCTTGAAAACTGAGGTCTCTTTTAGCCAGAGATAATATTTTATTTAAGGTAGGTATTTCTTTCCTGACTGTAAAAGCTATTTACGATATTTCGCAAAGCACATATTTCAAACTATCCAATTGGATACGGTTATATCTTGGCTTTCGTTTTTTGCCCGGTGTTGACAATTTCACTTCACTTACTACCGTAGAACTTGCAGAAGTACCTGGTGTCGGTGAAGTATTTTGTAAGCGCTGCTTGGCTTCGTTTTTTATTCTCATCAACGTGGTTTTCGATATTCCCGTTGCCATGCATGTTCGTTTTACTGCCTGGTCAACAGGTAAAAAAAGCTGTTTGTTCCGTTTTTCGTTTTCAAAAGACTCTTAACACTTTTAGCACGAGGTTTCTTTCTCCGCTATGCAAAGGTTTACCCTTCATAATGATAACAAAAACACTTAACAAGAACTATAACAACAAAAACTACAACAACAAAACAATGACACAAACTATAACAACAAAACAATAACACAAACGAAAACTAAAAGAATTCCAGAGCGCGTCGTTACGTGACATAGGCCAGTACGAGACTAAAAACCCTAGTAGAAAATAGTGATGCGAACGGTACAATACGAGCGCCACCGGGGAAGTGCAGGGGAAGCGGTCGGGGAGTCGCATTCCTAGCAGGTCCCAAGTTATCGCGCACGAGTACTATATTATAACATAGCTAAATTAAGTGAAGTAAAGTGATTGAAAAAGAATTTACAAAATGCTGAGCTCCTTACGCGAGTTAATAGCGTAACCATACAATATCTGCAGTTTATGAAAAATTAACAGGGTAAGTACCAAACAGTTTTTATCCGGCACAGCGCATCAGCATTGCATTACAATGGGGCAATGCAGCCAGCAGGCCTACTCTGCAAAACGATAAACGATATATCGGGACAATAATCGTGCAAATCGTACTCTATGTTACATCGTTTCGACTATCGTTTGAACGATAAAACGACCGACATTACTTTTGACAATCGATGTCGTAATTGGTACTCTAGTGGTGCTAAAACGATACGATAATTTGAGTTTGACAACGAAACAAAGTATCTCTTTGTCGGAATTCGACGAACATTCTAACGACACCTTCTCGCTTGTCGTCTAGAGTATCGTTTCAAGTTATTTCAGTGTTTTTTGTTATTTCTGCCCCTAAATTGACCCCTATTTTGTTCACCGGACTCCGAATCATCCATACCTTTGACCCCTGCTGCTTATTGGACTTTTTATCACTTTCGTTCGACCTTTTTACAATGGCTAGATTTTTTCTGACCATGGAAGCCATCCGCGAAGAAAAGTTTCATCGGAGGCGGCGATTTCATGAGAAGAGAGATCGATTTGATCTGGCGCATATTCCTCACTCGGACTTTATTGGAGATTATAGATTGAACAAAACGATGTTTGAGGATTTGTGCCAGGATGTAGTTCCATTGTTGCCTAGGAAACAAAACATTGTTGGAGTCAGCCCGGTTATTAAGGTAAGAATGCTAAACATATTATTATTTTATAATACATAGTAGATAAGTAGGTACCTATATAAGAAAAGTTGAATATGATAAAATGGTGATAGAATTACAAATATAAATTTTGTGCTAAATCCATAGGTAGGTATAGTGTGGAACAAATAATGACTTGTAGGTAGGTACTATCAACCTACATGGTTTTATAATAGGTACCTTAGATAAGTTACATTAAATACATTTCCTGGATTCATATGAATTTTATTATTTTACAGGTTTTGATTGCTCTGAACTTTTATGCTCGGGGGAGCTATCAAGGTTCGGTGGCTCATAACAATGATGCACCTATTTCCCAACAGACTGCATCAAAGTGCATCAGAGAGGTTACAAATGCCCCGAACGAGCCCCACATTGTAGCTAAATATATAAGGTTTCCACAAAATAGACAGGAACGGACAACAATAAAGTCAAGGCAAGTATACATCCTAGTAGGTACCTATCTAGTCTTCCTAACTGATTCAATATTGCTAGGTTCATAATATACTTATGCTTGGTCTGTTGCTTTTGAGGTAACTCTAGCTGGTTGATGTCACATAATTGTTTATGGAATTTTCAGGTATCAATAAGATTACCTACAATAAGATATGAAAACTCAATAAGATAACAATAAGAATACAATGATAATTTTGATGATTAATTATGATAATTCTTTATTGTAATTACCACACAGAAACAAAAATCTCTAAAATAAAACTAAAAAGGCAATACAATTACTCATTTAGGTAATTGTCTAAACCTGTCACAGATCATGCCAATACATTTTTGAGTTGTTGTGATGCCTGACCGATCAATTTTATTATTATTAAAATATTATTGTTACAGATTCTACAACAAATATGGTATCCCGGGAGTATGTGGGTGCATTGATTGCACACACATTGCAATCATAAGGCCAGCTGTTCACGAAGAGAGGTTTTTCAATAGAAAATCATTTCACTCTTTAAACGTACAAATGGTACCTAAGTTCAACCCATTTAACTACATATGCTTATTATAATTTTAAATATTAAATTAACTTACCATAGATTTTGCTATTAAATTACAGGTGTGTGATGCTGATTGCAAAATAATCAATGTGGATGCGGGGTATGGTGGAGCCAGCCACGACTCATTCATATGGAATGAGTCGGAGCTAAAACCTCATCTAGAGTCTCTAACAGCACAGGGAGAGAGAGTCTTGTTATTAGGTAGGTATTCAATTTAATATTTTTTTAAATGTTATTTACCAAAGTGTGCCTATTCGTGTAATGCAATAAATTTTTCTTTTTAGGAGATTCAGGGTACCCATTGAGGGAGTACCTAATAACTCCCTTTGGTGATGTTCTCGAGGATACTCCAGATGCTCACTTTAACAGACTCCAAAAAACCGCTCGGGCCACAATCGAAAGGACCTTTGGAATTTTAAAAGGAAGGTTTAGATGCCTTCTAAATGCCCGAGCACTCCACTATGCACCGGAGGTAGCAGGTAAAATTACTATTGCCTGCTGCATTCTGCATAATATGTGCATTGGACAAAATGATAGTTTGGCATACCATGGACTTTCGGATGCTGAGAGACAAGAAGAGACGAGACGACAGCCTGCCATAGGAGTTGTAGAAAACCAGCCATCCACCCAGGTGGCACTACAGAGGGGTTACTCGATGAGGGCAAGCTTGGTGGCACAGCTGGGTATTAGAAATTAAATAGGTACAAAATCTTTATAAAAAAGCCTACTATAACATATCATAATCTGATATGTTATAGTAGGCTTTTTTTATAAAGATTTTGTACCTATTTAATTTCTAGTAGGCTTTTTTACTTCAGCTACTTCCACAGCATTATGTCATACGGTATACTGCTGTGGGGGATTGCTGCAGATATAAACACCGTTTTTATGCGGCAGAAGAGGGCTGTTGGTGCATGTTATAATATGGGCCCCAGAGAATCTTTACGCCATAAGTTTAAAGAAATAAATATTATGACATTCCCTTGTCAATACATGAACATTTAATGTATGTTCACAGAACGTAATTAAAACACATTAAAAAAACGTAATTAAACAAAATCTTTGTAAAAAGTCTACTATAACGTAGATTATTTAGATTATAGAGAAGCTTGGGTTTGAAATTGCTCCAACTTAGACACAATGTTTCAATTTAGATGTTATTTATTTTCTTTATTGTTATGTATTCTAAAAGGATCATTAAAAATACAACCAGCATTGTTAAAATAAAAATAAAATAAATGTTTAATGAACAAAGCAACAAGTTATATAGTTTAACAATATTGGTCCCCAAACTAGGACATGTATTTCGGAGACCTTCCTAATTAATAATTCCTTTAATGTATAAATATAATCTTTAATCATAGGTACAAATTTTTATGAATTATTAATATATGCAAATTATTTATGTACCTACACGGATTTTTAATTTAGTGAACAAAGGTAATAATTTAGTATGTCGGTAAAATTTTCCTTAACTAAGTACTAAATAATCAGTCTTTATTTATCCACATTTTTTCATTATTATCATACCAAAATTATCATTTCTTCTTAGACATCTAGCTTTTATCAATAAAGTAACCAAGTAAAATAAACATCTTTTTATAGATTTAATAGGTAGTTACATTTCTTATTCAGTCTCATTGACTTATAGAATCACTTTGTTGTGTGTCTGTCAGTTTGTTACGTGGACTAAACGGCTGGACCGATTTTGATTAAATTTGGTATAAAGATTATGACAGGTTGGGTATTTTTTCTATTAACTCCTTTACAGCTGCCGTCAGTCCCTTTAATTCTTCCCTGAGGCCCTGTAATATTTCTATTTTTCTTTCTTCTAATTCTAATAATTTGACGCTAATTTCGCCAGCAACGCTTGATTGGCGATGGCGTCGCATTGGGTTTCCTGAAATACAATGGGCAATTATTATTACATTGCAAAATTAATTCGCTACCTACCACAAAATATAGTAAAGTTGGCTGCTAAAAAGCTAGGTATACTTGCATAGGTAAATCACTGTTTGTTTTTAAAATGTCTTCTGATCGTATTTGGAGTACTGTTCTCACTTTACTTTGATACTTACTTGAGGTTGGGCGTTGGACTCTCAAGTCTTCTGGGTCTGAGGGCTCCACCAGCTGTGATGCAGATGAGGGACCCGCCTGCTGCTCCACATACTGTGGTGCAGACGAGGGGTTTGCCCGCATTTCTGCAGGAGCTTCGTATGAAGCTACCTCATCTTCAAAATTCTGGAAAGCAACAAATTTGATCGTATGCTTCAATGCATGTCGCTTTCCTTTAACCCATTGTTCTGAAAATGTAAAAGGGAGGTCTATGTCAGCAGTGGACATCTTGAGGCAAATGATGATGACTAAATTACCTATATTATCTAAATTAAATCATTTATTTACATAAAGGAAGATTTACAAAGCTTACAATACTTTAAGTTATAGTGCGAATACACAAGTTAGGTGGTTAGACATTGCTTAGAGAGAGCCTCAAGCTTAGCTTATAAGATAAGCTAGTGTTTTGAGGTTCTGAAGTTTAAATTACATAATTAATAGTTTTAACTTACTATAGTCGGGAAAATCGACACACGTGCCGTAGTTTCGGGTGCTCCGAATCCTTCGCCCATAATGCCGAGAACCCTCATTTCCCAACTAGCGAGAGGCTGGCTCCCTTGGCCTCCGCCTGTCACTGCGGCTGAGCGCCGGTTTGCTGCAGCATTTTTTTTGGCGAGGTGTTTTCGGTCTGTCCATACCTAATCATAATCAAATAATGTAAGTTAGGAATCATTATAGTTGCAGCCAATTTGTGTAAATGTTTTCTACTAAATGAAAACTATGTCATATAACTTACCTTCTGCCACTGCTGGACAGTTTTAATACTGCCGCCTAAGGAGTTCAGAAGTTGTGACAACTCCTGCCACAAGCGCTTGGCCCTCAGGCGGCCGTCAGCTGACCTCAGTAAGCCCCTTGCCAAATCCTTGTGATCGTCCAGGAAGCTTAGCAGCAATTCCAGCTGGTCTGATGTGGCGCTGCTAGACATTTCTGGGTATGTAGGGGGTAATATCCGGAAGCACAGAACACTATTCCTCACAAGGAGTTAGGAAGTACTGAACTTATTTAAATTTAAAGAATAGTATTTCCAAACAATCACGAGCACTTTTACAATTTGAATATTTCTTCCACTTAACATTATTAAGCTTGGTAAGATTGTTGAACTGATAATTATCACATAAATCAAGTCACAGGAGGCCGGGAATGTTGTGAACAATTTGAAGTGGCAAAAAGGTCGACTACGCATGATTTTGCTCTTGATAAGACTGTTATTATTTAGGGTTCCAGTTTTTGATTTTGAAACCATTGTTTGATTAAATCTTATGACTAAATTTATAGTAAGTATTATAAATGCAACAGGAATACAATTTCAAATCCCAGACTATCCTTGACATTGTCATTTTTTCTTGAATCTCATTGTCACTTTTGTATAAAAAACGATTTACACGGTCAAGCAAAGGTATTTAGGCCAAAAGTATTCAATCCAAGCCTTTCATTTTAATATCATTCGTTCCGAACATTCGATGCGAAGTTCGACAGACGATGAATCTTTCGATCGTTTCTTAGAGTACCGTTAATCCGAATTATTCGGGGGACTGTCGTATCGTTCCGAATATGTCGAAATCGTTTTGCAGAGTAGATGCCCAGCGTCTTGGGGACGCTGTCTGCGTTGCCCCACTGTGTGATAGTGATCAGTTGAGCTATATGTAGATTGTTTGCAACAGTTTGCAGTTGCTTCAGTTGTTTCAATTGTAAAAAAATACCAGTAAATTTAACAGTTTATTATTGTTTTTTTATTTAGGTAGTTTCTTATTTTTTATTTGCAGGATTACTGAGAGTTTTATGATGGCGGACACGAAAAAAAATGCAGACAATACAGTTTGGACTACTTGAAGTTCGGATTTATTGCATCTCCATCAAATCAACACTTGCCGATGTCTCTCATATGTGAAAAAGTATTCAGTAAGGCTTCGTTCACACGGCATTGTCCTGCACGTTTTTTTCGTATTCGTTTTTTTAACGTACAATCATCCGGGTCTTCACACGGTAAATTATCATTCGTGTAAAAGACGAATAGCCGCAGTCTTCACACAGTTGTCACAGTGAGTAGACGTCACTGATGGATCCACGCGTGGTTGTACTTTTATATTGGTATCGTAGGCGCCAACGGTCTCGCCGCCGACAAAACAGAAGGTTTTGGGTACATCCTATTAATCAAGAATCTGTGCGAACGATCACATTTGAAAAATTATTCGAAAATCTTAGAAACGATGAAAAAAAGTTTTTTAATTACTTTCGAATGTCTGTTGAAAGTTTTGAAAAGTTATTAACTCGACTGGAAAATTCAAGCCTACCAAAATCAAATACGAATATGCGGAAATGCATTAGTACTAAAATGAAATTAGCCATCTGTTTAAGGTAAGTACACAAATAAAAATACACAGGTTGTGATTATTTAAGTTTTATTAATGTTAATTATTATAATTAAAAAAATATAAAAATTTGACCAATTTTACTATGGTATATTCGTGTTTCGTATTAAAAGACATTGTAATCAATATCCGTGTAGTTAGAATAGCAGGATTCGACAGAAGACGGACTTTGAAGAGAAGCTGCTGTAGTTAATTCTACAGAGGCTGGACTTTGAAGAGAAGTCGTTGTAGTCATGTTTGTACTAATAGAATTTGTAGCTTCTTGTATATTACTATTTTGGTATTGTTGTGTAAAATATCCTCTGTGAACTGATGACAGATTGAAAGACGACGATTCACGAATTTGGCGACTGTTTTTAATTTTTTTCATTAACTGTAACACACCCATTTGGAATTCAAGGACTTCATCATCGTCATACTTATCTAATGATGGTAATATCCCATTAAAAAATGAAAGATCCCGATTCATTGTTTTAGGTTCGTTATTCGAATAAGAATCCATAAATTTCATCATCTTCGCATCTACAGGACTAATCATATTCTTTAGAGATCTTTTAGGTACACGATTAGGTATTGGGCTCTTTGCCGCCATTGTGTCATGTGTCTCTATAGAGTTTGTTTCCAATGTTATTTCCACCCTCAGAATTTTTTTTCTGGTTTTCGGATTCTGTGTTATTATTGGATTCCGTGTTGTTATTTTCGGTAGTAGCATTATTTACTGTCTTTTTAGGTTCTATTACTTTCTGCAGAAAAGATAACTGTTTACTATATACATAAGGCTTTGCTGTTTTGGCGCCACTTCCTGAGCTTTTCTGATCTTTTATCTTTTTATACGATCGATTATAATTATCTCTTATATGAGTCCACCGTTGAATAATCATTTTAGCTGTAAAAGACAAACAAAAACGGTAAACAAAAAAACTGATCTTGTCAAACCAGTCTGTGTAATGATGCCGCGTGTCAGTTTATATTGGATCTGTATAGAGGGACGTGCTGTTGACTGTACATATACATTTTTTTTTCAGGTATTTAGCATCGGGGTGCTCCATGAAAGATTTACACTATTCATACAAAGTTGGAGTATCGACTATAAGTGGTATCATCTGGGATGTTTGCTGGACTCTATGGCATGTCCTTCAGGGAGAATATCTTCAAATGCCTTCTACAGAAAGTGAATGGATAAAAATAGTGGAAGGTTTTGAAAGAAAGACTAATTTCCCTCATTGTTTAGGTGCAATTGACGGAAAACACATAAAAATCTTAAAGCCTCCTCATAGTGGATCCATGTACTTCAATTATAAAGATTATTTTTCAATTGTGCTACTTGCGGTGGTTGATTCGGAATACAGATTTATATATGGAGACATAGAATCATACGGAAAAGATTGTGACTCATCCATTTTGAAAAATTCCGTCTTGTGGAAAAAACTTAATGATGGTTCGTTGAATATACCCAAACCAAAGCCATTATTAGAAGGTGGAGAAAGTACACCTTACGTATTTATTGGTGATGAGGGATTTGCTCTACATAATAATTTACTACGCCCTTTTGGAGGAACACATTTAGATTTACGTAAAAAAATCTTCAATTACCGCCTGAGCAGAGCAAGGAGGTACGTGGAGTGTGCTTTTGGTATCTTAGCGGGAAAATGGAGAATTCTACATAAGGCTATTGATGTTTCACCAAGTTTATTGACAGAAATCATAAAAGCATGCATTGTATTACACAATTATGTTCGTGAAAATGATGGACATAATTTTGAAGATGTGGCAAATCCTTCATTATTTGAAAATATTCAAAGTACGGCAGTTCGAAATGTTCAAGCAAACAGCGTAAGGTCCATTTTTAGTCACTATTTTTTATCAAACGAAGGAGCAGTTCCATGGCAAAACGAATACATTTAGAACTAAGCAGAGCAAGTTAAAATATGTTGTAACTCAATTTTTATTATTAGTAATAAAATATACATACCTAAGGCTTGTCTTGTTTTTTCTTCCTTTGTCTCAAAATTAGGATCAATTATTACCATGATTCCCTTCCAAGCCGCTTGAGTTGCGACGCGATTTTTATAAAGTATAAAGTTTTATCCCATAAAACGGGACATTGTTCCACTAAAGAAATTAATAGTTCGTTGTCTATAGAAGATTCCTCAACCATTTTGAATATCAAACCAAATCAAACATAAAATACGTGCCACCCGTCCAAAAGACGCTCAGTTACTAAACGCTTCTTCGGTTGCTATTCGATAAAAAACGTGTGAACATCGTGCCGTGTGAACGAGACAGAGCTATATTATGTGCCACTGCGAACCGAATACGTCAAAGTTCATTCGATTTGCTTGACAAGTCCGTTGAGTATGCGTTTAAACGTATAAGCGGTACACGTTTTTTTGCAGTACAATCGACGTGTGAATGGATATATGTACGTTGTATGGTCACTATTTATACGTTAAGACGTATACTGCAAAAAATCGTGCAGGACAATGCCGTGTGAACGAAGCCTTACGATGCCATGAAGCCGTCAAAAATGGATGACCACTTATCAAGAGTAAAAGCCGACAAAAAAGTAAGCCCTTGTCATTTTTTCAAGTACTTAAAGAAAAACTAGACAAAAGACCATCCATAAGATCCATGTTTGCGTCATCATCTATTAAAGACGATGATGGTTTACGAGCGTCCTGTAATATATCTTTACTAATAGCGAAATCGGTGAAACCCTACACAATTGGAGAGCAGCTTATCTTACCAGCCATTGCGGAGGTCCTTAACAATGTATTGCACAAACCCGCACATGATATTTTAAAGAGAATACCTTTGAGAAATAACACCGTTCAGAGACGCATAGGCGAGATGGGACGGGATGTGGAAAACATTTTATGCAAGTTCTTACAGACCAACAGATTCTCTCCAGTTGGACGAGTCTACATTACCCGGCAATGAAGCTCTGTTGTGAGGATATGTTCGATATATCAAAGATGAAAATATGTGCCAAGAACTGCTTTTTGCTACATATTTAGAGACTGATACCAGAGGAGAAACGATTTTTCAGGCCGTGGAACATTTTTTTACTGACAAAGCTATTCCATGGAAAAACATTGTTTCTGTTGCGACTGATGGTGCACCGTCTATGGTTGGTCGTCATCGTGGTTTTATAGCTCACTTAAAGCGACAACTGCCTGATGTACTGGTCATTCACTGTGTGATTCACAGGCAGCATTTAGTAGCAAAAAAGCTGAGTCCTAGATTGCATAAGTCTTTACATAACAATCTGTAAAAAATGATATCAACAAGATTCGAAGCAATTCTTTGAACTCTCGGTTATTTGCTCAGCTATGTGAGGAAAACGACGAAATCTTTACTCGATTACTTCTGCACACTGAATTTCGCTGGCTATCAAGAGGCTCTTGCTTAGAAAGATTTTCAGGCATTTTTGAATCTGTGTTTTTACAAGAAAAAGATCCGAATTTGAAAGAAAATCTGAACAATTGTAAAACAGATATTTATTACTTGACTGATATCTTTGGAATATTCAACAAAGTTAATTTGCACCTGCAGGGTGACGATCTTAACTTGATTAAAACAAAATCAATAATATTGGCCTTCGTGGGAAAACTAATTCTTTATAAACAAAATTTAGGCAGAAAAAAATATTCGCAGTTTCCGCATTTGTCAAAATTACCAGAAATGCTTCAAGATGATGACATTTTATTATATGTCACTCATTTGGTCGCATTACATTAGGATTTTACGAAGAGGTTTAAGGATCTTTTAAATTTACAAATTCCTCAATGGATAATAAATCCGTACAATACCACAGCCATAGAAGAAGCCAATGTGATAATGCAAAAAGAGTTGATTACCATCAGCCCAGACGAAGAGCTTAAGCAGAAGTTCAACTAAGGCTATCAGAAGTTCTGGTTGCAACGCAACATTGAAACACAGTATCCTACATTGTGGAACATTGCTGAAAAATACCTTATCGCTTTTCCATCATCATACCTAGTTGAAAAAAGCTTCAGTGTGTTACAAACATTTTGACGAAAAAAAGAAACCGTTTGAAAATCAACGAACGTAGAGATTTAAGGCTACAACTCACCAATATTGAACCGGATGTATCTAGATTGGTATATAGTCACCAGGTTCATCCATCACACTGAATGTTTTATTTTCTCTTTGCGAATTAATACTTTTTTAAATATAATTTCCTACCTACTTAAGATGATTATTACAAATTAAGTACTTAAACAAAGTACTTAATTTGTAATAATCATTATAAATTAAACTTGATATTTACTGAATTGTATGTCTTTTTATTTTGTTAAATTTTGATGAAGTCAACTTTACTCACTTAACCAAGTGCAAAATTTTCCAATTGGTACCTTAGTACCTAGGAATTTTGTATCATTAGGAAAAAACGAAAGATAGGCCCCCTTATTCATAATAGTCTGCTAACTAATTTAAAGCATTGCTAATTCTCACTCTGTCTACTTCTATTGACCTAAGTCAGAATGAAAAATAACACTCTGTATCAGCTGTTTTAAGTTAGCGGACCATTATGAATAAGGGGGTTGATCTTAAAAGTAGGTAATTTGGCCATGGGGGTCTGAGGTAACAGTTCATTTTGGAAAAAACGTTGGCTTTCTACAGAAAGCCAACGTTTTTGCCATACGTGAAAGGGGTGACGGATAAAATTGGAAAAGTGTTGAAAGGGTTTTTAATCAAGTCGGTCTTCACTCCTCTATCAAAGATGGCCAAGCATTTACGGACTCCAAAGGATGTTATACCTCTGCAGATGCCTGGTGTTTATAAGATAGACTGTAGCTGTAGCCGCTCTTACATCGGGCAAACCAAACGTACCATTGCCGAGCGTGTCAAAGAGCATATCGCAGCTGTCAAAAATCGCCAGGTAAACAAGTCGGCGATAGCAGAGCATCTGGTAGACTCGGGACCGAATCATTGGATTGAACTTCATGATCCTAAGGTTCTCTCTAGTGAACGCCGTTATTACAAGAGAATAGTTCGTGAAGCGATTGAAATCAAGAAATTTCCAAATTTCAATCGGGAAGATGGCTATAGACTCTCAGCGTCTTGGAACCCGGTGATTGCTAGGTGTGCGCGTCGTAATCGGTCGACTCAGTGCGTAGATACGGTTAGTGTAGTGTGTCGTAATATGAACGAGGACATTTCTAATTCTGAAGACCAAGTGAGGGTAGATGCTGCAGCTACCCGCACTTCCCGACGGTAGCTCCAAGTACTCCAGTCAGCCCGAGACCATGACTGTTGCAACACAGCCGAAACGTCGGGATAACAAATAAAAAAGGTACATACGCGATAAATACCCGTTTTAATCAATAATTATGTACAGTGATCGCGAAAGTTTGAAAAATACTATAAATTAAAAACTTACGTTAAATCCTTGGATGAATCTCGATGCAAAGTTAGGTTATGAATTTGACCTGCACGCTTTCACGATGTCCGACACGCAATGACACGTCACTCCTACATCCGTCAGTGAAACTGTGTCAATAAGTGGTTAGCTTAGAGTTCAGGAAGTGCGTATGGTATATCAGAGATGGCAGCACAGGTTTCTTAAGTGAAACTACTTTTAGACTAACGATATCGTATTTGCCCCGTTATTGCAAAAGCCCCATCTGACCCTATAAAAAGTTTTTATAACTAGCTTCCGCCCTCGCTTGCCCTAAGTGTAATATGGTTGTATCGAGCTTCCTCGTTAACTATTTGGGTTTAAAAAAAGGAATAAAAATTAATAACTTATCTTATATATTTATTTACAACAAACTTACACTAATTAACTAACTAACACTAACAAAGTGTCCTATATTATGCCTAAAAATACATTTAAAATAGTCAAAATGTGTAGGTAAGCTTAGAATACACAAAAAACAATCATAATTTTTAGGCTTATTAAGTTCACTAAATCTTAGATATATGTAGATACATAGATATATAATTTTTACTATTTTAACAAAGATTACAATTATATGTTACAATTGTAGCATCTAAAAACCAGTGAGGTTTGTGCCGGTGCTATTGTGGGTTTACATCACTAGGTGTTATTTACTTAGCAATAAAAACTATATAAAAATGTAAGTAGGTAACTAAGCAGGAGCCAGGTAAGTACTTTTTTTATGGTTTAGTTTAGTAATGTTATGAATGAGAAAGGAAAACTATACTTGACTCATAAAGTAGTTCCTTAGTTTAAATTTTATATTTTTAGGTGTTAAATTATCACGTACGTCAGAGGGTAGGGTGTTGATAAGCCGAGGAACAAGGTAGCTGGCCGTCCGTTCGCCGTAGGCATTGGTAGCGCGCGATGTGCAAAGCCGATTCCTAGAAATAGCTCGAGTGTGTACTGGGTGTTCGATTTTGTTTTTTAATGATTCATTAAAAAAATGTTCTCTCAGCAGTAAATAATGAACCTGTGTGTGAACTGGCAAAACTTTGCAATAAATGAATAGACCACTGTCATTTTTATGAAATTGATTTTAAATTTTAGGCGGCACTAAAGTTTTTAAAATTTTTAACTGTAGTTTATAAATATCATCGAGATACGTTTTGTAGGTTCTACCATAGCTGCTGAGACCATATTGTATGTATGACTCTGTCAGTGCATTGTATAGCATTATCTTAACTTTATACGGAATGCGATTTTTGAGGATTGAGATGTTTGCAAGGAATTGTCTCAATTTATTACAAACGCGTTCAATGTGATGGCTCCAGTTAAACTTGTAATCAATTATCAGACCAAGGTATGTTTGTTTATCAACAATATCTATCAATGGACAACTGCAAGCCACACTAAAAGCATGCAAGCAGCTATGGTCATGGGCCACTAGGTTTTGAACAGGAGAATGCTTTATATACGGTGATTTAATGATTAATAATTTGGTTTTGCTAGCGTTAAGAACAAGGCCAGCATCATGGCACCATTTAATTAGAGTTTCTAGGTCCGATTGCAAAAGTTCACAGGCATAGTGTGAATTTTTATCAGCGATTACTAGGCATGTGTCATCTGCAAACTGGTAGCATGAGCAGTTGGTAATGCAGTTGTTCATGTCATTTACGTAGGACAGGAAATGTAGAGGACCTAGGACCGAGCCTTGAGCCGTGCCTTCTGTTACCGACACGGGTTCTCTGAAGGTGTTGTCGACGTTTACATTGAAGGTTCTATTATTTAGGTAATTATTGCACCAATTTAACAAGGGACTTCGAATTCCGCAGTTATCTAACCTGTCTTTCAGTTGATTGTGCACCAAGGTATCAAAAGCACGTGAGAAGTCAATAAAAAGAGCAAGTACGTGTTTTTTCTCATTTAAGTGTTTATTGACTTCATCTGTGAACTTTGACAAAAGACCTGACGTACTCTTACCTGCTTGAAAACCAAATTGATACTGGTTGATTACTTCATGTTTTCTATAAAATGTATGTATTTGCTCACAAACATATTTTTCTACAATTTTATCAATCGAAGAAAGCAATGTAATTGGACGGTAGTTAGAAAAATCGTTGCGTTTTCCTTTTTTATGAATAGGCCTAACGCATCCTACTTTTAGATCATCTGGGTACAGGCCAGTTTACACACTGCAGTTTATTAAATCAGCAATAGCGGTTGATATATTTTCTCCTATCATTTGAATATCAGAAACCTTAATGATGTCGGGTCCTGGAGCTTTACTTGAGTTTAATTTCTTTATAATTTTATGAACATTACTACTTGAAGCTTTTTGAAATAAAATACTCGAGTTAATAGGTCTGCATGTGATATTGGGGTCGATTAATTTAACGTTACAGTTAGGTATGATATCTTTAACCGCTCTGTCAAAACTAGTCGCAAAGTTGTTGGCAATAGCTTTAGTTGAAAGTTTTTGCGCATGAAATGCTTGAAGTATGGCCGCATCTAATGACAGGGTCACTCTTCCTAGCATTTGATTAATTACATGATATATTTTCTCGTATTTTGAAAATTATTATTTATTTGTTCTATGTAATATGTGTTGCGTTTATGTTCTAAAACTTTATGAATTTTATTGCGAGTTTGGTTGTATACTAATTTTAATTTCGCATCATTTGTACTATTTTTCCACTCGCGGAGTAATTTATCTCGTTTAAATCGCTTCGTTTGTAGCCGGGTAATGTTAATATCGATCCAGGGTAATTTAAATAGTTTAGTACGTTTTATTGATGAAGAGCATTTTTTATTTATAGTTGCAGATTTATTTGCGTTATGAAACGAGTTTCGAATAAATTTGTAAATTTTATTAGGCGAGTTCATAGCTTTAGTCCTAATCCATTCTACCTTTTTTAACTCATCGTAAAAAACATCATAATTAATAATTAGCTTAGTTACTCCCTGTATACGGTCGGGAATCGCAGGTGCATCGTCAATGCAAGTTAGACTAAGGTTACACGCTCAATCTGGCGTAAGTTCAGTCCATCAGTTTGGTCCGACTAAGACTGATGCCAGAATGATGGATGGTAAACACGGTTACACGCTCAGTCTAAACTGACAGCAGACTGATAAAACTTACGTTAGTTATCATTCGTAAAGTGAAGACGACAGTCAAGTGAGTCACCTGGTCCTGCCTAGCCATGGATATTGTGAAAAAAAAAGAGCCTGTGCTATTATAATTATCGCTTTACTGCTAAAGAAGCGCGTAAAAAGGAAGCGATGGATGAAAACCTGGCTACAAAAAAGAGAACATTACACGCATCTAAATTTATTAAATGAAATACGACAACAGGATGACGAAGAAGACTTTCAAAATTACTATCGAATGAAAGAAGCCTGCTACGAGCATTTGTTGCAAATGATCAAACCATATTTGGAAAAACAAGATACCTGTATGAGGAAAGCAATAACCGCCGAAGAAAGATTAGCTGTCACTTTACGATACCTTGCTACTGGAAGAAATATTAAAGATCTTAAATATTCTGCAATTATGTCACCTGCTGCCATCAGTCAGTCAATTATTCAGACATGCGAAGTATTAATTTATGTCCTACAGTCTTATATCAGGGTAAGTAAAATATCTATATTAAGTACTTTATTTTTATTATTTTGCTTACAAAAACAACAATGTAATTCAATTTATGGCACTATGTAATTGTTTAGTTTTGCCTATTTAATCATATTATTCCGCTTGAAATTGAGCGAATAACGAACCAGCTGTGACAGGGGTTTGAATGTAGATGGGTGATTGTGCGGGAGGAGCTCCGATTTGGGTTTGGATGTTGTTGGAAGAATGCGCGAGAGGAGCTGTGACAGGGGTTTGAATGTAGATGGGTGATTGTGCGGGAGGAGCTCCGACTTGGGTTTGGATGTTGTTGGAAGAATGCGCGAGAGGAGCTGTGACTGGGGTTTGAATGTAGATGGGTGATTGTGCGGGAGGAGCTCCGACTTGGGTTTGGATGTTGTTGGAAGAATGCGCGAGAGGAGCTGTGACAGGGGTTTGAATGTAGATGGGTGATTGTGCGGGAGGAGCTCCGACTTGGGTTTGGATGTTGTTGGAAGAATGCGCGAGAGGAGCTGTGACTGGGGTTTGAATGTAGATGGGTGATTGTGCGGGAGGAGCTCCGACTTGGGTTTGGATGTTGTTGGAAGAATGCGCGAGAGGAGCTGTGACTGGGGTTTCAATGTAGATGGGTGATTGTGCGGGAGGAGCTCCGACTTGGGTTTGGATGTTGTTGGAAGAATGCGCGAGAGGAGCTGTGACTGGGGTTTCAATGTAGATGGGTGATTGTGCGGGAGGAGCTCCGACTTGGGTTTGGATGTTGTTGGAAGAATGCGCGAGAGGAGCTGTGACTGGGGTTTCAATGTAGATGGGTGATTGTGCGGGAGGAGCTCCGACTTGGGTTTGGATGTTGTTGGAAGAATGCGCGAGAGGAGCTGTGACTGGGGTTTCAATGTAGATGGGTGATTGTGCGGGTGGAGCTCTTTGGATGTAGTCGGGAGATGTTGTGTGCGAATAGAAAGATGATTCGGGTGGAGATGTGTAATAGGGATATGGTGCAGGTGAAGGGGTTGATGTTACATTTATTTGAACCGAGTATCTGTGTAAATTTCCTAATTCCGCTTCAAATAGCACATCATTAATGGCCTTCTTGGCATATAATCTTTGAGTAGGGGTCAGTCGTTCTAATGTTTCTGCCCAGTCAAATGCAATTGACTGAACACCACTAACTTGGGGTTCTGCTAAGTAATTGCATGCTCGTTCCAGTAATTCATTTTGTGTTTTATGAACACTTCTCTTGGAACTAAGCCGAGGCGGTCTTGCGGGTGGTGGTGGGGCTGACACGAATGAAGAAATAGTCGCAGCCACTTCTTGCTCTTTTTGTGCTTGATCAGATTCAGTTTCATTCTGATTACCATCACTAACCTGAAAAAACGAAACGTACAATATTAACTTTACCATTTTTTTCTTTTCAGAAACCATCAAAAGAGGAATGGAAAAGAATTGCCACTGATTTTGGGGATAAATATCAATTTTGGAATTGTTTGGGAGCTTTGGATGGTAAACATGTTAAGATCCAAAGACCAGAACACTCAGGGTCACTATATTTCAATTATAAAGGTCACTTTAGTATTGTCTTGATGGCACTGGCAAATGCAAATAAAGAATTTATAATGATTGATGTTGGTGCGAATGGCCGAGTATCGGATGGTGGTGTTCTGTTTTACACAAAATTCTGGGATCTCTATAGTAAAGGCGAATTAGATATACCAGAACCATCGCCATTGCCATATGCCTCCGAAAGTTTTCCTTATGTTTTTATATCTGATGAGGCTTTTGCACTAGGGAAAAATTTAATAAAGCCATATCCACAAAGTGCATGTAATAATAATAATGAGCGAAAAGAATTTAACAGGCGACTGTCACGAGCTAGATCAGTTATTGAAGGTGCTTTTGGTATAATAACAAAAAAATTCGGTGTATTTCAAAAAGCAATATGCTTTGAGCCACGAAAAGCCTCAGTGATAGTAACGGCTTGCTGTTATTTACATAACTACTTAATGAAAACCAAATCCCGTCGCTACTTGGCATCAAACTGGAAAATTACAAAAGCTACTGATATTGGATTGAACGATTTGGAGCCCACTTCTACCCGAAATTCAACTAATGATGCCAAAGTGATAAGAGAAAGACTTTGCCATTACTTTAGCCATGAGGGTAAATTGGAAATTAGCAAAAATGACCTCCAATAGTGAATAGTGAATAGAGAACATATAATAATAATTTTACAGCATTATACCTACTTTGTTTTATTTACCTACCTACCTACTGCGGGGTGACATGTTGGAGGGAGATGTTGGGGGGACGAGGTGTGAAATTACGTGCAATGCACGTGTTACTTTTATGGCTACTTCATCCTCTCAACGTCTGTCTCCATGCAGGCACTGCACGCACGGACTCGCCGGGCTATATAATATGTACCTATACTACATAGAAAATATGCTCTTACTTACCCGATCTACCGGAACAGGCTGCTCAAATTTATCCAAAAATTTTAAATATTCGAAAGTCCAACTTTTTGGACAGTATAAGTCATCTGTACTAGACCCCGATCTTCGCGATGAAATAATTTTCTTGAGCTCTCTCCTGTAGTTGGACCGTAAAACGTTGATTTTTTTTTGACATCCTCTATAGTTGCCCCGGGTTTCACTTTTATATATATGTCGAGGAGTTTTCGCAAAGCGTCATTTCTCTTGTATTTATTACAATATAACGTATGCGTTTTATCCCATAACTCTGGCAAGGACTCGAATGAGAGAATGAATTCTTTTTCTATCTCGATTGGCGGTGGCGGGAGTGAAGTGGGCGGCGGCGGCAGGGCTTCGTCGCTTGGCACGTCTTGCTCCATTGCGTCGGGGACGGTGACTGACTGACACGGGAATGATTCGAGCGGTTACACGATCAGTCTGGCATCAGTCTGCTGTCATTCACAACAGAATGATAAAAAATATTTAAAATATTTAATTTTTGTCATTCTGGACCATCAGTACGTCAGTCAACCGGTTAGACGATAATTCTCCCATCATTCTGAGCAGACTGATTGACCAGACTGACGCCAGATTGAGCGTGTAACCTTAGTCATAGAATGACACCTTGATGGTCAGCCAGTACGACATCGAGCACGGCCGAAAAAGGACGTAATGTGAGGAAACGCCCAAATATGTGGTCAATACAAGATTTAGTGATAAGATTTTGTTTTGGTACGATTCTTGTATAATCAGATATTCCACACATTAATCCGCGTTCGCTTAGTGCTTCCAGGTATGAATCTTTATATGACGATGAGCTTTTCAGATCCACGTTAGTATCACCAACTAGTAGAAAGTTTTGTTTTAGTTCAAACTTTGATATACAATTACCTAGCTCCTTGACAAATAAATTCTTATTCGTAGACGGTGGCCTATAAACTGCACACACAACCACGTCACGATTTATATCTAGTTTTATCGTGCCTGTAAGATTTTCAAACGTTCGTGTTTTGTGTTGAATTGCTGTGAATTTTATGTGATTTCGTACGTAAATAACAATACCACCTCCTTTTTTGTATGTGCGTAGTTGTGAGTACAAATTATAGCCGGGTAGATTAAATAATTGAATAATATTATCAGATACACCAACCTCAGTTAGAACTATAACATCTAATGGAAATATACAACTTTGAATAGTTTGCTGTAATTTAGTAAAGTTTTTTATAAGCGACCTAGTGTTAAAGTGTAAACAAGAAAAACTTAGACAACTTTTAGGTGGTAGATGATGAAAGAAATCATTAGTACTACCGCAATTGTAAATTTCTGTAATATTTAAATCCATAATAAATGAGTGAAATTAAATACAATGTAAAGGTAAGCTTTACAGCGGGGTGGAGCCCTTAGGTTGTTCATCAAACTGAACTGAACCCTGTTTTTCAATCTGGGTAATATCATGCATGGTGCGGATGTAGAATAATTTACTATTTATGCATATTTAATTTTGCCGCCACAGATTCAACCAGTTTCCCTACGTCATTAGGCAGAATTTCTGGTAGACCAGCTATTTCCAAGGAAGTCGTGAGGGATTTTTGCTCAAAGTCGTAAAGCCCCTGCTCCAGAACAGAAACTCTCAAATTTAGATTCTTATTTTTGTTAATGAGGTCATTATTTTTATTGTCTTGCCTTTTTATAGACTGCTCCATAGTTGTTAATTGTTCACTAAGGTACTCGAGAATGTTTTTTTAACCTCTCGACTTATATCCTGCACCAGCTTTTTGGTATTGATAACTTGGGTTTTCCCGGTGACTCCATCTTCACAGTCATCGACATCACCGTCATCATCACGGATCACGAAAGACGACCTATGGGAAATGTTCCTCACGCAATCTTCGCAGCTCCATTCCATGCCGGTTGAGTTACGGAGAGTGTTCAGCTGTTTATTAGAGAGCATTGAACACGTAGAATATGCATAAACCATTTTATCACACCTACTGCACTCCAAACCAGGCACTTTTTTGGTAATGTTTTATTGCATTTTACACACTTTTTATTTACCATTTTACGGAAGAGGTTATAATTATTATTTGTTGGTAATGACGCGCGGCCTTTCGCTTTAAATATTGGTATTTTACTAAAACAATATTAATTCAATGACCGCCGTTGCTATGACTGCATGCTCGTTTTTAAAAAGTAAAAAGTCTAATCGTCAATATCAGAATCATCAGAAGGCTCGAGCTCTGATGATTCTGATACAACATATTCTTGACCAAGCGGAATACTTGGTCGTTGTTGTTGATTTTGTGGACTAATTTCGATAACAGGAGCTATAATTAGCTTTAAGACCTCTGCACACAATTTATACGACTTTTTTTCGGGATCTTACGGAGACTGTTGATCAGAAGATCAGATGTTATAATCAACATATTCAATAAGTCTCTTTTCGTGGCAATGCGTGAGCGTTTCCTGGTGTTATGATCCTGGAACCTACAGCAATCTTTGTTCCTTGCTTCTTGGGCTTCTTCGGAAAGCTGCCCAATTGGAACAATTGCACTTTTGATGACCTCCGTACTATGAATAAGTATTTTATGCAGGCATATAATACCACGAATAGAGACTGAGATAAAGTCTTCTTGTTTTAAAACAAAGCTTGTCGAATTCGACTAGGTTTATTTCGAAACCCGAAGAAAATGTCCTCAACAGTACATCGAAATGCTTGATGATTGTAACATCCAATCCTGTGATCTGAGCATTCAATTCTGGGTTCCCGAAAAAACGACGAGCAGTATTTCCGTCATTTGTTGAACCAAACCCGGGTTTTGGCTTGTCCACAATTAATCCCATTTCAGGCTTGAATCGTGGTTTGATATCTGTCGATCGCTGTTTCACACTAGCCTTTTTTTCTTCACTTCTAGCCTGCCATTTTTTATGTCTAATTTATAGCTTATGTGTAATAAATACTCAAAACAACGAACCCAAGCATGCAATGTTAACAAACCAAAACCAAAGTGTTCTTGATTGCTGTCAAATTGCCTAGTTTCATCGTTCATTAATTTAGGGGTAGCACCACAAATAAAACATTTCTGTGAGGAAAGAGTTTCAGTCAAGGCATTACACACTTTTCCGTCAATCATGGTCAGCAGAAGTTTGTGCTTAACAGAAATTTGAGAATCACCAAAGTCACATTATGTAGAAACTATGTTGTTTACTTCTTGCAAGACCTTATTAGTCTCAATTTTCGTAAATTCCGTAGTTTCCTTAGCAAAAATAAATTTAATCGGACGACAAAACATCGTAGATGATGGGCGAGGATTTTGCCAAATTACCTTATTTTCGTTGTCAACTAATCGAATAGGTACAAATGAAAATACAAAGAGAAACTCGTCAGTGTCCTCGCTGTTCTCAAATCTCTGTTTGTAAGCACTATGACCGGAACTTCCGTCACAGCCCCATTTACTGATCAAAGTAAACAATGAATTAAGGAACATACTGTTGATAACCTCTTTCTGAGCTTCTGCTAAACGTTCAACGGTTTTATCTAAAATAGCTTGTAAATTAATTTCCGCACGAGTTTCTGTTATAACAATGTGCTCTTCATGAGGATAACACGCCTTTTTTGACTGACTTAGACAGTAATATGATGGAAACACGTGGATGCCCTACTTTCATAGTCCACTTCCTAGTCTGCTTGTAGGAATGTGTGGTAGATTTAGAATCGATGTTATCGATCGATGCTTCGTCACTGCTTAAAGGCCTATTACTCTGCTCAGTACTCGTATTAATTGAACTGATGCGTGCACTAACCGACTCTGGATTATCATTAATGTCTTTTATCACTTTTGCAATATTCTTTTGCCCGATTGAACGCACAGCTACTTCTGCAGCAGTCATCAACTCTCCAACACAACGCGACTGAACGAGGTCTTCAACTCTACGTTTCTTTGTTTTAAATGATGACTCTTCAAAATATTTCTTTGGTCTTCCTGCTGAAGTAGAAACGGTAGACGATGTAGAAGGTCGTGGTTGGAGAGAACGGACGCAGAATTGTATGTCCTCACCATCTAACCAGCTTTTATTTTTGTTTAAAAAACGCTCCTTTGATTTTCCCGCTGCCATCCATTTAGTAGCGATTTTTGAAGAAATGCTGGCTATTTTAATTTTAATTTCTCCTTCAGATTCTTCAGTTATATCGCATAAATGAAATTTGGTTGAAATAAAGTCAAAAAGACGAACGTTTCTTTTATCTTTTTCGTACTTAAGCCAATCTTCGAAAAACTAAATTTTACCAATAGAGTAAAGGTATTCTGAAAAAAATGGTTGTACTCAAGTGTGCTAGCTAAAATGTATATTTTTAAAAACTTGAATAATGCAGCTAAAATATATATAAAATACAGCCCGGATACATGAGGGAGGATACATTTTATTTATGTGCTCTCAAAAGTTATAAAATTGAAAAATGTAGCATATTTTTACCATTGAATGGAAATATGTTATACTATTATTTTAACCAAGTTAAAAGTTTAATCTTAATGAAATAATAAAGTACATACCCTCTGGAACAAAATCCATCACTAAAACTTTTCACGAAATCACTAAATGCCACAATGAGTGTAGTCGAAAGTGTCACCAAAATGTAAGTGATCTATTTCTGCAATTGCACTTACCTTATTAGCTAACTTTAATCACATATGACTCATCATTGTGGAATGTTAGACGAAAACAATTCTTGGAATCTGCGGTTTGGGGGTATTGTTAACATTAGTTAATTACCTGCTTCCGGAAATCTGATAATGAATTTTGTCCACCTGGCTTGTTCTACGCGAAACACTGTGCAATGGCAGAAGGGGTCCGCCATTTTGGTTCTCGCGTTCAAAATAATCACGCAAGCGAACTACAAACTCGCGGCATTCACTGTTTAGAACAGTCGTTTTCGTTCTTTATGGCATTTTTTCAAATAGGCAACAGGTAAAAACAACTAACAGGTAACAACAAAAGAACAAATAACAGTAATAACAACAAAACAAAGATAATAAATAAAAAAGAAATGAGAATACGGAAAAACGTAGCGTAAGTAGCGTATACAAGGCGTGATGTTTAAAACAAGATGGCGACCGCCTGGGCCTTCCTCGCCTTAGGGGGTGGGGGACGGGGACGTCTCACGGTGTGCTTAGTATTACCATCCTAAATTATATATTGATTATATTTTTTGAAGATAACATATACTATAACTACAACTTTTTAAATAATTAAGTACCTAGTTAAATCACATTGCTTCGATTTTCACATTTTCATAATCGAATCATTATAGTCTGTGGTTAAGATGACGCAGTGGATATCACTACTCTATGGTAAACCAACCCCTACCACCAATAAAGTATGATTATGTCATGCGTACATATTGACGGAATAAAAATATAGAACTTCATGCGCGAGATCACTACGTGTATGTCAACGTCAATGTCCCGCGTATCAAGCTATATTTAACAAACTGTAGCAACAATAATATTATAGCATTATGAAGAGGGTACCAACCTCCACGATTGTTATAGTACCACCACATTTCATTTTGCCATATGACGAGCACGCCATAACACTGTACCATTTATGTAAGTTTTTGCGATGATATCTATATTTACCACAAAGAAGAGCGGTGCCACCATTTATGTTTATAAACTTAAACTCATCAGCCTCCATTAGAAATATTATATAATTTTCAATCTCAAAATATTTTTCACATTAATAAAATTCTTTTTTTTGGTGAATGGCAGATTATATAAATGGCAGATTCTGGCAATGGCGTATTTTTAAAACGGCAGATGTACAGTTCAGTAATAAGTATAATTCCGTTCTTGACAGTTAATCATGAATTTAATAGATAAATTAAACATAACTATGTACTTACCTACTTACAACAAACTTTTATTTTTTAACAAAACAAACATTATTTTTATTTTTTAAACAAAATAAACATAACTCTCTCAAACGCGTGCTGTTTGACGAAACCTTTAATTATTTACTTTGATTACGACTTATTCTTTTTAAACACTATTATTGAAATTTTGCTTTATAATGTAATTTGTTTAATCTTTTCAATCTTCTGATCTTTTTCTAGTTATATTCTCCCACGTTTTTTTCCTTTCGCGAAAATTAAATTTTTCAATAATTTTACATCTTCATGTGCTTCCTTTTTTGGTTTGGCCATTGCAGCAAAATGTGTCATACGTTACTAATTCCATCCATATAATTCCATTATCTAATAAAGTAACTCTTGAAATTATTAAATTCATCTGTATCTGGAGCCTCTTCGCAGATCCCAAGAAATGCTTCTGGTATTAATGTTTTTGGAAGGAGGGCTGAATTCGTAAATAGTTTCGTGATGTGAACCCCTTCTGGAGTATTATGCAGTCCTAATTTTTACTCAACTTCCAGACTGCGTTTGTAATGGTAAAAGCAGTCTTTTACCTGCACTTCAGGGTATACTAACGCCACCCTCAACGCAGTGAGCGTTGAGGGTGGCAATTTTATAGTGATAGTGATAGACTTATAATAGCATTTTCAATTGATTTTTAAAATTGTAAACAAACGGACATACGTGGATTGGTTTTTGTTTCGTAGATGGATATATAAAACAGGAACAAAATCTATGCTATCCTGATCATTAGATATATCTATATGCAAGGAATAGAGTTGGTAAAACGGGTTTCGCACAACTCGAAATGTACCATCTCCATAAAATGTATCAATAGTTTTAATTTTTGTTTTTGCCTCTGGAATGCTTAATATTATGAACTCGTCATCGACACCATCACCATATCGTCGCTTTAGAGTGAAAAACGCGTAAGTGCAAACGAGAGAACTTTTCAGGAAGAAGAAAAAACTGACTTTTATAAAAATTTTGTTTTATATATTTTCTAACTTTATGTTGTTTTATATACAATGCGTTTTCATACTCTGCACTGACAAGCTTAAGATTATTGTCCAAAATGCATAAAATGCGACTTGCGAGGTTTCTCTAGAAAAAACTTCCTTATCATTTGCAAGTACTAGGTTATCTTATCACTGATACGAAAAAAAAAATTCGTTTATTTTCTTATATCGCACACCCAGAACAACACTGCACTAAGTCAAAATAGCACATATTTCAGAATCAACGAAAAACCGTTTTCTTCTTTTGTATCAAAGATAATTGCCAAGTTCTTGAACATTATTGTAACAAATCCAAAGTGAATCAGAATGATATAGTTTATTCGCGTAAATAAGCGTATTCAAAGCGAAAATGTGATGTTTTTGACTTATTTCACTATTGTTAAATTATTGATTAATATAAAAAAGAATTGTTTCGAGTTACATACTTGTTACTGATTAAAGCTGAAATAATGCACTATTATTCTACCGACTATTGGTTTAGAGTAAATATTCAATACTGACCTATTTATTATGTTTTCAGAAATAATACTGTCTAAAAATGTATTGAGTAAAATAAAAGACAAATTATTAAGAAATCACATCTTATTATTGTCTGTTTGAGATTTACTACTCCAAAACAGGAACCAAATTACGTGGTATAGTATCCAAACACAAAAAAGCTTAATAAATTTCGTAAGAAAATGATTTCTAAAATGGACAATTATTTACATTGAACGTTTTTGTAATAATGCACAGGACAAAGAGTCACGAGTAGATACTCTACAATATGACACAGTAGGTACATAATAATAAAAACTGTTATAAAATATTAAATAATTAATATAATTATTAATATAACTTAAGTTACTTAATGATAATAAGTCTTTACCAATAACAGTCTTCTTAAGTTTACTTATACATACAACAAATTAGATATATTAATTGACTTGAACTTAAAACAAATAAGTAAGTACCCTAGTAAGTACAACCTCGGGATAAAACGTATTACTAATGTTCCTACCTTTATACACTTTTTTTAATTACTATAATTTTTCTGATTTTTGATGTAGAAATTGCTTTAATTTTTCCAATTATTAGGTTAAATGCAGCGTTTAATTTTTAAGCTACTCTAAATTTAATGCAGCCTTATAATAGGAGTTGACGTAACCGACAGGAATTATGTTTTTGTCGATTAACTCCTTAATATCTCTCTTTTTGTTTTCAGCAAGAAGTTGTTTTTCTGTATATGCTTTAAGCAACAGTGGAGAAAACCCTTGATCTCTGTAGCGCCTTGAACGATTTCGGACATAAACTTTTTTAAAATTGGCATCTTCGTACGATGTTTTGTAGAAGAAAGCCAGAGGATGTTGCTTTTCAACGCGTAGTTGTTTAATGTCATGCCATTTGAGTTGAATATTATCCTCATCCATATTAAAATTATTGCCCCAAGCTTCCTGGAGGACTTTGAGGTCGTAAAAATCGTCGTGTGTAAGCTCTTTTACAACGTACGGCGGTCCAGTTTTTTTGGCACTGCGAATTAAAGTGGCATATTGCTGTGGGCTGTATATTGAGCCAGCTTTTAAATATCTTTTAATCTGTTTTTCTATTACGCTGTGCACGTTGTCTCTTTCGTTTTGTGAATGGCCAAGGATCAAATATTTGTGGGTTATAGAATGGACCCTCGGCATATTATTTACTGCATAAGCATAAACGGATAGCAAGAATTTATTCTTTTGCTGCCCACAGCAATTGTCACTATAGAATATAATGTCTAAATCAGTATTAGGATCACTTTTTTCAATTACCATCTCAATATAATTAAGGATACAACTTCATATCTCAACTGCCCCACGCTTTGCTTCGGTTTCGTCCCAGAAATAACAAACCACATCTTTTGCTTTTAACGCCGGTTGCAGACCGAAAACTAAGCTATTCCAAAGCTAAGCTAGGGAAGCTAGGCTAAGCCAAACTAAGCTAAGATAGAAATAAATGGCGTGCACACAAAGAGCTAAGTCAAAGCTCAGTTAGTGTTGCGGAGTTCAATTAGACGGACGTCAGGCGATTGCTATGAATATAATCGATGAAGAAAGTTCCGATGATGAATACGTTACACATAGAAAAAGAAGATTAATACTGACTTATTATTATTATATAAGAAAAGGACATTCTAGACCTTGGATATGTCAACACATTGAATCTCGGCACGCAAGTGGAGAGTTTAGAACTTTATTTTACGAATTAGATGATGAACATTTTCAGTTATATTATCGTGTTACAAGAGTTCAGTTTTATGATTTGTTATCATTGATTATCGGAGATATTACTAAACAAGATACTAACTATCGGAAGGCTATAACCCCAGAAGAAAGATTAGCTATTTGTTTAAGGTAAGCAAAACAATTTTAATTAAAAAAAAAAAATTATATTTGTTATTGGTAAATGCCAAAAGGTTACAAATTATCTAAGTTATCGTTTTGAGTTGGCGTCGAAAATGTGGATGATGATGAGTACCCATATTGATAAGTCTGCCTAGACAAATAACTTTCATAATTTTCCTCTGCTTCGTTTACAATTTGAAAAAGCTTTTTTTTTACATCTCTTTGTATCCAATCGGGAAGCTTTTTAGTTGACTCGCACATACTGTCAAAAAATAAATTTAACGGATGTCTGTGTTTCTCCGCCTCTTTTGCCTCCTCAGCCTTCCGTTGCTCTCTTTGCTCACATCGCTTCATAAAATCGTTATCGACTTTCTGAAGTAAGTCGTTTAATGATGCTTCATCGGCATCTTTTCTTTTTTTTTTCCTTGGTGGTTCGGAAGTATTTTCATAATCATCATTCGGAATTTCTTCGAAAATCTCAGTCAATTCGGTTGATGTACCGGGCAAAGTATTTTGACTTTGAGTTGATGTACTGGCCAAAGTATTTTTATCATTAATTGATACGTTACCAGTTCTCTTACGGGTTTTCATGTGGGGTAAAAGAAATTCGAGTAACTCGGCATATTTCCAGTTATTTGCCGGAGAAGCAGCCTGACCACTTGTACTGGCTTTCATCCTTTTGAGTGACTCTCGATGACTATCACGTAATTTTTTCCACTCATTCTTCGCAGTTTTCACTGTAACAAACACCAAGTCAAACTTAGTAATAAATATTTATGTGTTTCAGGTTTTTAGCTACTGGCGACTCTTTTAGAACAATTGGATACAATTACAGAGTGGGTAATAATACAGTTTCTTTGATTGTTAAAGATGTGTGCAATGCACTTTGGATTCACTTGCAACCAATATATATGAAGTTACCGACAGAAAGTGAATGGGAAGTTATTGCAGAAGACTTTAATTATAAATGGCAATTCCCTAACTGCCTTGGTGCCGTGGATGGGAAGCATATCTCAATAAAATGCCCTCCTCAGTCGGGTTCTAATTATTTTAATTATAAAAAATTTTATTCTGTCGTCCTTCTCGCAGTCGTTGATGCACACAAAAGATTTATTATAATAGACGTTGGTTCAATGGGCCGATTTAGCGATGGAGGTATTTTTGCAGATAGTGCATTTGGCCACAAATTACAAAACGGGCAATTAAACTTGCCCAATCATAAACCTTTAACGCCTGATGGCGATCCAACACCTTTTGTGTTTAAAGGTGATCAAGCATTCCCATTACAAAAACACTTTATGAGGCCGTACCCACGGAGTACATGTTCAGATAACAGAGCAAAAAACACCTTTAACTATCGTCTCAGTAGAGCACGAAATGTAGTAGAAAATGCGTTCGGCATATTAACAGCGCGATTTCGTGTGTTTCGTCGACCATTTGAATGTCAATTGGAACTAGTGGACGTCATTACAAAGACTACCTGTGTCTTGCACAATTATTTAATGTCTTCAAGAACGACAACTAGTAACGCCAATAGCGTCAATATTGAAGAACAGCAAACTTTAAGATCGGTACAATACGACAACTTACGAGCAACTAGAGAAGCATTTCGTGTCAGAGAGTTATTTTGTAATTATTTTAATAATGTAAATTAGATTAAACTTGAAATAAAAAATAATTAAACTCACCGTCTGGTATGTCTGGATTACTTATTTCCTCCACTATTTGTTTCCACACAACATCCTTTTTAATTAAATTGTGATAGTCCTTTAACTGTGTGTTCCATAACACAGGAAACTGTTTAACGACTTCGATAAATTGCTCCATATTCGCTACGAAACAACCGTGCGTACGACAAAGGACACTGGACAGCACTGGCGAAGGATGTGCGAAGGGCGTGCGGGGAAGGCGGGAGGGACATAGCTTAGCTCGCGTAGCTGCGCATCGGCATACACAACTAACTTAGCTTCGCATATTTTAGTTAGCTCACATAGCTTAGTTCACATAGTTTGCGGTCTGCACACAAGTATGGAAAACTGCGTCAGCTACGCGAGCTAAGCTAAACTAACTTAGCTTAGTTCTTGGTCTGCAACCGGCATAAGTCACTTACAGTAAAGTTTAGACAGTTGATTCTCGATTTATAAAAAAACAGAGAAACTTGGCCTTTGGGAATCTGCATAACTGCTTGCAGGTCGTATACTGCTACGATGACGTCTTTCCTGTTTTTGTCAGCGTCTTTTTCCAATCTGGATAGTTCCTTTTCCTGGAAGTGGTTATCATAATTTTCCTGTAGCTTAGCCTTACCCTCAACATCGGCATTTTTGTAGCTTTCACATAGGTCACATTGATCTTTTTTCGGCACATAAAAAGAGATATTGAATTCCTCATTGAATATCCTACTAAATGTTGAAGCTGAAGCAACTGGTAAATTGTTTTGTTCTCGAAGTTGTTTATAGTCACGATGCAAGTCTGCCAAACATTTTTCACTCGATATAAATTCTCTAGTAGTTTGAGCCCTTAGGTAATGAGATTCTATTCGTGGAATAGAATTTATGAAATTGATCACACTGTCTTTTATTTCAGTGTCTATTTTTGCTGATTACCATGCTTGCCTCGAGCATCAGCTTCTATAAAACCATCATCTGTTTTCTTTAAAAGGGCTGTCTTGATATATCTATCACATATGTCCAGCGTAGGTTTAAAAAACTCTTTGCATACCCTAATCCTTGAATTGTCTCTTTCAAAATAATACGCTGAATTCAAGGCCCTTAATTTTTGGGACGTAATGTACCTATACTTTGGCTTAATTTCGTGTGTATGCCTTACGATATATTCTCTTTGTCTTTCCAGATCACCTATCTGCCAATACTTTTTGAAAATATCCTTCCTTTCCTTTTCGTTTATCTTCGTTTTGCATTTTAGCTTACATTTGTCACCACATGGTGGACGGATTTGACGCTCAGCAATCTGTTTTGTTGGGTTTGATAAAGAAACATACGCGTTACCTGTATTCCTCAATGTCTTAGCGATCTTGGATTTCCACCCAGAAGGGTTTCGTCTTCTTTTCCTTGTTAATTTGGGATCGTTTGCTGTTTGCGCAGTGTCAGTGGCAGCAGATGTTGAGAGTATATCCGTTGAAGTGGAGGCAGAATCAACTTGTGTATCGACTGCAGAAAGACCTGATCTATTGGATTCATTGTCAGATGAGCTGCTTGAGCTACTGGAGCTTGATGATGAGGAGCTCGAGGTGGAAGAGGTAGATTTTCTTCTAGGAACTACAAGGGGTCGAGTTTTTTGTTTGGTAAGCAAAGAAAAAGTGGGATCTGTATCCGAATCATCTATAAAATCACTACTCTGATCCGATAAAATAGGAGGCGGTATTTCTGTTGCCTCCCTATTTTCTCCAGGATTTGATGGATCAGGATCTGAGGCTGGAATGACGCACGCTGCAATCGCTTGTGATGGAATAGTTGACGCTACTATGGTGGAATTTTCAACGTCCTTTTCAGTACTCGTTTCTATACTGCTTTGTGGAACAGTTAACATGGCTTCTTTTATGGTTGCGATCTTTGCTAAAATAGAAAGTGGTATTTTTGTAACCTTCCTATTTTCTCCAGGATTCCATAAACCAAAATCTGAGGCTGAAACTGCAACGATAGGATTGGCGGACGCAGCCATGGTTGAATTTTCAACGTCTTTTCAGTACTCCTCTCCATACTGCTTTGTGGAGCAGTTGACCAGGTTTCTTCCGCAGTGGCCCTCGTTGCTTTATTGAGCAACATTAGGCCACGACTCTTCTTCATCTGCCAAATAACAAATAAAAAATTAATTAATTCACAAACAGTGCATTATCTCAAAAAAAACTTTAATCCACTAGTAAAATGAAAAAAAATACAAGTCTAAATGACTTTTCTTTTAACATGGAACATTAGTTAATATTCTGAGCATGAAAAATTAATTTATTATGATTTTTGAACAATATAGGGCATAATTTAAATCTACCATCAATAGTGCATCATCTACCTAATTTTCACCTTTATCAAACAATAGTGACTTATTTTGGAATAATAAAAAAAACTAACATACCTTCGCCAACAATACAGTAGTATTTCGAAATAACACCAAAACGCAGCATCAATAAATTCATCAACACAAAATTAAAACTAAATAACTCGACATAATTTTATGATTGTATTCAACAACACCGAATTATCACGAAATAATTCACTATTGCAAAACAGCGTTACGTACTGTTCCCTTCGATGACAAGTTGCAACTAGAATTAAATTCGTGTTTGTGGTATGATCTTGCAACCATTCATTCACCAAGAGAGACTTAGCGCGCCATCTGGCATTTTTGGTAATACAAATACGTCTGTCTTATTGGTAGAAGCGGTAAAATTATGCCAATTCAGATTACAAAAAAGTCAATTTTGTAATTTTTCGACATAATACGGTGTTGTTCTGGGTGTGCGATATTGTCTTTTATTGGATGAGTATTCAAATTATTACATGTATCTAACCATAACAATCAACTTATCAGATACTCCTTTTGACTCTTTAACTTACAAAATATCAATTTAGTAATAAATAAAATAAAAAAGCTTTATTTTCCCATACACTATGATTTAGTAGGCACGTAATTAAAAAAATAAACTAATATAAAATACACAAAAACAAAAACTTAAATCTATATTTTTTATTATTTTACTTATTGATTGTCGTGTAAGGACCGCCGCGTTTGTTGACTCCACTCTGTCCGGTCTCGTGCAATTCTTTGCCATATTTTTCCAGCCACTTCTAGTACGTCATCGCTCCATCTCTTTGGAGGTCTTCCCCTTCTGCGCTTTGTACCACGGGGGATCCAGTTTGTCGTAGTTTGGCTCCATCGGTTGTCTTTTGTCCTCTGCAGGTGGCCCGCCCATTTCCATTTGAGACCCAACATCCGTCAGACTGCGTCTGTTGCTTTTGTTTTAGTTCTTATGGTTGTATTTTTAATTCTGTCTTTCAACTTTAAACCAAAGTAACTTCGTTCCATTCCTCTTTGGCAGACTCGATTTTTTTCTAGCAACTTCTTGGTTAGAGGCCACGTCTGGCAAGCGTACGTGAGACATGGTGTCAGACAGATGTTCATTGCTTTAGTTTTTAGTTGAACCGGCAGGTTTCCTTTGAAAATTTCCTTCAAAGCCCAATATATATTCCATGTGTTTTTAATGCGTCTATTTATTTCTTTTTCTGTACACTTGGTGAATGAAATTAAATGACCAAGATAAATGTAGTCTTCAACGTATTCTAGGGTATTCTAAATTAACAATAATTGGGATTTTATTCTGGTTTGTCATCACTTTTGTCTTTTCTTGGTTCACTTCTAATCTTATAGTTTTACTTTGCAAACTCAAGGACTCTACCATGAATTCCAATCCCGCGGGATCTTCCGATAGTAATACAAGATCGTCTGCGAACCGAAAATGTGTAAGGTAGTTGCCATCAATCTTGATTCCCAAATTATTCCAATTTTGATGTGTAAATATGAATTCCAGAACTGCAATAAAAATAATTGGCGAGAGTGGGTCTCCTTGTTTCACACCTCTGCCTATCTGAAACGATGGGCCAGCTGACTCTAGTTTCACTCGTGCCATGCTGTTTTTATATATTTCTTTGATCAGCTCTATGTAATCCTGGTTTATGCCTTGCTCCGTCAGTGATTGCCATATGGACTGGTGTGATATTGTAATATAAAAAAATATAATATCATATAATAATAATAATGTTAATAAGGTGGGTTTAATTTCTGGTTTCATGGCTAAGTGCCAAGTGAATTTAACTAATAAAGGTACTGGTAGGCAAACTAAAATACAAAAACAAATAGCAAACAAATCTCGGGCGCCATGCCTACTTGAATTTTGGAAAACAAATTACCTGGATAAATCTGCTGAAGAGATTGAGTTTCTAATCACAAGGCCGGGGCGGCTAATGAAAGATTGAATATCATTTTGAGAGTTTATTGTAAGTCTTTGCCCTTGGAAATCTGAACTATGTATGCGGAAATGTTAAGTCAAATTTACTTATTAATTAAACCAAGTAGATCCTAGAAACTACGGTGTCGGAGGTTGAAAACTAAACAAAGTTGTAAACTGTGGTTGACTGTCGTTATTGCAATCCGATAAAAATAAAAAGGAAATTAGCAGAAGGCTAGTACAAAGGTTTAACTCCTCGTGTATTCTAATTAGAATCTAATAAGCTAGGGTGAAGTTGCAAATTCAAATTGTAAATCTTGTCCTTCAAAACGTGAGGTTTCCAAGGAGTTAGGTAAATTAAATTAAATCCAAATAATAGGTAAGAAAACCAGGAAAAATTAAACCGTAGGGTTACCCGAAAGACGTCTCAAACTGGAACAATGAGACTAAATATTAGAATTAAAATTACCCTCGTAGAGTACCCAAAATCAAATAATTTTCAATTGCTTACCGAGCAATAACGTTCAAAAATCCAATACGAAGAAAACATCTTTGAAATCTGAGAAAAATACAAAATAAATTGGAACGAGATCCTTTTTCGAAAGCGTCATCACATCATGGCGTCGCCAAAGATTAAATACTTACCGAATTCCAAAATTTCTAGACCGGCATTATCACCAAGCCCTTTTAAACTAATTTCCAACACAAAACATGATTAATCTCCCTAAAATTTGTAGATTAAATCTGATAAAACAAATGTTGAAAAATAAAACAACGACCTTTTTACATTGTGACAGAGAGAAAAGTGGTTTTTTTTTCCCAAAAACAGTGATGCGGTAAAGATTTCCTGAAACAGTCGAATAGAAAGTCTATTTCTCAAAAAACCGGTGAATGATTGCATGACAACAAATGAACTGTCAGTGTCAAAGACCTAACCAAAACGTCAGAACTAAAACAATGTTTACTATTACAGCACTACTGCCCAAAAATCCAGTCAAATACATCTCCAAAACAGAATTTGTGTAACGAGACTAAAAGCATCGTTACATTACATCCCTTCCCGAAAAAATAAAAGAAAGGCCTCTTTCTTTTATGCCCAAAAGATAAGAATTTAAATTGGCATAAACACAAACGGACAAAAAAATTTGACTCTACAAAAGACGTGATAGTTCTACTATCTTGGAAAATCTAAACGAAAATGTTAGAAAAACACGAAGTGAAAAATACACAAGACCAAAAGTACTAAATCTTGGAAAGATCTAAACAGGTTAGACAAACAGGTTAAGTTTGAAAATAATAAATTCTCAACAAAAAAGAACCCTTCAAAAACTGAGTTAAATATAAAGTTAAAAATATGCATGCAAAATAACAAACTCAACAAAAGCGTTGTAAAAATGCGACTGGACAAAACTTGTCGTCGACTCAAGCTTGAAAATTTTAAATTTTAGAAATCGAATCATAAAATAGAAATTTTATCAAGTGACCTGAGAAGATTATAAAGTGCGGTTGGACTACTTTCGTCGCCGACTTGAAGTGATATCATATCAATTTCATAACTTTAAATTTATAACATAACATGCAATAACAATTTGACAATATAAGAAGTACGGTTGGACACCTACTTCACCGACTCTACGGAAGTTTACAAAAGTACAAAATGAAAGGTAAATTCTCACATGGCAAAAAATGTGATTTCAAAAAATATGTTATACACAACCAAACGTGCATACATGAAAAACATGTGTGCATCGTGATCGGAACAGCACTACCGAACTACCGGACACAATGCGACAAAAGGACAAAGACAGTATTCAAATGGAAAAGAGTGAATAATGCAAATATGTTCTACACAACCGAATGTGCAAACACAAAAAATATTTGTGTATTGTGATCGGCTCAACTCTACCAACTTTCCGAGCACAACACGACTAACAAAAACCGTACAATATTCAGACGGAAAAGAATGAATAATGCAAATAATATCAAATGAACTGTGATCGGCTCAACTCTACCAACTTACCAGGCACAGTCACATTTGGGAAAAAATGGTTGTGCATATTGTGATCGGCATAACTCCACCAACTTTCCGGGCACAATACCACAAAATTAACAGAACCAGAGGGAAAATCTGAGAATCGTTTCAAAAAATGGTAGGAATACAATTCCAAAAAATGGTAGGAATGCAATTCCAAAAAATGTCAAATCAGGGTGGTACCAAAATGTCAAATCCGAGAACATTAAATGTAAACTTATCTAGGTTTCAGACAAATACAAACAAAAGACAACAAAAAGTGACCAAACAAATATAAGTCCGTAAAGACTTACTACAAACAAAAGTTTGAGAACAACAGACAAAGTTCTCCAAAAATATACAAAATATACATAAGATCTTTTGATGTTGAAAATATAACGAATAGAGCAAAAAGTTTAAAAACCAAAATGACCTAAGTTAAGTTCAGAAATTAAAATTCAAGGAATTGTTAAGAAGTTTGGTTACCCTTCCTTCTTCCTCATACAAACTGCTATATCCTAACATACATCAATCTACACTCATCACCTACAAAAGCAGAATCAAACAAACATAACAGAACCAAGTTAAAAGCCCAAAAAGTGTGAAATTAATTTTAATATTTAATTATATCTTTAACGTGATAGCGACCAGAGATGTTTTTGTTAAGGTCTTTTAAAAGGTAAACGTTGTTAGAAATCTTTTCAATAATTTCGCATTTAATAAACTTAGGTGCAAGTTTTGCCGAAAAATAAATAGGAGCATAAGACTGTACAAAACTTCTCCTCCAAACAATATCACCTACATCAAAAGAAATGACCTTTCTCCCTAAATTATAATATCGCGCATTACGCTTATACGCTTTCAATAAGTGGGCTTGAACTTTAACAAAAATATCATTAAGTGATTTAAGAGAAAATGCAAACAAATTTCTTTCACCAAATTCAAGTTTATCTAAATTATCCAAAAAATTACTAAAACGGTGTAAAGAAGCATCAAAAATTAATTCTCTCCTAAACATGAGAAAGTTATGGATGAGATTTGTAGCAAGATTTTCACTATTATTCAAAGCTAATTGAACATGAGGCAATAATTTTGACCAAGTGCGTTGATCATCCTTAACAAAGCAGGAAATACAAGTTTCTATAGTTTTATTATATCTCTCGACAGGATTATTTTGTGGAGTATTATAAAAAAAATATTTTAATTTTATTATAAAATATTTTTGTTATATTGTAACTCTTCATGAAATCTACAGAATATTTAGCAGTAAATTGAGTACCATTATCACAAACCATAACTTTAGGACAACCGAATTTAAGGAATATCTCTCTTTTCATAAGAGATGTCTTCAAAAAGTGAAATAGTTTCATCTAATTTTAACTTCTCAGAAGGAGTAAGTTCTGTGGCACAAGTGACCGAACAATATTTGATATTATTATCTTTAATAAAAGTTACACTTTTCCAAAGTTCTTTAGCAAGATCAAATTCTATCCAAAAGTCAAATCCTAATATGAATGGAAGATCAAGAGAAGGTATTATCATGAATTTAATATTTTTAGTTAAGTTATCACAAATAACTGGCAAATCAATGGATCCTATGACTTGAGAAGCAGAACCATTAGCAGCGTAGGCACAATTAGAAATGTAGTTGGGTACACGATCAATTTTAAAACCCCAATCCAAAAATTGTTTATGATAATTATCACCAATGATACAACTATTTGAACCACTGTCCAATAAACCTGAAAATTTATTTTTGCAAACTGAAAATTCCAAAAAAAGTAGCATTGCTATTTTTGACTAATAAAACCGGAACCGCTTTATAGACACTAAAGAAAGTTTTCAGATATCCTAACCAATCCGAAAATTATTTTCCACAAGTTGCGTCGTCAGGCTTAATAACGTGACTAACTTTTTTACACATCGAGTTAACCTTAGTTTTCACAGAAACCGGTACTCGATGGGACCTAATTAGTTTTTTTGACTCAGTAGAGTTTTGCTTTGCCGAATTGCACGCATCACAATATTTGGTGATGACGCCTAACTTCTTACACTTGAAACAAATCATACCCGGAATCGAAGTACAACCCTTATAAGTGTGACCAAGTGTATTACACTTCAAACAAGCGATATCGTCTGACTAAACAGCGTTAGACTGTATCTTTTCAATTTTGAAAGGTTTAGGAGAATCTTTAAGAGATTTTCTACTAACAAAAGCTTCCAATTCTTTTCCCAAATTCATGAAAGACTCGAGAGAACTAATCTGTCTACCCAGAACATATGGTGTATAAATTGACAACATGTTGTGCTTAACGATGGTGATCAACACTGACTCAATCAAAGGAGTGGCGAGACGACTAGCCATATCCATAACTTTCGTAATGAAATCTGGAAGAGATTCATTAGGTTTCTGTTTGCGGGTACGGAGGTCATACTCCAAAAAGTAGTCATACTCAAGTTTGTCAAAACGTTTGAGCAAAGCAACCTTGAGCTCTTGCCATGAAGCGATGTCGATGCGAATGGCACGGAACCACTTAGCAGCTGAACCAGAAAGCAGATCAAAGAACGAACCGACTAATAAATTTTCATTAAAATTTTTGTACAAAATGTACTCCTCAACCTGTACAATGAACTCTCTAACACAGGTTTTTCCTTCAAAAACAATTTTGCTTCTTTTTAAGTCAGGTAGCTTTGAATTATTATTCGAAGAAGGCAAATTCATTTTAATTTGTTCATTCATGGTATTGAATGAAGGCAAGTTGGGTGCGCAAGCAGAAGAAGTGTTAACGGGTCTACCAACGGTACAAAAAGGATCCTGAGCTTCCGTTAAATTCAATACAGGAGTATGAGTATTCTCCGGCTCAATAGTAGTAGCATGACTATCCTTGTCAACAGGTATTGGTGGACATTGAACTCCTTTATCCATTTTTTTTCATTTATTCATTTATTTCGGAACAAGTCCATAGGTACATTAAATCTGATTTTACAATTAATTAGAAGTTATACTATAACAAAATAACACACACTTAAAAAAATAACAAATACCAACATAACTTAAAACTTAACAACAAAACATAAATTAAAATAATTAAAAATGTTCAAAATTAATATAAAAATGACAAAAAAATTATAAATAATGGATGCCCCCCTAACATACATACACCATAAATAATTACACTTACAAGAAATAAAAATATAAATTTAAAAACATGTCAATAGGTTATTAATTAAATTGAAATAATTATAAATAACTTAACTATTACCTAAAAGTATATGCATCCATTTGGTAAGGATGGGGCAGTCCAGACGCGAAACAATCATCTGTAGGATGCCGTAGTTACTGCCGCGCGCACGCTTGAGTATGGACGCGACTTTCTTGCGCATGATCGCATGAAAACCGTCCGTGTGCGCCTCTGCAAACATACTCGATGCGCTGCAAAAGCGAGGCAGCTGCATCAGCTTCCTGAAGATATCGTTATATTGAACTCGTAGAGAGGAGCTGGCCACCCGGTGAGTGTGGATAAGCCTGAGGCTACTCGAGTAAAAGGACTGGCAGTAAGCCTTAAAAAGAGTGACTTTCGAGCGAACCTCCGAGCGATCATATTTCCCCGGACCGCCAGCGCCCTACGCTCCCTTTCAACGTCTGCGTCATCATTCAGGCTTTCAGTTACAATGTGCCCCAGATATTTAAAATTACCAACTACTTGTAGAGCCGCACCACTCAACATAATAGGCGGGACATGACCTGGTCTAGATTTCCCACTCTTGAAAACGAGAACTACACTCTTTTTCGAGTTATATCTCAGTCCATGTTCAGCCGCATACACCTCACAACTCGCGACCAGTTTGCGAACTGATCCCATCGACGGTCCCAGCAGTACCATGTCATCCGCGTAACTAATGTTGTTGACGCAGACTCCATCAACAAAACAACCCGTATGAATACTGCTAAGCTTGCTGATGAGGTCGTTAACATATAAGTTGAACAACAAAGGAGAGGTGATCCCGCCCTGCCGGACGCCACACTCCATGCCATACACATCAGATAACGCCCCAGCCTACCTCACCTGATTTTGCTGACATTTATACCAGTGACTCAGTAAAGCGACAACCTCACTCGGTACCCCCGTAGCCTCCAACTTATTCCAAAGCTTATTATACAAGACTGTATCAAAAGCCTTGGATAGATCCAGGAAGCAGGCATATACTGGTGTTTTCCTATCTGTGTAGTACCTGACAGCCTGCTTAAGACACAAAATTCACAAACCAAATATCAAGATAGACTACGCGAGTGTATGTACTTCGCGTGTCCAAATTAAGTATAAAACACTTACTTGACACTGGCTTACACTCACTAGACCCATAGACTGCTGCCCCCACACCGGCTGCGCCGGTGTGAGAGAGCGAAAGAAGACACGGCTTACACTCAGTCCGCGCTTGCAGTTCGCCGAGGAAAGACGTGAAACGTGCGTGAAACTGAATAGAGTAAAATGCCGAATTGCGCAGTTATAAACTGTAGAAACTCTACAGCTGTGAGTGGCCGAGTTATCGGAGATGTTTCCTTCCACCGGTAAGTAATTTTCTAATCAGAATATGCATTATTTATTTTAAAATCAAATAAAAAATATAATATCCAAATCATTCGGAATACATTGCGGCTTTTACTTGGCACGGTAAAGATGGCGTCGTATGATAATATGCAATGAATAGCGTCTTCTCATTTTTCTGTCGAAATTTTGTGGTTAGTGATGTTCATTTGATTCAACAGTTCTTGATTCTAATCGATTTTGTAATCGAACAGAAAAATGATAATTTGAATGAGCAGTTTTCCAGAAAAAGAGGCATAGATTTTTTTGTCATTTAATACGACTTGACCTAGAACTTTTAAGTATTAATACATAGTTACTAAAAATAAATATTATGACATGGACGCCATCCATCTAGTTAAAGTGCCATCTTAGAAGTTTTTTAAGAAAACTCCTTGTTGCTTAGACAGTTTGTTTTTCAGTTTTTCAAGTAACCCGAACATTAAAAAAATTGATCTAGGCAACGGGACATAAAGATTGGTTTCCAACAAAATATAGCACAATTTGCTCTAAACATTTTAGTGAAGCCAGCTTTGTTAAAGGAAAAAAGCTTCGACTATTGACAAAAACAGCCTATCCGACAATTGATATCTGAAAACGATAATTGATGAAGAGGTTAGTGTGCTCTTTGTTAAAAACATAATCTTAGGCATTTGAAATGCGTACCTATTTACAAAAATTGTGCCATTTGGAATATTGTAAATTTTGGATTTGTATCTGGAATTTGAGTTTCGTAAATTTTACTCTATTTTATTAATTTAATATTGTTAGCAGGAAACGTTTCTAATTTCATGTTTTACTTGTTTTTAAATGTTACAGATTAAAGATCCAAAACCACCCCCTAAAAGCCATTCACCACAACCGAAAAAGAGAATTTTAGAACAGTTACTTAACTTGTATAGGTATACTTACGCTTTAGTCCATATAATATATAGGGAGTTTGGTAATATATGCAAAAAAATTAAAGGGGTTGTTTAGATGAGCATAATAAATAAATTTGTGAAATGTTTACCAAAGAAATGTGAAATTTATTTTAGCATGTTAAAACAAACACTTTAATAAACTTATGTTCTGCTATCGCATAATGCTTGCCATCTAACCACAGACTGCTGACGTCTCGAGATATCTCTTGTTGTCCCTTTCTAACCCGAAACCCGCAGCCATTTCCGAAAGAGATATCAAAAATACATGCCTGCCTACGGTAGTAGGTACTAGCCTACCATAGATCTACGTTTTGAGTTATAAATAGGTAAGACGTGGCTACTAGGTAAAAAAATATCCCTACAGGTGCCTCTACATTCGTTTGTTCTTTCTTGGTCCAGAGTAGTACCTACAAGCGATCGGTGTCACTGACTCGAATTATGATAGGTTGGAAGACAGGTATTTTTGGCCTAACCTAGGTAGGTACCTACCTACATTAATTTAATTCGTCGTGTCACTCACTAGTTCTTTCTTGGTCACTGTGAGCTAGGTAGGTACCTACGTCAGTGCAGTGATTAGGTTGAGATAGATAGGTATTAGAGCCCAGGTGGCGTTTCACAAATGCCTACCGCTCACTCAGGCAGAGTGACCAAGACTAAATTAGATAGGGTAGACGTGATCTTTGCAATTACCAGCTAAACTACAAAGAAAAATTTAAAAATAAAAAACAGCTGAAGTAGTATTTTAAAAGATTTATTCAATTCAAAATGAAGTAGGTACCTAATCAATTTAGGTAAACTCGAGCTTTCCAATACACTTTTATTAGACTTTGTTTCTCTTTGTTGAGACTTTTATTCAAATTATCAACGATAATTTGGCGTGTTTAAAAGTTCATTAGCTACCTATGTACCTACAAAATATGTACAACACAGCTATCAGTTATTTACGACATTTAGTTGGTACCTATTTACAGAATGTACAGTTACACAGTAACTTACACTAGTTATCTACAGTTATTATCACAGATAGGTATAGCTAACGTGACCATTTATTCTTTGACTCAAAACGGGACATCGGTTTATTTCGGTCAAATAATAGGTTGTCAATAAAAAAAAAACATTTTTTAAAGTTATTTATCCAGAAAAAGTTGGTTAAAAGTTACGAATCACAAAATATAGGTACCCAAAATGTTTAATTATATTTATATTTATCAGAGGAACAAATTTGTTTTAATATAGCTGGAGACGTTTTCAAGTAAGAATGAAACTCTTGGCACGTTTTTTTTATATTCACCTTAATTATCAACATCGTCTTTAGAACTGAAATTTGTAACTGGGTTTTTTCAGATGTCCACAATTTGTTCATAATCGAAAATACTCTTTCTACTGGAGCATTTGTAGCAGGCAAACATAAAATATATTCAATTAAAATCGAAAAGTTTTCATGCTGAAGATTGTTGGCGCGAAAGTGTTTGAATAGTTCCACCCAACGGGTTTCCGTGGAAACATTTAAATTATTCCATTCAGTCACTTTTTGCGATGTAATGTAATTAGAAATTAATGAAAATTCGTCAAAAACTTCAGTATCCTTATTACAGTCAATATATTGTTTTTCAATTAATACATCCAGAGATTTTTGAATGTCTTCCCATGTGGGGACCTTTTTTAAATCTGCCCAATAAAATATCTCCAATTCTTTGGTAAGAAAGTAAGTCCACTGGTCCAGATATTCACGGCTTGTTTTATAAAATTCTGTAGCCATCCTCTTCACAAATTCTTCATCGATATCAGTACCAGTATTTTTCAATTTTAACATTAATTGACGGACAGTAAATGGAAGAAACTGATTGGTCTGTTTCTGAGTTAAATTGTCTTTTAATTGATTGATTTCTTTCGCAGCTTCAATTGCCGATATAGTCTGACCTTCAAGTTTCAAGACAGCTTGATGAAAACTTGCTGACTGAGCGTGTAAAAAATAAAACCACAATTCGGATGTGGGATCTTCAAAAAAGTTTTTTAGTAACAGAGGACATTTTTCAATACTCAAAAAGTAGCTTTTTAACGGCTGATACATTTTTAAAACCCTCTCCAAAGCAGGCATAAGAGCAAGCCATCTTTTTTTTTTTATATATAGGTTTTGCTATAGCCGAGCATTTGTTGATATTCCGTTTCAGTTTCGGCACAAAACTCCTTTAGAGCTTCAACTCGAACCGTGTAAATATAAAAAAATGAATAAATCTTCACAATAACGCTTTCGTAATCTACCGGTAGCCCATCTGCAGCAGATTTTATTGCATTGTGAATTACATGGGCTCCACATCCAATACCTATTAATTCTTTTTTCAGAGATGATTGTAATTTCGTTATAACATTGTTAGTCCCTCGCCTAGCTGCTCCTCCGAAATTGACGTTGGCATTGTCCCCACAAAATGCTACGACTTTTTCTGTCAAATTATTATCTGTCAACACTTGGTTTAAATAATTGACACTGATGTCAGAAGTTTCACCAGGTTGGTCTTGTAAATCTAAAATTTTTACTTGCACACCTACGTAAGGTTGAAAAAAGCGCACTACAATAGGGTACATTTTCTTGTTACCGTGGTTTGAAGCGTCGTTTAGTATTGTAATACAACTGCACTTATCAAGGTCATCTTTTAATTCTTTCATCGCTGTAGGCGTCAAAACATTTACTACAATAGCTTCTGATTTCGTACGCGCGCATGTAAATTTGGGATCAAAACATGATTGAATCAATTTCGATGCACAATCATTAGAACGAAAACTGTGGTTTTCTTGTATCGTGTGATAAGCCCAGACGCCTTCTGCCGCGGCGATATCCAAATCCTTCAAAGTCGGCGCGTCCGATTTCTTGAAAAAATCGAACATCGAAGAACTCGAAGCGGCGGCACGATCGGCATTTTTATGTTTGTCAGACTTTAAATGCTGTTCAATATCACCGCCACCACTGTGGGAAACACTAAATTCTGTACGACACTTTTCACATCTGACATCTGATGGAGTATTTATTTGCTTGATAAACGGATATTTTGCTTGTAAGCTAACATTGAACGAACACTTGCGTTTCGGCATTTTAACTTCTGATTCTAAAGCAAAAGAAATTATTTACTACACGAGCATCAAATAAAAACAAAACAAATAGCGAAAAGTGGGCGAATGAAAAGTTTGTCACACAATAGTTAATACCTAAGTAAACAAAACACGAGCGATACACTCTCCGCTATCGTTATGTTGACGATGAGTCATCGTCGATGACGCGGTCTCGCTCTCGCACACCGCTAGCTCGCGTCCGGTTGGTGCGGGCGTCACATCGACGGGCGAGCTGTATCCGGCCGTCCGCTACTCAAATTTTCGCGCGGTTTCTGAAAACGGGACAATTTTGCGTCCCGCATTTCATTTCGGGGACACCGGGACTCGTAATTGTAAAAAGGGACAGTCCCGTTCAAAACGGACTGTCGGTCGTCTGGTCACGTTAGGTATAGCTACACTATTTTATTCACAAAAGTTGTTGCACGTACCTTCTTGATCTAGAGTCTAGGAAGAATAGCACGGCCAAAGCAATGCACACGAACTCGTGCCAACACGTGACTCTGTCACTTCGCACCACATTAATAGCGTTCACAATTCGCGTTCTAAGTCACTTTCTATTGTATGGCCATCGTTAGTCTATTGTATGGCCATAGTCCTTTACCCTACCCCACAAATAAAAGTCTAAGGGGGTTAAGTCCGGTGAGCGTGCGGGCGGGCTGTACAACTGGCCCTCCGCGCCCAATCCATCAATTACCATAAGCACTGCCCAGGTAATCGCGCACTCGCCGATCGTAGTCCTTGTCGATCTTTCAAGGTCCGTGCTGCAGCAGACACAAACAAAACCGCATTCTGGTCTCGTAGTCAGGAGTCCAGAGCTCCTGCACTGGTGTAAAATTATACGGGTGCTGGCCTTCCTCCCTAAGACTTCACCCATAGGTAGCGCTATCACCGTACACGCGGGCCGCGTCACAAGTGCTCGCCAGCGGATCCTCTTCAAAAAATTCCATGCGCGCTGAATAGCGAGGTGGCCTGCCCGCCTCAACATGGGGCTGGAATTCACTGCTCTCCCTGTGCCGCGGAACAGTCCGCGTGCCCTGCCGGGTTCCGTGCCATATCTGATAAAAGTCCTGCGCTCTTGACAGGACCACTTTCAGTGGAGAACCTGTAGTTAAGTATCGCAATTTTTATAAATCCGTCCGCACAATTAGAAATGAAATCAACTGCTGATTCAAAATAATATTTTTTTTTTAATTTTTTTTTTTATTTATATAATCAAAAGGACTTTGTCGCTTAGCGACCACATCGTCCCATAAAACAAAATAACACAAGAATAACTTCTAAATTAATAACCAACCAACCAAAATAATTCACTAAAAAAAAAACAAATTCCTTAACTTAGCTTAAACCTACAATTGCTAATCTGCCCTTCTTATGATAAACAACGTTAGTGCATCGCGGCATATTTCGAGAAAATCGCGCCTAAAGTTTTTAATGTTATTTTTGGTGTCACGACTACCACTAATTATGTTATTTTCAAAATTGTTACTTGTACTTGTAGATTAAAGTGTGTATTTTATAATTACTAACATTTCTGTTTTCTCTTTTATTTCTGAGTTATTATAACTTAAAAACTATTTATGATTAGTAAAAGTAATGTCACTTTTTTTGAAATACTAAACATAACCATCGCATGTGCAGCAGTTGCGATGTTTATGACTAGGTAAATGAACAATTACGTTCATTATGACTAGGAAAGTAAGCATACGATGTTTATATCTAGTATCTTCATACATCGCAAAAATAATTTACAATAAAATGTAATCATAAGCAACCACATACGTTGATTATGTCTAGTACAAAAGTAAATTCTAAGGAGTTAAAGTATCAACGTGCAGTAAAGCTATTAGGTTTGTAACTTCAGAAGAGTCAGAATTATGATTGGATTTAAGTAAAGTTATTTCTATTAATATTATGAATGCCAAAATTTGTACCTTTATATTGTGTATTATTCATCTTATTTCATATTAGTACTTAAAGGCATAGTAAATAAATAAAAGAGTTATTTAAAATAAATGTTTTATGTTTAAGACAATTATTAAATGCAAAAAGAACTAATTATAACAACACAGTTGCTAATCTTAACATAAATCAGTTCTTCATATACCTTATAATGAACCATGTTTTATTATTGTTTAAGACAATTATTAAATGCAAAAAAAACTAACGATAACTAATCTTAACATTAATCAGTTCTTCATATATCAAGTAAACTATCTAAGTAGAGATCAATAAACTTGACTATTAAAAATACCACCTTTTATAAAACTCAACTTACACCTAATTAGTAAGAATCAACATTGTTATATTTAGAACTTAACAGACTTAAATTATTGTTTAAAAATCTTTTAAACACTCATAACATAAAAGATGCTCTTTGAGCAAGTCAAAAGCTTAAAATGCTATGAAAACATGTTGGTGCTTCACCGTTTAAATTATTATAGTAGTTAATACTTAAATATCTTCAGCTTTTTAGTTATCTATTACAGGCGAACTTGAAATAGGTAAATTATACCAAAAATTTCGTATATTTGTCGGCATTAGTGGAACAAGTTTTGTTATTATTGCCGCTTTGCGCTCTTTATCAATACCCCTTGGTTCTGTTTTAGCTACTGTTTGAGGGAATTCCATTGATTTGGATATCTTCACTTGAAGAAAATCAAGCTCAGTGAAATTTTCTTCGGCATGACTAGTCTTATACATTATCTTAAGGAGTCCTCGTTGGACTTGAATGCACATCATATCCTTCAAATAAATCCGAGGCTCCATTTTTCTCAGTTTATGTTGCGATGCCAGATCTTGGAAAGAGAAGAAGTCGGAAATTTCCATAATATTCACAACGTTCTTTCCAGAGTTCGTCACCTGAACGCTATGTACGAAATCAGAAAAATCGTACACTTTTCCTTTCTTCTTCAGCGATCGCTCGACTTGATGGTGAAAGGAGTCGGCAGACATGAATGAATGTCCAGGCTCAAAATATTTTAGAGTAATTGTTTTAGCGCTAATTATGTCACTGTTTACAATTTCTACTAAAAATGAGAAGAAAGCCCAGTTCTTATTTTGCGCTGCACAATTGTCAACCCAAATAGTTATATTTTCAGCATCTCGTTTATGTAAGACGTTTGTTTGTCTTACATAATAATGTGGACAATAATGTGAAAACAATAAATGTGGAAATGATATCTTCTTGATTTCTGCCTGACACAGTCTCGTTCCAAAGCGCTGCAAAGGGCACATGCTCTAATGTTGTCTTGCCCAGAGGAACAAAACTCTCATTAAATGCTATAATCCGTGGGCAGAATATAGCGGCTTTAAACTGGTCTATCCTAGGCAGCATAATGACTTTTTGTAAATCAGCAGAGTAAAAAACGTCAGTTGTTACCTCTGCTGCAGTCTTAACATCATTTTGGTACTCGGAACGACACTCTTCATACTTTTTTTTGTGAGTAATGTAATTGTTGCAGATCTCACATGTATTGTCCGGGTTATCTTTGTGATTAGTGTCATGTATCTCAAAAATTGCACATGTTTCGCATTCTTCATGGCCCAAGTGGGCAAATGATATATTCATATCTTTCTTGACTACTAATCTATAGGACTCTAATGAAATCTTAGCTTCTGGATTTTGTTCTATAAATTGTTTATGCATCGCTGTAACTGAAAGGTCACTCGGTAGGTACAAGCGGTTTGGGGCGTGCTCTCGTCTATAATGGGAAACACTAGGGTTAAATTGTTTGATGTGGTCTTTTATAATTTCTTTGTCTATTTTTTCAACTCTTTCATAGCTTCCACGCAAGTTTTTCTGTTTATCTACGTCTTTTTTCATCACACTTTTAATTTTACTATCATTATTAGCCTCATACCCAAGAGTCGTCAAAAAAAATGTCTTACAGACTTCAGTTTTTTGTAAATTACTTGCATTCATGTAATACTTATAAGTAATTGTCCTCTTTTCATTGCTTGTCACTTTTCTTCTTTGTGCTGCTTTTGTGTCTATCGAGCATTTGATGAAAAGGCCTTTTGCTTCAAAATTTAAATTTACATATTTATCATGAATTTCTTTTCTCTGCTCTTCGGTGATATATGAGGTGCATTTTTTTTGCATGTTAGGATGTTGCATGGATCTTTTAGCATATATTTTATTTCTTCTACTCTTTTCTTCCTGATTTTTCTTTCTTCTATCGATTCATCGTACTTTTTTCTTTTTCTTGGTTCTCCAGATTTCGTGAAACCCTTACTAGTTGTAGCTTCTTCCTGTAAGATAATTTGATTTTGTACCTGGTTTTCTTCGTCTGTTCTTTCCCTTTCGCCAACACTTTGCTCAGTGTCATTGTTGTTTTCCTCTTCTATCATTTGGTGTTCCGCTTCTTGATTGAACATGCTGTTCTGATCCCCTTCTGCGTTATTCTGTGCTGCTTCTACTGTTTGTCCTGTGGCATGTTGGTTTTTTGCTATACCTAGTTCTTTGGCGGTGTATTGTAGTTTTTTCGCTAACAGTGAAGTTTTTGAAATAGTTATATTTTCCTCCAAAATTTCATCATCCGTGGTTTCGTCAGAATAAGGTATATAGTCTTTATCGTTGTAGCTATCATCAGAGTTATGCCATATGTCAATGTCTTCCCTCATTACATCATCTTCGATATCAGATGTAGGTAATTCTTCTCTACATAAAAGAGAATCAATGCCCATCTCATTGTCGGGATTTTCATTTGCGGGATTTTTCGCCTTATCATTTTCGGTAGTGTTTAAATCATTATTTATTGATTCTCGTTGTTTCACTATCGCTAGTATTTTGTCTCGTCTAGCAGCCATTTTCTGCAAATTATATAAATCCTGTTAACACATTAGGTTAGTTGTTAATAATAGAATATTTTAAACATATCTACGAGTAACTAATTTTATAAATACGAAAGTAATTTTATTTACGTACTTATTTTTTTCGTCCTATCTACTCTAATCTTCATCGTGAAATATGCACACTTTTTATAATGTCCACTACTATAAATTATTTGTAGAAATAAAGCTATAATTGTACCTAACTCACCTGCCTGGCTGTTACACAATGGCGTTAAAAAAACATACATCTTCATCTACTAGTTCCTTCGTATCTACCCTCCGTGCCTACGCGTGGTGATAACTACTTAGTTAGAGACATTGGCGTGAAAAGGAAAACATAAATTATATAACTAACTTCATCTACTTGTGCCTTCGTCTCTACTCGCCGTACCTACGCGTGGTGATAACTACCTAGGGTCATGTAATAGGCTACCTATTTAGATACCTACAAACTTACACAGCAAACGATTAGACGGTAATTCTTATTTCTATGCAATTGAATCTACGCGCCCGCGCACGAGTGGGAGAGAGGCCTACGATACGAGTTAGTAGCCTCCACGCCGCATGCGTCCAGACCGCGAATCTGCACTAGGCAGGCTTCGTCACCTTGCACCGCGCGAGCGACAGCTATAAATAGATTTCACGCGTAGACCATGTGCCGCCTGACTGAGCCCTTAATTATTTCGTTTACTTACCTACTTGTTTGTCGTGTACATAATACAGTGTAATACCTATCTGTGTTCAGCCCTACTCCTTCTGCATATAGGACATACCTACCTAATAGAGTAGAGATTTACAAGCGTGAAAGGGTAAACATAAATAAACACGGTATGTGTTTATTTATGTTTTACCCTTTCATACTTTTAAAAAACCGCCGCACACAGAAACTGGAGGCTAAGGCATACGAATTGTATTCTATGAATGACTACTGGCCGCAGGCCAGGGATGTGGTGGTAAACTCTTAAGATACAACTAACACGAGCTTTCGCTTCCAGTTTCAGTGTGCAGCTGCTTTTACAGACAAACCGAGTGAAAAACTTTCACATTTATAAATATTGGTAAATTAAAATTCAAACTCACCAGGGTTTGGCGCCAAACTTCCCGCAAAGTGACGACGACCACCTAGCACCTTACTCGCCGCGCGAATGATATTTTTGTTCACTGTTAGTAATGTTCTCCCCTCCGATTACCTCACCGCCCCACCGTTTCTGTATTGTATTTACCAGACATAAACATCGTATGTGCGCTACTTGCGTTGTGTGTTTATAGAATAACGCAATAAAATAATGATTTTATGCAACAAATAAAGAGCGTAGGAGATAGTACTATGTTTATTTCTAGAATATTGTTAATCTTTCTTAAATAAGTACAAGGTATAAACAACGTAAGTGGCTCATATAATCATTATGTTTTGTAAGTTGAGCCGACAGTTGAAGGTACTGCTATAAACAACGTTAGTGATCGTGCGATACTTATGACTAGGAGATTGATTAAAATCTCTGAGCGTAGTGGACAATACGTTGTTTATGTTTAGAAATAAAGTGAAAATTGTGCACGTACGATGTTTATACTTATGTTTTTTTTATTTCTATCAAACATACAGAAAAATGGATAATTTTTCCAGATAGATCTCGCTTAGCTGATTACAAATATGCTAATAACTCATTTTCGCAAAAAATGTTACCTACGCTGTTTATCGTAAGAAGGGCAGTAATTTATACAGCATTTCCGCTTCTTTTGACAGAGGGTCAGCCAAAATACTGTTGATAAGGCCGGTGCGAATGGTCTCATACCTACTAAAGCAAGCTGATCTGAGTCTCTCATTCCGGACACATTCCATCAATATATGTAGTACATCCTCAACAACACCACACTCGTTGCAAGTAGGAGATTGAACCTTTTTCATTAGAAATGTAAATTTGTTTGATGGAATGTGTCCCGAGCGTAATCTAAGTGCATTTTTTAAAATATTTCTACAAAGATTTGCATTATCAATCCAGGGATAATATGATACTTGTGGTTGAATAGTTTTGTACCATACTCCTTTTTCAAGTGACCGTTCGTCAAAATATTCTTGCCATAAACTTATGCAAGTTTGCTTAATTATTTTAAAACGTTCCGAAGATAGAGGTAATACATTCAATGGAATCCCGTCTTCAATTGCCTGTTTAGCCAAATTATCTACATCATTATTTTCTTTTAGTTGTATGTGGGATGGGATCCATTGCAAAATTATTTTTCTATTACTAGATTGTAACCTCCAGATCGATTCTAATATTTTATAGGCAGTCGGTATGCCTCTCACAGAAGAGGTACAACGAGCCAAATGTTGCAGTGAGCTTTTAGAGTCAATCAAAATGACAAATCGGTCGAAATTTATTGAATTAATGTATAATAGGGCTTCCGCTATGGCAATCAATTCAATATGCATAATTGAAATATCAGAATCGATCTTGAGCTTTGTGCTACATCCAAGGTGGGGTCCAAGATCGCCGAGCCCGCTCCCGCGTTATCTTTAGACCCATCCGTAAATATTTTATACCAATTTCCATATTTTTGGTTAATAAAACTTACACAGATATTTTTAAGATTAATACAATTATATGTGCGTTTAGCCCGATCAATTTGAGGAATAGAATCATATATCACATCGCTAAGACCAATATTACTAACCCAAGTATCAAGTGAATACATGTCAAGGAGGCTACTGCTATATAATGCTACCGAACTTAACGCACACTGAGTCTGAGTAAGTAATGGCTTTTTTTTATGGGCCCAGTATTGAGAACTATTTAACACGATGCGGGACGGTACTCACTTTTTCAAACTATGTGTTATGACAGTAAAATTGCCCATACAAGTTATGACCACTGCTATATCAGTAGTGCCTTATAAGCAAAACTAATGAATAATTTACCAAGACAGTACTTCCATAGCCGTAAGCCTGCTATAGCCGTAGTGTTATATTATTACGCATGCATGGTATGTTACAACTACACTACGGTCATTCCCGTAATCGGCTATAGCCGTACCGTATTTTATAAACCTTTTACTGTCTCAAAATATGATGCTACGGTTATTGCTGTATATTGGTGTCTGATGTAGTTTTTAAAATAAAACCAAAATGTACAAGAATACTCATCATTTATTGAAACACATAAAGTAGTATTTAGTTGTTTTCTATCCTCGATAACTAATTTTTTTATAGCAATGATACTTATTATAAAAACAAATTATTTGAACCAAAATCTAGTCTTCCTCATTATTTGCATGCAAAATGTGCCAATCTTCGAAACATTCGGGACACAAAGGTGTTCTTTTTATACATCCCTTGCATACATATTTAGTTTCCTTTCGTTTGTTTACTTTAGTGCACAGTTTGCAATTCAAATATTTAAATTTTCTTTTGCTGCCATCAGAGGTAGTTGAAAGGGGCATCACGACTGGCCAGTGACCTCTCATTGCTGTTACGCTACATTCTTCCACAACATTTTGCCAAAATCTTCGGCTACTGTACACACTATCTTTTCTTACCACATCGGGACCCTTTACATCATCAGAAATTTTACACATTTCCTTTATCAATTGATCTCTGAACTCAATGGACTTATATTTAGCATTCTTTTTTACATAAGTCTTATACAGATAAAATGTGTTCCAGACAGCTATGTCGAGGCAGTGAAAGATAACCCTCTTGTACCACCTTATGGTTTTACGGGGGGACGAGTAATATGAAGTCATCTGATCAACTCTATCTACTCCGCCCATAAAAGAGTTATAAGCAGCTACTTCAGCGGGTTTAGTAGCAACTTTTCCATGACGATTTGGCACTTGTACCATCTTTGGGTGATCCCGGGTAGAAATTGTATAAACCGGTCTTTTATCTCTCCACATCGATATATAAATTTGGCCTTTGCGATACCAGTAATGATCTCCTTTTTTTAGTTTTAGACTTGTTAGTGCTCTTGGGTTGCCTTTACGATTTTTTCGTAGTGTCCCACAAGAGTGTGTCCGCAAACCAAGTAACTTTTGCGACAGCTCCACGGAATTGTAAAAGTTGTCCATGAAAACATGGTGACCTTTGAGCATATACGGCTCCAATAATTTCAGCACGATATTTTGAGTCTTCTTTCCTGTCTCTGAATCATCTCTACCACGGTACATAATCATATCAAGGACATAACCGCTCGCAGTTGTGAGGACGTAGAATTTGATACCATACTTCGCTTTCTTCGACTTTATGTATTGTCGAAAGTATATTCGACCCCGGAATAGAATAAGGGATTCGTCTATCGATAATTCTTTTGAAGGACCGTAGATAAGCTGAAAGTTATTATTTAGAGCTTTGATAAAATCAAGAACTTTGTGTTCACCCTTTGCTTGATCATCCGCTACACACAGACATCTTATGATTTGTTCGAGCCTTCTACCAGATGTTATATGTTGAAAAAACGGATGGTAGTACAGCGGATCATTGGAAAAAAAAATCGTCTGACGGGGAATTTCAATTGCCCTTGAAGAAGGCATAAACCTAAAACAGATAACATTTCCTGCCTATCCACAGGTCGAAATTTGTAATGACGACTGTTCCTAGTGCGTGGCCCATCTTGACTAGTTAGTTTTTCACCATATTTATTTGTGCAATCAACCATTTGATCGAGTAGGCTTTCAGGAAAAACCAATTTGAACATATCTAGTGGCGTATGAATGAGATTTACATCAAACTTTGGTCCTGTTGACGACTCATCAAAGTGGAAGTCTGTAATTGGTATAGTAGTTTTTGACCATCCTTCATCGTTATGGAGCTGTTCTGAATCGGTGGCTACTTGGGCAGCAGGTTGTTCAACCTCTGGAGACGGTAGGAATATGTCCATATCGTAAGGCTCAAAATTATCACGGGCTGCTTGTGCACTAGGCTGTTCCACGTCCGGAGACTGAAAATCGATGTCCAAGTCGTTGCGCTGTATAATATCTCTGGCTCCTTGAGCAACAGGCTGTTCGTCCTCTGGAGACTGAAGGGCTGGATTCACTGCAGCGGCATCTTCTTGGGATAGCAGAGATGGACTTACCGGTGAATTGCTGTCGTTACTACCCGAAGAATAATAACGACGGTGTGCTCCGATTCCATTGAACCCGATTTCATCCTCAGAAGTATCCGATCTGGCAGATGGAAGATATTCTTCGTCAGAGCCATACTCCCCTTCGTCATCGTGGTACGGATCTTCATTTTCGCTCGATTCCAGCGTCGAAACATCTTCCAGAAGACGGCTAATGCGATTTGAATTCATCTAAAACATAATAAATGGTCATTCATTTACACATCCAAATGAGCGTTTTAGAAATTCATTTATCAGTCTACACTACCTTGTTTACTAAGCTTAGTGGCCCAATGAACCGTAGTAAGCACAAATAACAGTCAAAATACTTACATTTCTCTTGCTACTCCATAAAGTTGGTCACAGAAAATTGCCGCGAAAAAGAACGTGAGTCGACCTCCTCAAGACGCGCGTGGCGTGACACTACTCAAACCGTCGCATATAATCTGCATAGACCGAACTACGGGCATTACCGTAGTGTGCGTGCAAGGACTTCATAGAAAACGCACCCACACCTTTATTTTCAATGTGTGATTGTGTGCGTCCAAATGCTTCTATACATTTGAGAGACTGATGTGATACGACAGTAAAAACGGTTTTCCTTGATGCTCCATACGAAATTTTGCTGCATTGACCGTACCTCAGTTCAAAATAGTTTAAACTTTTACGGTGGTGCCCGTACTGTCATATTCAAACATCGAAAATCTACTGCTAATGCAGTACATCCCACATCGTGTTAAAGGTATTAGTTCCTGAATTATATTAATAACGCTACTATTAGATAAAGATTTACATTTTAACCAATATTTTCCGGCAAGGAAATTCCTACGAATCTGAAGAGGTGGCAGGCTCAGTTCATTCTCCATCACATGAATAGGGGTGCTTCTTATAAAACCTCCGATAACACGCATTGCTTGGTTCTGAATCCTGTCTAATTTCAATAAAGTAGTACGGCAGCTATTATCGTATAAGAAACTCGCATAATCTATTCTACTTCTAATTATAGCTATGTATAGGCGACGCAAGTGTCTTTGATGAATACCCCACCCCGGCCCTGATAATACTTTTAGAAGGTTAATGTATTTTGATACTTTATGAATAGTCTCATTGATGTGCTTTTTCCATCTAAGGGAGCTATCCAACCATATACCCAAATATTTATAATGATTAGTTATTGGTAAGGATTGGTTGTTAATTCTAAAATCAACGGCACTACGAAAACACCCTTTCTTAAAAATACACAATTTACTTTTAGTAGGAGATATACCTAAACCTAGCTCACTAAGCATACGATCAAGATTTAGACAAGCAGATTGGAGTTCATTAATAGCAGAATCTATTTTATTTTTTGTTATGTACAAAACAAAGTCGTCGGCATACTGAGAAATTCTTACGTTTTGAATGTTTTTACAAATATTAATAGTTGCCGCATTAAAAAGAAGGGGCGAGAGAGGGTCCCCTTGGGCCAGGCCTCTTCCCGTAGATTGAACTAGCTTGTACCCATCTACTTCAATTTTTAAATGCCTATGTTTTAAATATGACCATAGGTAATTACATATCCTAACCCCTATTCCTAGCTGATTTAATATGACTAATAAGCAGCTCACATCCACATTATTATAAGCGCTATCAATATCGATAAAACAGGCAGCAGTTAACATATTTTTAGAAAACCCAATTTGAATTTGTGATACTAAACTAGTAAGGTTATCAAAACAAGATCGAGCTTTACGAAAACCTACCATACTATTAGGAAACATTAAATTTTTTTCTAAATACCATTCCATCCTTTTGTTGATTATTGAATGAAAGATTTTAGAGGCAGGAAATAAGAGATATTGGCCTAAGGGCAGAGTGAGAAGTTAAGTCTCTGCCTGGTTTTGGAATGGGAATTATTTTAACATGGCGCCACTGTACCGGTACAAACCCGAAATGTAAGCAGATATTGTAAAATTTTACTAATATATTTTTGGCTATTAATGGTAAATGTTTAATCATAGAAAAAGATATTTCGTCACTGCCTGGCGCGGTATCGGTTTTTTTAATAGAATTTTCTAACTCATGAATGGTAACGTCAGATTGTAATGCAGTATTATTTGAATTAAATTGTGGTTGAGTAGGACACACGTAATCTGGCGTTAAACTATCGAGTAATCTCATGGCATTATCTTTGTCCACACAGTGTGAAGGCGCAGCCGAGTGATGACCTTTTAACCATCTCATTTGTCTCCACATGTCAGGCGATGAGGTGGTTTCATCAATGGAAGTACAAAATTTTTGCCAAGACTTTGTTTTAGCCAATCTTATGGCTCGTTGCGCATCTGCAATTTTTTCTTGTAATATATTATAATTTGCTGGCGATGGGCATCGTCTAAAATTGGCCAAAGCAAGACGACGCGTGGCCACTACTTTAGATAACTCAGCATTCCAGTATGCTTTGGGCCTAAATTTATTGCATAAGTGCTGCGGGATTATTTTATAAGGGATACATTTATTAGCCGCTGCCTGTAGTGTACATTCAAACATGTCATAAGACTCCTGATAATTATCCGAAATGTGATAGTCAGCAAATGAATTTTCTATAAGCGTTGCGTAAGAGGTCCAATCACTCAATTTATAATTTCGTTTTTTGATAGTGTTTCGTTAAATATCTAAATTAATTGATAGCTTTATCACAAAGTGATCACTACCTAAAGATTCATTTGTAACTTTCCATGAAAATAATGTAGATAATTCTGTAGAAACAAAAGAGATATCCGGGGACGTCTTACGTAATACACCGTCTACAAGCTGAATTCTTGTCGGATCTCCATTATTTAAATGTACAAAATTATGTTCTAACATAGAATCAAATATTTTTGATCCTCTCGAGTCCGTCTTATTGCTCCAATTTGTATGATGAGCATTAAAATCGCCCAAAATTAGGCTTTTTCTACCTACAAGTGAAAATATGTAGTCCCAATCATTTTGCGTAGTTCTCACCGTAGAAGTGCAATAAACCGATAAAATGTTCTCAATATGCCGACAGTTCAATATTTTGACATGTACAAGTTCTATGCCTACATTAGGGCAATGAGTTATGCAAGCGGTACTTTTAACTGACTTATGCGTTAAAATTGCTACTCCACCGTGCTCATCTGACCTATCTAATCTAAAGATATTATAACTTTGAATATTAAAATAACTGTCGGGTTCTAGCCAAGTTTCGCTTAACACGGCTAGATGAATTTTTTCCTGAGCAAGCATCGTTTCAAGTGTCACAGATTTCGGCCGTAAACTTCTACAGTTCCATTGTAATATATTCATATTTACATAAAGAATATTGTTATCCATCATTAACAAACATGTTAATGAAGGAGCCAGCCGAAAATCCACTGACTACTTTGTTGATTAACCATTCTGCACACATCGCCACTACATATTTTATTTTATCTTGAAATGAATCCCTACTTACCACAATGCGGTATATTTTTTTAATTAATTGAATAAAGCTTATGTCACTTATCTTACTATCTCGCGGGATTTTAGGGGTTTCACCAGGTTGTGTAAAGTCCACTGAGTGCTCCGAATCATTATCCCAATTAGTCTCCATCGATTGCGGGGCAGGGGAGGGGGGTCTACCTTGTTTACGGCGTCTGTTCTTCTGTTTTCGAGTTTGCACAGTAGTAAACAGATTTTCTTCCTCGGGATTAGATACGGACGCGGGAATATGAGCGGGCGCGAGCGCGGACGCGGACGTTGATGCGGGAGGGGTTTTAAACAATTGGGACATTAATATTCCTTGGTGTATTGGGGAAACATTCATCTCAATCACCGACTCATGGTCACGCGAAGTAGGTACAGGGTTCCGTGCTGTACTCGTTGTTAGGGGAGGGCCCGGAGATAGGTCTCTGTCAGGGATAGGGGTTGGTGGGACGTACATTGTGAGAGCTTGTCTATAAGTGCAGTTGAACTCTGCCATTAATTCTCTTACTTTTCTCTCTTTCTTAAATAGAGGGCATATCTTTTGAAGAGCCATATGATTTCCGGTACAATTAACACATCTAAACGATGTCGCCTCACAGTTTTCATGGTTTTTAGTACACTTCGGACATACAGATTTTTTCGAAGGACAAAACATTCTCACGTGGCCAAACTTCCAACATCGTGAGCATTGGGTAACGGGGAATATAAAGGGTTCCACTTTAACTCTCATGCCATGTATAAATACGTGTGTAGGAAGTGATGATCCTTTGAAATCAATCCGGACTACTTCACATTTTACTCAACCAGCGGCGTTATCATTTTCATATTTTCTCTTATTAAGTCTTTTTGCTGACAGAATCTCCACATTACTTGACAAACTCTTTACTATTTCCTCTTCCGTGAAGTCTAATTCAATATCTTTAATAACCCCGTATGACACTCCTACTTCCGAAGTCTTCTGGCATTTCCATACCATTTCGCTCAATGACTCACACTGAATAAATTGGTCAGCATAAACTTCCCGGTCAAATGTAATCAATATTTTATTTTGGTGAACATACTTGACACGATGGATCCCATTAATGTTGTTATCCTTAAAAATCTTAGCTTATGCAAATTGCTTAGGCATTGCAGACGTGGATGTCACATGAACTTGAGCCATTTCTTCGTCTTCATGTCTCGATGAGGTGGAGGGCTCGGTCGGTTTATTAGCAGCTCGAATAATCTTACGCCTTCTTCCTACTGTATTCCAGCCTTCCTCTGACGAGCTTCTCTTTCTACTTATTTCTTCTAACTCCATATTTGCTATTTCATTCACATCATCACTGCATTCCAATCCTTCTTGTATTATATTAACTCCCGATAAACTGGTCACTTCACTACGCTCCATGCTAACTTCGACTGTATCATCTACGTTATAAGGTTCATTAGCCATGGCGCGATGAGCCCGACCTAGGTAAGGCGGGCCCTTCGCTTATCGCAATTTAACTAGTTATTGATATTACACGCAAAACGACCTAATTGCTCGAGATGTCCGTAAGCAATGAAAATAATAATTAATTGCACGAACGCCGACACGTGCCAAAGTGCCCGCTTTCTTACACTAGGGCTGGGAAAACATTACCGGAAAGGTATCAATACCGGTTCTGACTTTCGGTGTTGGACGATCCGAAATTGGATTAGCTAGTTAGGATACACAAGTCGACCTAATAAAAGCTTGTTCAAAACATCGTAAATCAAAACCGAACTAGTTTTACAAAATACGCGTAGGTCAATCTGTCATACAATCTGTTAGTAGTAGTAGAGCTCTCTGTGAAAGAGTTTGTCCGGCAAAGTACTACCACCATACCTATTTCTGCTGCCAAATAATAAACTCGCATTTTTGTGTTCCGGTTTAAAGGGTAAGGGTACCCCTTAGACTTAACCCTTTCGACTCAGAACTGTGGAAACAATGTAGTGTAATTATTGATCGAGCCAAGCGAGATCTCTAAATCAACTTGGGCAAATCGACGTTGTATGAATGTATGTATGTTTGTTCGCGGATAACTTTCGAAGCGTTTATTCGATTATCGTGTAATTTTATACATAGATAGGTAGTGATGGCGCAATTTTGGTGGGACTAAATGAGCTAAAAACGTTGGGGTTTGTCGAGATATTGGGGTTCTAAATGAAACAATTAGGTCAAGTGGGAAGTCAAATGAAATATTCATTGGTACATTTAGACTCCGTTTTTATTTTTGGTAAAGTTTTTATAGTTTTTGAGTTATTAGCCATAATAAAAATTGAACTTTGACAAAATTCACAGGGTACACCATTGACCCTACAGTGCTGTAATTTGGTATGCGTGTAGCTTAAGTGACAAAAAAGGCAAAAGTTTGAAACCCAGAATAACTGCAATTTGTACCCCAAAAAAGAATAACCAAAAACATGAACTCCCGTTACCTGTAATTTTAGTGAAACTGTAGGTCAAGTTAGTTGGTTATTTATTTTGTGGCCATATTTTGATAGTCACGATGATCGGATCAACGCTTCGTAAGTTATACTCGGACAAACGAACAAACAACGGCGATTTGCCTAAGTTGATTTAGAGATCTCGCTACACTCGATTAAAAAAAAAGATTTTATTCAAATACAATCGATTCAAACATTTACGTTAATACCGGTAACCGGTGTAGCGAGGTATTGTAAGCCGTACATCCCTTCGCGCGGCATATCAAAAAGAACTCGAAAGAATAAGCGGTTAGTCAAAGGTGCCGCTTCGATTCTTTGAGCTCGCCGCCCCCAATAGGTTCTTTGTTTTGTAAACAGGGCTATGACCCAATGATACCTACTCATTAAATCACAGCTGTTATTGCCTTTGTTAGATGTAATTTGCATGTTCTTTTTTGTGAATTAAACTTTATTCTTAAGATAAATAGATAAAGATAAAGATTAATTTATTTGCGATACATGGGTTACATCAGTTGGTAATACAATAGTCTCAAGTACAGCCATGACCAGCATACAAGCATTCAAAATTATTTAACCAATTCTTATTCTTCTTATTCTTCTCTTCTTCTTCGGCAGAAACCAGAATTGAAAAAAGACTCATCAATTTTGACAATGCACTAGATACCTATCTCTCAAAGAATTGGATAAAGTAAGACCTACCTAATTGGAATAATTTCAATAAGTTTACCGTGGCTAAAGTGGGCAGTTTGCAGATAACCAATCCCGGGTCTACAATTTCTAGGCGTTTCCAGGCCAATGTCCACCTAAGCGCAGATTTGTAGAGATGAGAATACCATGGGAAAATAACTACAGTAGAACTCCAATTATCTAAATTAATGGGGACCGGGACCCATTCGGATAATCAAATATTCGGATAATCGGAGTTTTTTTAAAAAAATTGCCATTGGAGAGAAAAAAAGCTACGTTTTGATATTGCACTATTTTTTTATTGAATTAAATGAAAGAAACATGATATTTTCACATGTGTTAAATATAAATAAAATGTACCTACTTATGTACAAGTTTAGAAATAAAAATCATTGTTTTTCAAACATCTCCGTCAATGTAAACTGTTTTGCGGTCTTCATCCGTTTTCGGGCAGCCAGGTCACGCATTCGCTTGACGGTGAGCAGTTGCAAGTGGTCACACTCGGGCTGATGCTCCATCCACTTCAAAGCAGTCTCGAGGCCGGCAAATGCTTCACTAGCTGATGGTCCAGCGTCTACTTCAATATCAGCAGAAAGTTCTTCTTCCACTTCCACTTCAACATCTTCTCTCACACTTTCAACAATTTCATCGTCATTGAGAATTTGAAAACCAGGGTCAGACGTGTCACAAGCCATCCACTCTCCTACATCTTCAGCACTTACTTCTGTACAACCAGGAATTTTTACAATCATTTTTCTTATTTCCTCTAGTGGCAACGCATCTTCATCATCTTCGTCCTCTCCATTTTCTTGTTTCTCATTTTCTTCAGATTCTTTTTTTTTGTTCTTCTCAGACGGTAGGCCTTTCAGTTTATTCCACGCACGTCTTAGCGTCACTGCCGTAACCAAACTCCAAGCTTCCGCTACCATGTAACAGCAGTCCTTTAAATTTATTTTGCTATGATTTGCCAAAACGAATTCTTCATCTTCAGCACCTTCGATCAGCAGTTTTCTCAGCAGTTGCCTTCTGTAATGGCGCTTCATTGTTTCAATAACAGACTGGTCCATGGGTTGCAGCAAACTTGTAACATTGGGAGGCAAAAACGTCGTTTTAAACTGCCCATTCTCTCTTTCCAACAGTTCTGCTGTAGGATGAGTGGGTGCGTTATCAACAATTAAAAGCACCTTACTGCCTTCTTTTCCCACCGATTTTTGGTGCTTTTTCACTTCAGGAATAAACACTTCATCATACCATTCGGTAAACAAAGCACAGTCATCCAGGCCTTGGGTTGACTTTTGTAGAAGAGTGGAAGTTTTTTTACGTTTTTAATGCTCTTGGATTTTTTGATTTTCCTATCAAGAAGTAGTAGTTTATGATTTCCAGTGGAGTTGGCACAGTTAAGCACTGTAACACGTTCTTTACTGACCTTATGTCCAGGGGCACTAGATTCCCTTTTAGAAGCCAAAGTGGTTTTTGGTAATGCTTTCTAAACAAGGCCAGTTTCATCGGCATTATAAACAAACTCCGGATCATAGGATTCTGCTGCAGTTTTAAATTTTTCAATAAAATTTTCAGCAGCTGCAGAGTCTGCTGAAAGCTTCTCACCAGCCAAATCTAACTCGCGTACACCATGCCTGAATTTAAAGTTCCTTAGCCAGCCGTTACTAGCCTTAAAAGATGAATAACCAAGCTTTTCTGCTAAGATTTTGGCTTTTTCACAAAGGATTGGACCTGAAATCGGATTTCCCATAGAACGTTGCTGCAAAAACCATTTAAACACGGCATCTTCCAAATTTTTGTTGGTTGCTGTCTTCATTGTTTTCCTGGAGGAACTTCCATCTTCATTTTCAAGCACCGAAACAAAGTTTAAAAGTGTTGACTTACTGTTTTTAATGTCACAAATTGTTGCTTGTCCAACACCATAAATCTCAGACAACTTCTTACCCGTTACACCTTTATCGAGTTGCTCTATAATTTTCAGTTTGTCCGCTAACGATAGCACAACACGTTTTCTTTTCGAAGCCATGGTAAAAAACAATACAGTATTGTACACGCACAAACAAAAGTAAGCCGTAGCGAAAGAGTAGCGTCCTCGAGCAAGGTCAATAGCACACTGACTACAATCAAAACAAACAATGACAGGTGCGCCGTGACTGCAATGCGCCGGAACTGGAGTGGGGACTCATACCACGTGCTAGAGATGGGCGAAACGATTCTTTCAACTGTGTGATTCAGATTCGATTCACTCACCAAAAAGAATCGATTCTTTTGATTGATTCTTCGATTCTTTTTTCAATAAACCTTTTCCAATTCTTCCAGATGTTATTTAAAACCAGTGAAAAATACATTGCGTTTAGCAAAATTCTCTTGCCCACCTCTACCACGTGTTGTGCCTACACTGACTTCGCGGAGGAAAGGACAATAGTGAGCGAACGCGCAAACACTGGCTTCGCGGGGGGAAGAATAATAGCGCACTTAGACTTGTTTTAGACAATTTTTTTTCTGAAAGCGATTCGGATAATCGGCGATTCGGATAGTCGGAGTTCGGCTAATTGGAGTTCTACTGTAATAGGATATCGATATTCCGACATCTCTCCGCTCAGCTTTAGTGGAAACGGTCAAGCGGCATGTCTTATTTTCTACAGTGCATTCGCATCGTGTTCTAAGCAGAGAGCGCTTAAAGAAAGGATATAAGTAGCAAATCTACGCTTTTGTGGATTAAGGCCTTTATGTCTTTGGATGTCGACTGCAAGCTTAGGCAGTAAGTTTTATATCGAATTAATCACCTAAACTTAGTCGATTTTCTTTAAAATTTGTATATATAACTAGTAGTTTTTTTTCCGAGTAGTCTTTTTTTTATGTTTTGAGAAAACGTCCCTTGAATATCGTCAGTATATTACCAAACAGCCTGTAGATAGTACTGTACATGTGTGTATTATACAGGTTGTAACAAATTAGGTGTAGGAACCGTTAGCTGGGTCTACTACTCATCATACTGAACAACTTTTGTTCTACGATTTTGCTGAAACATCAAAAAAAATTTGACTCAATACAAATTGATCAGCTGTTTGGCTACTTTCGTATGGATTTTCCAAAAAAAAATTAATATGTTAGCAAAGTCGTAGAAAAAAAGTTATTCAGTATAATGAGTAGAAGCCCCAATTAACGGGTCCTACACCTATGTTATAGGAATACTTTTTACTGCATATTACAATACATATAGATGTACTGTCCATGTGTAGGGAGTTTTCAGATGACATATGTTATTGCGTTCATAAAACTCTCAATAGATGGCGCTGATCAGGTTTGGGAATTTTAGAACAGGTACTTATATAGACAGTACACTACAGTACAGAACAGGTACTTATATAGGTAGTTATATAGATAGAGATAGGTATACTTACGCTTTCCTCCATATAATGTAGATAGTGTTGTTCGTGTGTGTATGTACATTTTCCAGAAATTCACAATAAAATTGTTATTTTTTGCAGGATACTAACGAATCGTCAGTGGAGAACACACCAAAAAAGAAGAAGTTATTAAGTAAACTGCATGTTGCTCACGATAAAATTGAAAAACAAAACAAGGAAAATAAAGATCCAAAACCACCCCCAAAAAATCCTTCACCACAACCGAGAAAGAGAATTTTAGAACAGGTACTTAAGTTATATATTTAGATAGAGATAGGTATACTTACGCTTTCCTCCATATAATGTAGATAGTGTAGATGTAGATATAATGTAGAAGTGTGTTAATGTAGATAAAGTTAGAAGGGGCTCAACCCGGATTAGATATTGGATTTTCGCCGAACGTCTGGAGTTTGCTTCGGAGTAGTGAAGTGGGCTTCGAGCTGCGCAGGCGTGGTCTCTTGCGTCTCCCGAGGCAGGAAGCAGGTCGTCTGTAGAACGGGCTCGTGGCGGTCGACTTGTGAAACAGTGTTTCAGCTACGCGGCGACTGAGAATACACCACGCTTCTCGTTGGCTCCAGTGAATTAACTTCGACGGGCGTCAGGTGTAAAGGTCCACGGTAATTGGAGAGACCGTCAAAAACTTCGCGAACTTGTAATTGACCCGAATTATCACGATCAAAAGGGCGAGGAAGTATTATCCAAAGTAATAACTTTTGTAGCTTGCAGATTAGAAGTTCTTCAGTTGAATCCAGGTAGGTAAAAGAGGGTGATTACAGACGAAACTGGCTTTATATACCCGATAAAAATCTACCGGCATCCAAAATTAAAACATCGAGTAATGTTCTAGAAATAGATGATGTAATATCCACTTGGTGATACCATCTCGCAAAATTTTGACACATCTTGTGTCATTCTCGGCAAAGACAAACTTTTACATTCAGTCATAGACCTTCATGAATTTTGTACATTTATATTTACGATTTTATTTATATTTTGTTTTTAATAAGAGAAGGATTGTTTAATTTTGTAAAATAAAGCTGATATGAATAATTAGATTATCCATCCATGAAAGTGTTGATTTCTACAAGGAGTATGCAACGACATCTGCGGTAGACTCGGCGAACTGCGTTGAAAGATGTTTGTATTTGATGTTTGAAAATCGAGTGTTTGGACAGTGAGTTCGCCGCCATACCGCTAGATGTCGTGGCATATGGTGTAATAGTGATGTCGTATTTAAAAAGATGTGTGTGTGTCTGGTGAAATGAAGGATGTAACTCGACAATGAGAATTGTGACGTTACAGTGTGTGTATGTACATCTTCCAGAAATTCATAATAAAATTGTTATTTTTGCAGGATACTAACGAATCGTCAGTGAAGAACACACCAAAAAAGAAGAAGTTATTAAGTAAACTGCATGTTGCTAAGGAAAAAATTGAAAAACAAAACAAGAAAATAAAAAGATTGAGAGAACAGAACCGTCGAAAAAAAGTAAAAATACTATCCCTGATGACGTTATTGACGTGCTTGAAACATAAATGTTTTCTTAATGATGAACAGGCTAGATCACTTGAAACAACCAACGTTACCACTCAAGAACTTTTCTCCAGACAGTTGAAGAATAAAAACGTAGTCAGAACGTCAAAATATTCCCCAGCACTGCGGAGCTTCGCTTAAACGTTACACTATTATTCGACCAAAGCCTACAATTATGTGAGAAAAGTGTTTAATCTATGCCTACCACATCCCCACACCATTCAAAAATGGTACAAAAGTATAAACGGGAGCCCTGGTTTTACTACCGAGTCTTTAGAAGCTTTAAAGTTGATAGCGAGTAAATCGAAGCATCCTCTATATTGTTGCCTCATGATCAGTGATCGGACTATAGTGTGACCATTAGTGCTGTGCACTTCCTGAGGTATGCGCGCGGCGAGACGGGGGGGAGAATCGGCTGCTGCGCTCTGTCAGTTCGCCGTCAACGCTCGTGGCGGCAGGTAGTGTTATTTGTATCGGACTGTCTATGTCAGACGCACATGAGATAAATATTCAAAGATGGGTCGTGCGTTATCTCGTGATATGAAATGGAAGATGAAGTTGAAACAGAATCTATTTCAGAATAACATTCGTTAGAATATAGAATTGTTTATATATATTAAAAATGTTCAATAAAACAAGTTCTTTGAATTATAAGTTTAGTTCTTATTTATCACCTGCATATTTTTAATAAAATATGAGTATATTTAAGTTACATTTTAATCAACTAAGTAAGTATAATATATTACAGATAGATAGCCTCCGACCATCGTCCCGCCACAAGTCTTGCCTTAGAAATGCAAACTGATATCGTAAGATATGTCCGACATGTATTGATCTCATGTGAACTCATGCAGTTTTTTCTTTGCTTCCCACCTCGCCGCGCATACCTCAGGGAGTGCACAGCACTAATGGTCACACTATAGGTAGAGCTATTTTGTGTACTTGCCAAATGTAAGAATAATATGGATATTCCCAAAATCCCGGGATTTGCTTTTGAAGTAGAAAAATAATAAAAAGCTATTTACGCCTTAAGGAGTAATGAAAGAATACACTTCCTCTCCGACGGGCAAGTATAAGGACGGGTTTAAGGATAGTATACTAAATAGATAGAAACTTGATTCATTAAACCACATATCGTCGTTGCAAATTTAATATCTCGTATGTGTAAAATGTAACTAGCCGAAAAAAACGATAAAAAGTACCCACCGTTTTTTTTACAAAATATATAAAATATAATAATAAAATCTTAATAATTCATTAAGTGAAATGAAACAAGAAAATTAGTAAAACTTTATGGTACAAAAAAAACTTAGCTATACTTAATAGTTTTCTAATAAAAAGGTCTTTTTTGGAAATAATTACACATAAGTCATTTTGATTGTAATTTTTTTTGCCACATGAGAGTTTTTGTTACAGGTAATCAGTATAAATAAAACAAAATAATAAGATACGATAAAGTTTATTAATGAATATGGCACAAACTTATATCACATTTCAGTATTAATAAGAACAAAAGTAATTGCGAAAAGAAATTAAAATTTTAAGAAGGTAGGTACGGTAAGGCTAGGTACCTAATCAGTTACATAAAATGCTAACAAAGTAGGATTAAGTTCCAGGCTCAAATGAAATTGCATCGTAAAACGGATGGTAGTCCTTGTCGATAACAGCTTTAAGCTCTTGTAGATGCTTGTATTTGCTTTCAGTGATTTTTAGTTTTTCCAAATACAAACGTTGTGGCAGCGAGTTATTAATAGTAGCCCTTCGCTGTGGAAGGATGGTCCATTCGTTGTTGTGTCGTAATTTGTAGAGCACAGATCCATCTGAACAATATTTCAGGCCTCTAATATCTACAACAACCGCATCTCCTTTCTTTTTTCCCGGTCTTATCGACTTAAAGTTCGATTTTATATTTTCGTAATTCAAGAAGTCAATGAATGGATTTGACATCGTAAGGGTTTCTCGGGCGAGCCTGCTGCATTCGTGTTATGTAGTCGCTAGGTGCGTAAATAGGAGGCTTGATGTACTGTTCTATAGTTGAATGCACGCTGTCAACCTCCATCATAGTGTGACCCTTTTCCAAGTACAACTGCTCAATGATCATGTTGGTTCTCTGAGACAGATCACTCAAAGCGCTTGATAAAATCTTGTTTCGATTTTGGTGGCCACACCCATCAGATATAATTATGACTCTTTCTGTTTCTGTTGGCAAATTTAATACGTAATCGACCAAACAAGAAGTAAACTCGTTAGCCGAGACCCCGCTATCAGCTTCGTGCCAAAAGTAAAGAGTTACTTTCTTGGTTCTACATTCATAAACTGAAATTATGACACTGTAATTTAAGCTTGTAATATAAAGCGCTGGCCAACAGCTTCGGTGCTAGCAAAACACTGTACATCCACTGTTATTACTACTACTTTATCATTGGCCATAGCAATAGCATCCATTTTTGCTTGACGAGCTACATTTTTTTGAGAATATGATCATCATACTCCAATTGGGAAATATTATTCGCTTTAAAGCTGCAGCACGTATCACACTGGTCTTTACGTGGATGGTGGATAGCTATGTTTTCTCGGTCCAAAATTTTTAGAAAAGTTGGTCTGCTTGCAGCGTTCAAATTAATTTCTTTACACCAGTCAACGAAAACCTCATGCATGTGTTTCTGAGATCTAAATGTCGACTCAACATACAGCTTATTGGAACTTGCTCGGCAATAATGACTAGGTACTTTTGGGACCAAGTCAATCCACGTCTTTACTATCTTTGTTAGAGGAGTGGTATACTGCGATAAAGGGACTCGATTATCTACATTTCGAGTGACTGGAACAGAGTTTGATGTGCTCAATGGGTTTTCTGTACTTGGATTACGAATAGGTGAGTCGCTACAGACAACATCACTAACCATGTCCGATTCCTTAGTCCAGCGCCTAAAACTATCCTCACCAATAGCAAGTGTATTCATAAAAAATAATCTACATACTCTCACCTTAGTAGATCCTTCATCGCTTCTGTTAAAATAAATATCGTGACCACTTTTTTTGCCGATGAAATCGACTCCCGCCGTCGACGACGTCTTATTCCTCTGCGAACTGCTGCAGCCTTCACAAACGCTTTTTTTCAGCCCAGGTCTTAAGATTCCAGAAGTAGGAATGAATCATTCTTCGTTCTTCTTCAGTAATTGTATTGCATATGAACGAGTGCTTAGATCTCGAAACCAACTTTGTGTGAGAACAGCGAGCTTTCTTCATTCTTTCAGGCTTCTAAACACACTGTTTATACCGGTTATTTACTTTTTTATAGCCTAAATAAGCTTCTCCCAATACTCTAGCCTTTTTATTTACCAATCGATGGTTTTCTTTTTTATTATCAGACTTACGCGGTCTGACCTGATGCTCGATTTCGTCGTCCGTGGGAAATGAAATGTCTTCCAGAAACCTTGTGTTATTTCTCCTCAATGATAATAATGGTACATCCTCCTCACTTTCAGATACGGACATTTGTCTAGGTAAAGCCCAGTGTGAGTCTTCTACGCTATCATCGCTACAATATGGCTGAATCGCATCTAGATCTAGCAGCGATGGCCTGTACGGTGGTGATTTCGTTGACTCATCTTGGTATTCATATACTACCCTATCACTTACCTGATAGGGATCATGTGGAGATGCACGCAAGATAGCTTCTGTAGACAACACCAGAGAAGTTCCTTCAGTATGGCTATTTTCTGGTAAATTAGCCGATGCAGGTAGTGGAAACTGAGGCGATGGTGACAACTGTTCGAATCGGTTAGACAAGGTGGCATGTATGAAAGCTGATGTAGTTATCGCCGAGGGTATTTCATCAGTATCGCTACTGTCTGGTTCTACGGCTATTGCGCGTGGTGGTGTCAAAAGTGAGGGTGACCACATTACCAAATTATCTGTCTCAACCTCAAACCCTAGATCTCCAGGCGTAATCAGGGAATGGTTTGGCTCTAGAGAATATGAATTCTTCGACGTTAAATTGACATTTTCAGTGGGAGATACAGGTCCAGGTATAAAAACATCAGGTTGCGAGATAGTTGAATTCCTTGAAATTTTATCGTCGTATATATTGACGGTAGTTCCAGGTTTTATCACTGAAACACCAGGCGGCGCGGAAAGCGAATTTTTCGAAACAAAGTTCCTGTTTTTGGCACTACACTCAGGGTTTAGCACTAAATTCAACAGCCGGTATCCCCGGCTACTTTTTATGTTCATATTAATTATTGTAGGTCATTAGCACACTAAAGGATAACTTAGAAACCACTCATTTAAAGTTTTTACAATGGGTTACTTTTACGCAACGCAAGTAGAAGTGCACTGATACATTGTTTTGTTTCTATCTCACTCGAAAGCGCGCAGGGTACAATACATCGCGCTCTTTCATAAAGAAATTACGCGCGAAACTAGATCAAACCTGTCAGGGGCTCCCCACATAAGAGTTTTTGTGTTACAATTATTTGAAAACAAAGACCTCTTATGTGTATACAGCGCACATGAGAGATTTTGATGGACAATAAAATGTAAGGTAACACATGGGATAAATTAATTTTAAAGCATATCTCACTCAAACAATAAGATATTCACATAAGAGTATTTGCAGACGGTGGCTCATTTAAGTAGCCAACCAAAAAAAAGAAAAAGTGATTTTCACCAAAAATGTCACATGAGAGATTTTGAATTTACAACGTCGATATATTTTTTTATTTAACAATTTCTTCATACAAGACTCAACAATCATTTAACATTATCATTCTGAAGTTGTACAAGAACATATTACCATACAAATTATTTGTTCCTCAAATAATTAAAATATACAAACAGAACAAGCTATATGTATTAACAATAAAATCCTGATTAAATTGATAACACGTTAAACAATAATTTACTTATTCAAACCAAAAATGTAATTCTTGGAGAATTTGAAGAAAAATTGACAAAAAATGAAGTAAATGATGAAATTTTGTCTAATATGTGGTTCCACTAACATCCACAGATGTCGAACGCTCCTTTTCTTGGTGCAGTAAATAGTACAGCTAGCAGTGTCAAAAATCAGCTCAGGATAGTCGCGTATCCACTTTTCAACTGTTTCAGGCTTGACAGAACTTGACGCCATGTCGAAGTACTTCACCTGAATCAAAATGTCATAAAATTAGAAATGCTGAGTAGTCACATCAACACTAAGCGGTAAAAACATACTGATCTGTTGTAAAAATATGTATTCTTAGTGCAAGTTTAAAAATGCAAAGGCAATTAAAACTTTTTAATTTACGCTAAGAGAGGGTACGGTTAATTGAACGCAAGTAGTACACTCACTTTAAAATTAGATCGTATATGTCGCACACCCAGAACAACACTGCACTAAGTCAAAATAGCACATTTTTCAGAATCAACGAAAAACCGTTTTCTTCTTTTGTATCAAAGATAATTGCCAAGTTCTTGATTATTATTGTAACAAATCCAAAGTGAATCAGAATTATATAGTTTATTCGCGTAAATAAGCGTATTCAAAGCGAAAATGTGATGTTTTTAACTTATTTCACTATTGTTAAATTATTGATTAATATAAAAAAGAATTATTTCGAGTTACATACTTGTTACTGATTAAAGCTGAAATAATGCACTATTATTCTACCGACTATTGGTTTAGAGTAAATATTCAATACTGACCTATTTATTATGTTTTCAGAAATAATACTGTCTAAAAATGTATTGAGTAAAATAAAAGACAAATTATTAAGAAATCACATCTTATTATTGTCTGTTTGAGATTTACTACTCCAAAACAGGAACCAAATTACGTGGTATAGTATCCAAACACAAAAAAGCTTAACAAATTTCGTAAGAAAATGATTTCTAAAATGGACAATTATTTACATTGAACGTTTTTGTAATAATGCACAGGACAAAGAGTCACGAGTAGATACTCTACAATATGACACAGTAGGTACATAATAATAAAAACTGTTATAAAATATTAAATAATTAATATAATTATTAATATAACTTAAGTTACTTAATGATAATAAGTCTTTACCAATAACAGTCTTATTAAGTTTACTTATACATACAACAAATTAGATATATTAATTGACTTGAACTTAAAACAAATAAGTAAGTACCCTAGTAAGTACAACCTCGGGATAAAACGTATTACTAATGTTCCTACCTTTATACACTTTTTTTAATTACTATAATTTTTCTGATTTTTGATGTAGAAATTGCTTTAATTTTTCCAATTATTAGGTTAAATGCAGCGTTTAATTTTTAAGCTACTCTAAATTTAATGCAGCCTTATAATAGGAGTTGACGTAACCGACAGGAATTATGTTTTTGTCGATTAACTCCTTAATATCTCTCTTTTTGTTTTCAGCAAGAAGTTGTTTTTCTGTATATGCTTTAAGCAACAGTGGAGAAAACCCTTGATCTCTGTAGCGCCTTGAACGATTTCGGACATAAACTTTTTTAAAATTGGCATCTTCGTACGATGTTTTGTAGAAGAAAGCCAGATGATGTTGCTTTTCAACGCGTAGTTGTTTAATGTCATGCCATTTGAGTTGAATATTATCCTCATCCATATTAAAATTATTGCCCCAAGCTTCCTGGAGGACTTTGAGGTCGTAAAAATCGTCGTGTGTAAGCTCTTTTACAACGTACGGCGGTCCAGTTTTTTTGGCACTGCGAATTAAAGTGGCATATTGCTGTGGGCTGTATATTGAGCCAGCTTTTAAATATCGTTTAATCTGTTTTTCTATTACGCTGTGGACGTTGTCTCCTTCGTTTTGTGAATGGCCACGGATCAAATATTTGTGGGTTATAGAATGGACCCTCGGCATATTATTTACTGCATAAGCATAGACGGATAGCAAGAATTTATTCTTTTGCTGCCCACAGCAATTGTCACTATAGAATATAATGTCTACATCAGTATTAGGATCACTTTTTTCAATTACCATCTCAATATAATTAAGGATACAACTTCATATCTCAACTGCCCCACGCTTTGCTTCGGTTTCGTCCCAGAAATAACAAACCACATCTTTTGCTTTTAACGCCGGTTGCAGACCGAAAACTAAGCTATTCCAAAGCTAAGCTAGGGAAGCTAGGCTAAGCCAAACTAAGCTAAGATAGAAATAAATGGCGTGCACACAAAGAGCTAAGCCAAAGCTCAGTTAGTGTTGCAGAGTTCAATTAGACGGACGTCAGGCGATTGCTATGAATATAATCGATGAAGAAAGTTCCGATGATGAATACGTTACACATAGAAAAAGAAGATTAATACTGACTTATTATTATTATATAAGAAAAGGACATTCTAGACCTTGGATATGTCAACACATTGAATCTCGGCACGCAAGTGGAGAGTTTAGAACTTTATTTTACGAATTAGATGATGAACATTTTCAGTTATATTATCGTGTTACAAGAGTTCAGTTTTATGATTTGTTATCATTGATTATCGGAGATATTACTAAACAAGATACTAACTATCGGAAGGCTATAACCCCAGAAGAAAGATTAGCTATTTGTTTAAGGTAAGCAAAACAATTTTAATTAAAAAAAAAAAAAATTATATTTGTTATTGGTAAATGCCAAAAGGTTACAAATTATCTAAGTTATCGTTTTGAGTTGGCGTCGAAAATGTGGATGATGATGAGTACCCATATTGATAAGTCTGCCTAGACAAATAACTTTCATAATTTTCCTCTGCTTCGTTTACAATTTGAAAAAGCTTTTTTTTTACATCTCTTTGTATCCAATCGGGAAGCTTTTTAGTTGACTCGCACATACTGTCAAAAAATAAATTTAACGGATGTCTGTGTTTCTCCGCCTCTTTTGCCTCCTCAGCCTTCCGTTGCTCTCTCTGCTCACATCGCTTCATAAAATCGTTATCGACTTTCTGAAGTAAGTCGTTTAATGATGCTTCATCGGCATCTTTTCTTTTTTTTTTCCTTGGTGGTTCGGAAGTATTTTCATAATCATCATTCGGAATTTCTTCGAAAATCTCAGTCAATTCGGTTGATGTACCGGGCAAAGTATTTTGACTTTGAGTTGATGTACTGGCCAAAGTATTTTTATCATTAATTGATACGTTACCAGTTCTCTTACGGGTTTTCATGTGGGGTAAAAGAAATTCGAGTAACTCGGCATATTTCCAGTTATTTGCCGGAGAAGCAGCCTGACCACTTGTACTGGCTTTCATCCTTTTGAGTGACTCTCGATGACTATCACGTAATTTTTTCCACTCATTCTTCACAGTTTTCACTGTAACAAACACCAAGTCAAACTTAGTAATAAATATTTATGTGTTTCAGGTTTTTAGCTACTGGCGACTCTTTTAGAAAAATTGGATACAATTACAGAGTGGGTAATAATACAGTTTCTTTGATTGTTAAAGATGTGTGCAATGCACTTTGGATTCATTTGCAACCAATATATATGAAGTTACCGACAGAAAGTGAATGGGAAGTTATTGCAGAAGACTTTAATGATAAATGGCAATTCCCTAACTGCCTTGGTGCCGTGGATGGGAAGCATATCTCAATAAAATGCCCTCCTCAGTCGGGTTCTAATTATTTTAATTATAAAAAATTTTATTCTGTCGTCCTTCTCGCAGTCGTTGATGCACACAAAAGATTTATTATAATAGACGTTGGTTCAATGGGCCGATTTAGCGATGGAGGTATTTTTGCAGATAGTGCATTTGGCCACAAATTACAAAACGGGCAATTAAACTTGCCCAATCATAAACCTTTAACGCCTGATGGCGATCCAACACCTTTTGTGTTTATAGGTGATCAAGCATTCCCATTACAAAAACACTTTATGAGGCCGTACCCACGGAGTACATGTTTAGATAACAGAGCAAAAAACACCTTTAACTATCGTCTCAGTAGAGCACGAAATGTAGTAGAAAATGCGTTCGGCATATTAACAGCGCGATTTCGTGTGTTTCGTCGACCATTTGAATGTCAATTGGAACTAGTGGACGTCATTACAAAGACTACCTGTGTCTTGCACAATTATTTAATGTCTTCAAGAACGACAACTAGTAACGCCAATACCGTCAATATTGAAGAACAGCAAACTTTAAGATCGGTACAATACGACAACTTACGAGCAACTAGAGAAGCATTTCGTGTCAGAGAGTTATTTTGTAATTATTTTAATAATGTAAATTAGATTAAACTTGAAATAAAAAATAATTAAACTCACCGTCTGGTATGTCTGGATTACTTATTTCCTCCACTATTTGTTTCCATACAACATCCTTTTTAATTAAATTGTGATAGTCCTTTAACTGTGTGTTCCATAACACAGGAAACTGTTTAACGACTTCGATAAATTGCTCCATATTCGCTACGAAACGACCGTGCGTACGACAAAGGACACTGGACAGTACTGGCGAAGGATGTGCGAAGGGCGTGCGGGGAAGGCGGGAGGGACATAGCTTAGCTCGCGTAGCTGCGCATCGGCATACACAACTAACTTAGCTTCGCATATTTTAGTTAGCTCACATAGTTTGCGGTCTGCACACAAGTATGGAAAACTGCGTCAGCTACGCGAGCTAAGCTAAACTAACTTAGCTTAGTTCTTGGTCTGCAACCGGCATAAGTCACTTACAGTAAAGTTTAGACAGTTGATTCTCGATTTATAAAAAAACAGAGAAACTTGGCCTTTGGGAATCTGCATAACTGCTTGCAGGTCGTATACTGCTACGATGACGTCTTTCCTGTTTTTGTCAGCGTCTTTTTCCAATCTGGATAGTTCCTTTTCCTGGAAGTGGTTATCATAATTTTCCTGTAGCTTAGCCTTACCCTCAACATCGGCATTTTTGTAGCTTTCACATAGGTCACATTGATCTTTTTTCGGCACATAAAAAGAGATATTGAATTCCTCATTGAATATCCTACTAAATGTTGAAGCTGAAGCAACTGGTAAATTGTTTTGTTCTCGAAGTTGTTTATAGTCACGATGCAAGTCTGCCAAACATTTTTCACTCGATATAAATTCTCTTGTAGTTTGAGCCCTTAGGTAATGAGATTCTATTCGTGGAATAGAATTTATGAAATTGATCACACTGTCTTTTATTTCAGTGTCTATTTTGCGCTGATTACCATGCTTGCCTCGAGCATCAGCTTCTATAAAACCATCATCTGTTTTCTTTAAAAGGGCTGTCTTGATATATCTATCACATATGTCCAGCGTAGGTTTAAAAAACTCTTTGCATACCCTAATCCTTGAATTGTCTCTTCCAAAATAATACGCTGAATTCAAGGCCCTTAATTTTTGGGACGTAATGTACCTATACTTTGGCTTAATTTCGTGTGTATGCCTTACGATATATTCTCTTTGTCTTTCCAGATCACCTATCTGCCAATACTTTTTGAAAATATCCTTCCTTTCCTTTTCGTTTATCTTCGTTTTGCATTTTAGCTTACATTTGTCACCACATGGTGGACGGATTTGACGCTCAGCAATCTGTTTTGTTGGGTTTGATAAAGAAACATACGCGTTACCTGTATTCCTCAATGTCTTAGCGATCTTGGATTTCCACCCAGAAGGGTTTCGTCTTCTTTTCCTTGTTAATTTGGGATCGTTTGCTGTTTGCGCAATGTCAGTGGCAGCAGATGTTGAGAGTATATCCGTTGAAGTGGAGGCAGAATCAACTTGTGTATCGACTGCAGAAAGACCTGATCTATTGGATTCATTGTCAGATGAGCTGCTTGAGCTACTGGAGCTTGATGATGAGGAGCTCGAGGTGGAAGAGGTAGATTTTCTTCTAGGAACTACAAGGGGTCGAGTTTTTTGTTTGGTAAGCAAAGAAAAAGTGGGATCTGTATCCGAATCATCTATAAAATCACTACTCTGATCCGATAAAATAGGAGGCGGTATTTCTGTTGCCTCCCTATTTTCTCCAGGATTTGATGGATCAGGATCTGAGGCTGAAATGACGCACGCTGCAATCGCTTGTGATGGAATAGTTGACGCTACTATGGTTGAATATTCAACGTCCTTTTCAGTACTCGTTTCTATACTGCTTTGTGGAACAGTTAACATGGCTTCTTCTATGGTTGCGATCTTTGCTAAAATAGAAAGTGGTATTTTTGTAACCTTCCTATTTTCTCCAGGATTCCATAAACCAAAATCTGAGGCTGAAACTGCAACGATAGGATTGGCGGACGCAGCCATGGTTGAATTTTCAACGTCTTTTTCAGTACTCCTCTCCATACTGCTTTGTGGAGCAGTTGACCAGGTTTCTTCCGCAGTGGCCCTCGTTGCTTTATTGAGCAACATTAGGCCACGACCCTTCTTCATCTGCCAAATAACAAATAAAAAAATAATTAATTCACAAACAGTGCATTATCTCAAAAACAACTTTAATCCACTAGTAAAATTAAAAAAAATACAAGTCTAAATGACTTTTCTTTTAACATGGAACATTAGTTAATATTCTGAGCATGAAAAATTAATTTATTATGATTTTTGAACAATATAGGGCATAATTTAAATCTACCATCAATAGTGCATCATCTACCTAATTTTCACCTTTATCAAACAATAGTGACTTATTTTGGAATAATAAAAAAAACTAACATACCTTCGCCAACAATACAGTAGTATTTCGAAATAACACCAAAACGCAGCATCAATAAATTCATCAACACAGAATTAAAACTAAATAACGCGACATAATTTTATGATTGTATTCAACAACACCGAATTATCACGAAATAATTCACTATTGCAAAACAGCGTTACGTACTGTTCCCTTCGATGACAAGTTGCAACTAGAATTAAATTCGTGTTTGTGGTATGACCTTGCAACCATTCATTCACCAAGAGAGACTTAGCGCGCCATCTGATAGGCATTTTTGGTAATACAAATACGTCTGTCTTATTGGTAGAAGCGGTAAAATTATGCCAATTCAGATTACATAAAAGTCAATTTTGTAATTTTTCGACATAATACGGTGTTGTTCTGGGTGTGCGATGTACGAACTGCAAATATCTCAGTGTATGACTCCTGCGCTTTATCGTATAGTTAATTAATACATCCTATTAATAAGTTTTTAAGTTAATATTAACACGTGACGTTTAGCTAACAAGAAAAGGCTTTGCATTTTGCACGAATAACACTGTATTTACTCTTTGTATTCAAATAGTTATTTATTGGTTTGACTTAAGGCAAGCTTTTTACTAAGCCCAAACTTTTAATTTTTCTTTTATTTTTATACAAGAGTCCATTAATACATTAGTTTTAGTCAATATTTTACTTTTTTACAAATAAATCAAACTTACCAAGTTAGTAGGTATCCAATAAAATAACTCCAAACAACCAATCCAAAAATGACAAATTATAGTCCGTAAATGCTGGCCGATGTCGTAGTAGCAAGGAGGTTCCAAAATCCAGTAAACAAGCCAGGGTCAAAAGAAATTCACCTCACAACAAAACACAACAGGAAGCAAACAAGAACACTCTAAGAACCGAAGTAATCGAGTGAGACATTTCACAACAAGTTACTGTCGGTAAACCGTTGAATAGTAGTGGTGCAGAAAGAGACAAAACAGTTGCATCGCTCCGACAGAAACACCCCGCTATTGTTTTCGTTATCGGTGTATGCGGCTATATCACGAGTTTCAACAAAGCGGCAACGTGTTGCTGATGTAAAATTTACAACGTCGCTTGGGCGCTTATTGGCTTACATAAACCATTTTAATACTTATTGATAAAAATAATTAACCCGATTAAATCCGGAAAATTCCGGAGGATTAGTCGGAAACTAATGGAATATCCATATTAACATCAATGTTTGCGGTCAATGAACCTAAATAGCTCTACCTACTCCGACCAGTGATCATGATTGACTGACTGACTGATTGAAGACCACTACTGATCAGTTTAATACTTTACTACATAAGGTTACTCCGCTTATACCAATATGCGAGAAGCACTTTCTCCGAAAATTAAATTAGAAATAACCCTGAAGTTCTTGGCTACTGGTGATAACTACTCAAGTCTTGCAGAGTCATTTAGAGTTCCAGACTGCACAATTTCCCTGCTTTTGAAGGATGTTTTGGATGCTATATACAATGTTTTACAGGAGTTCATTGTGGTAAGTGAAACTAGTAATTAATTTATAAACGATTTATTTATAAATTTTCCATTGTGTTTTCATCTAAGCATGATCTAACAGCTTGAGATAGAATATCGTCGTTCACTCACACAGTATTTTCTTGTGTTAGTAAACAGCTGGCAAAATAGTCTTCATATTCGAAGTGCCTTCCAGAAGTGGAAGCTTCGGGAGTCGAAGTTTCATGTTGGTTTCGAAAAGCTTGGTTTCGGGAAGTAGTAGCTTCGGCTTCAGGAGTCGAAGTATAGCGTGTTTACTCTGAGAGTGAACTCGTAGGTCTAGCAATTGGAAAATGTTGTGTATTTAACGTTTTCAGTCTTTCTTGTGACAAATAATTATTGATGAAATTTTGACAAACAATAGCATTTCTTAATGGCACACTACGTAATTGGCTTGCCACATGTACTCCGAATGTATCAAATTCATCTTGACGGATAGTTTGAGCCAAAGTTTCTAATCTATTGACTACTTGTAAAACAGGTGGGTCCATTTTAGGTGCGTCCATTCTTAGAGCACGCTCCGCCTTTTTCTTTGGAGACAATTTTTTTTTCTTTTGTAAGGGTGCAATATTAGATTCTTGTCCCAATTCATCAAAATATGAAGACGCGTCGCTGTTTGTGTTCACCGCTGAATCTTTTCCCTGTAACCATACACTAATATAAGTTTTTTTCTTTTAGGTGCCATCTACCACAGATCAATGGAAGAAAATACAAAACGATTTTTTAGATCGCTGGCAATTTCCTTTTTGCTGTGGGGCTATTGACGGGAAACACGTAGGGGAAGGGCGACAAGATGGATATGGTAAGAAGAGACGGATGTAAATATAGTTTATCTTTGTATTAAGCTTGAACACTTAACTTAGAACAATCGTTAACTTAATAAACTACCATTGGCAACAATGAAATCAATCAAATCTAAAACAAAAATTGTGTATCTCTTACAATTATAAAAAAGTGGAAATTATCCATCTTGCCCGACCTGGGTAGGTAAGATGGATAACCTAGTAGGTCAAGATGGATCATGGAGTATAGGTAGTATTTTAGTCATCACACTCATCACAAAAGTACGAGCCATAACCCAGATAGGAGGAGCAGAGCTCGTGTGTCCAATTCTGGCATCCTGAGCATTCTATCCAGTCTTCAACTATAGGTGTCTTGTAGGGTTCTTTGCAGACTGTGCAGAAATAAGCAGACTCAGGCTGATCGGAGCTTTTCTTGGGCGAAGTTTTCTGGTTAGTTCTAAGACTCTTCTCGTTCTTTTCTTGCTTGGATGTCGAAGGATTGTCTGAGACATGTGTGGACGGAGTCTTTTTTTTTGCTGAATAGAACAGGTCGAATCCAATGCTAACTTAGGCTTCTTTTTTTCTTGTTTTATGTTCTTTGCCAGGCTTTTTGTCAATTTATTGAACTGCTTATCTTTGATCGGCGTGCTGGTGAGGATTTCTGCTTTTTGTTTCTTCCTTTTCCGTTTTGTAATGTTTTGTCTAGTTTCTAGAGATATGGGCCGGTGTGATTTGTTTTTCTGCTATCAAACTTGCCTGTAGTGTCTCAGTAACCTGTGACTGCTTATTAGGATTTGGTAAATGTTGATTTATCAATTTAGAAGAATCAGTAGGTAGAGATGTCGAGGGAGGAGTACTCTGCCTAGGTTCTGGAGCTGGAATCAAATTGGATGGTGATGTTGAAAGTTCGTCCGTTGAGCAGGCATTTGATTCCGAGGGAGTAAATTGTGTAGGTTCTTGGATTGGAATTATAATAGATGATGATGCTGAGGGAGAATCTAATTGAACATCTGGTTCTGCAGGAGCCAATGAAGCTGCTGCGAACATTTCATCTCCAAAAATATTCCTGTTATAAGGACAAATCCCACTTGCCTCGAATCCTTTTATGGCGTTCAAAGCCGTTGCTCCTTTGAGATAGGCTGGACAAAACAGTCTGCAGATATCTAGTTGGTTTATTATACGGCCGGGGAACTGTTTATGAAAAGTATTGATTTCATGTTCAAAGAAAGTCTTAATGGGACCATATACAGCCACGTCCAAGGGCTGCAGACGGTGCGTAGTGTGCGGTGGAAAGGACAACAGGATAATATTATTTTCTCGGGCATATTCAAGTGCTGGATAGAACTTGTGCGACTCATGGTTGTCGAGTAATAAAAGGATTTTTTTTTCTGGTGTTGGTCGCACTTGCTCCACGAAATATCGTAGCCAGTCAGAAAACTTCTCACCGTTAATCCAGCCACTGTCTGTTACAGAAGCTTGTGATCCAGGAGGAGATCCATCAAGTAGACGAGCAATGATTTTTTTTCGTTTAAAAATAAAAAAGGAGGTATGAAGGACCCTGCAGCATTGCAGCAATATATTACAGTTGTAAGCACACCTCTTTCCAGACTAGATACGATGCCGACCTGTTTTTTTCCTTGCGTAGTCAAAATCTTTGGAGGCCTCGACGTCGAAGTTTTAACCCCGGTTTCGTCCATATTATAGACTGGCTGGCTCAATATTATTATTTATCATCTGTTCGTCTAATAGATCATAAAAGCGGTTTATTTGATGCTTGTTGAATCCTTTTATTCTTGCAATTGATGTAGGCTCCGGTGTTCGCAGTACAATTGTTGGGTTTCTTTTTTGAAACGATTTGAACCAGGATCTACCAGCGACGTCATCTTTAAATCTAGTTTCCTTATTTTTGGCTTTAGCAAACTGTCCTGCTAGCTGCATAAACTCTATCATCGTCAGACCGTAAAACAGAGAATCTACTTTCTGAATGTATTCCGTCAATAGCCTTTCTTCGTCCGGAGTAAACACGGGACGATCTACCCAATTTTTTCTCAGAACAATTGGATTGAAGAGGTCTATGCAAGGTGCCATACGGAATACCATATCTGAGAGAAGCTTGGCGTATAGACTAACTTTTTGCTTCCAACATGGCCTGCGCTAGGGTTTCCGAAGACCACGATCCACGTTGGGACTTTCTTTTATACGTATTAACCATCTGAAAAGACAATAACATATATTTAAATTAGGTTCTATTAATCGGCGGGCAAGATGGATATAGCATAAATAACATGATCCATCTTGCACACTCGGCTAACGATGAACAAAAAAGAAAATATCTCATTGAATGAAACTAATACCATATAATTCTATTCAAAGCAAACATGGTCTATGGTAAACAAAAGAAAATAACAACACGACATATAAAACACGAAAACAATAGAAATATTCAACTTTACTTACTTTCAAAACATCGAAAGCTTGGAACACAAAACGTTAACACGCTCTTACAACGACCGTCGCGCGCAGGAGACTGGCGAGCACTGATCGGGGGGACGCGGTCGGCGCCTAGGCAGGCTGTTGTTATGCAGAGATCGTAAAATTTCGCTGCGTCCTCAGGATATTTCGAATATCCATCTTGCCCGCTCTATCCGTCTTACCCGCCCTTCCCCTATTAATAGAAAATCCACCACACGGAGCATCAGACTATTATAATTACAAAGGCACTTATAGTGTGGTGTTGTTTGCTATAGTGGATGCACATTACCGTTTCATATATATAGATTTCGGAACTAATGGACGCATGAATGATTCGCATATTTGGAAAAAAACAAAGTTCTATAGTGCTCTTGAAAGAAATAATTTGAAACTACCTAATAAGGCAGTTTTCGTTGGTGAAGATGCTTTCCCTTTAGCAACCTATTTAATGAAACCGTATTCAAGACATGAAGGTTTGGAACACAAACAAAAAATCTTTAATTACAGACTATCAAGAGCACGCCGAATCGTAGATAATGCCTTTGGCATAATGGGTTCACGATTCAGAGTATACAGAAAACCTATATCTGTTTCATTGGATAAAACTGATTCTATTATTAAAGCGACCTGTGCGCTGCATAACTGGCTTCGGTCTAATCTCATATACATAAATACTCCCGAATTAGTAGACGAAGAAGACTTCAGTTCAGAAACGGAAGTTGGAGAAGCATTCCTACGGCAGGAGTAGACGAATTAATGACACCGCTATCTTCTAACAACTATTCACGAAATGCAAAAGATCTGCGCGATAGATATGCTGACTATTTTGTCGGACCTGGAAAAGTTTCATGGCAAGATAGAATGATTGCGTAAATATTGTATGTTTATTTAAGTAATATTATAAAAAATGGCGCTGTTCACAATTTACCTATTATACATGCGAACAAGAATAACTATTTAATAAATTATAATAGGGCTTACCATGTTATCTTTACTCTTTCTTCCTTCTATCACTGGCTTTAAAAAGCGGTCAGCTACAGAAAACCAAATTAATTGAGGTCTGTATACATCATCCTCTCCCGCGCCACTCTTCTATGACTTTGCTACCTTACTGGCCTCTCTATTATACGTGGTTCGTATATTTTTTATCTTCAATTTAAGCTCTTCAACTGTTATGGACGAACGCATTTCTTGAATAATAGATTTAAGAGCCGCTAAACGTACATTATTGTTCCTGTAATCTTGTTCTCTTGGGTTCCATAAGCATGGATGCATTTCATAGCATTCCAAAAACTGTATGGTGTTATTTTTATTAATGGTTGTCACGATACATATACACAGAATCGCTGTAGTAAAAAAATACACGTGCGTGCGCGAAACACCTTCATGCGGCGGGCGATCGCCTGAAACTGATCGTTTACACGATCGATTTTAGTCACCAGTCGCATGCGGCCGGTCTCCGCGCGGCCAATGTCGGATGCTACCCAACTTTAGGGCTTGCGGCTTTAGTCACTTGCAACTTAGCCGAATTGCCATTTAGATGGTCGATTTACGCCGCGCGGCAAAAATCGTGCGGCTCTAGTCACCCGTGTAAACCTCCTATTACTGTCGTGACGGTGAGTGTGCATACTAACGTGTCGTGTCGTGGCGTTATTTTTGAACGTTCTTAACGAACCTTTGCAGCGTTCAAACATACATAATGTTTTCTTATGATTCGGATAGTGATTTTTATGAAGACCTTCACTTTCTCTTAGCAATGAAACTTCTTGAGAGCAAAAAAAAAGAAAAGAAGATACTGGGTTCACCCTATAAACAGAGGGAGACAAGACAAAGGTGAATTTCATCGTCTTGTTAAAGAATTAGAGATTGACGAAAAGAAATTTCATTAGTACTTTATAATGAACAAAGCACAATATGAGGAAGTCCATTCGCTGATTGAAGGAGACATAAAAAAAGTACATACTAAATTTCGTGAACCCATAGGTACCAAAGAAAGACTTGCGTTATGTTTACGGTAAGTTTTATTGTTTTAAAAAAATATAATTGACTATGCTGTTGTATGAATTAGGTTGAACAATCATTTATCATAAAACTAACATAAACTACTCAAAACAAAATAGGGCCCACTTGAAATATTTCGATATTGTGCCCGACACATTTTTTATGCGAGTTGTTGGCATACTGATGTATGGAAATGTAGGCATATTTATTGATCATAAATTAACACTTAAACGCCAAGTTTAGGGTAGTTCTTAAGTTGGTAGACAAGAAACAAAATCTTACGATATACCGCAGAACCTGTGAGTGCCATTACATTGTTGCTCAGTGGGGTTTGTTGTGTCTAACGAAGAAGTTATCGTAACTTTACCTTTAATTATCGATTACATTACTGTTTGCATAAACAATGCCTGGTTCTCGACATCACATGGACACGGAATCCGCGACTAGAGCCATTGTTTTGCTTCAGCAGGGAAATTTGCAAAGATCGGTAGCTTCAAGCTCAGGTGTGTCAAGACGAGCTATTCGAAATGTGTGGGAACGCTTTCAAGAGACAGGTAGTGTGAGTAGGAGGCGCGGTTTAGGTAGAACCCGAGCGACAACCTCCCAAGAAGACCGATACATCCGACTCTCTGCACGTCGCGAGCGAACTGTAACTGCACGCATATTGAGAAACCGCTTACGTGACGCCACTGGAACGCGAGTGAGTGACCAAACTGTTCGCGACAAACTTCATGAAGACCAACAACGCTCCAGAATGCCAGTTGTTCGGCTCAAATTGACCAGAGCCCACCGTGCAGCGCGATTAAGGTTTGCACGTGATCACCTCGAATGGACCATGAATAATTGGAGGACAGTGCTTTTTACAGATGAATCTAAAGTAAAGTTTTTTAATGATGACAGACGCGTACGAGTTTGGCGACGTCCTGGAGAACGTTTTACAGAACCATGTATTCGTGAAACTGACCGCTTTGGTGGACCCAGTATTATGGTATGGGGTGGGATTAGCATAATGGGCAACCGAGCTAGTGATTTTGGATGTGGGCAATGTAACGGCCGCCAGCTATGTTCAGCATGTCATCCGACCTCATGTGATCCCATATTCACAGCGAGTAGGCCCTAACTTTATTCTGATGCAAGACAACGCTCGCCCTCATACTGCCAGAGTGACCCAAAGTGCAATCTCCGAAGCTGGTATCGCAGTTCTACCCTGGCCTGCCATAAGTTCGGACCTGAATCCGATCGAGCATATCTGGGACCAGTTGAAAAGAAGCCTTAAAGACAACCACACTGAAATTCATAGCCGACAGGAGTTGATAACTGCTTTAAAAGTGTGCTGGGAGCAAATTCCAGATGAAAACGTCATCCACCTTATAGAGAGTGTTCCGAACCGACTCAGAGAGTGTGTGCGCAATAGGGGAGGACCTCCGCGTTACTAAACATAAGGCATTGAAGCAACCCTAAGAACATGTTTAAAAAAATGTGCTCGTGTCTTTAACGTGTTGTTTTGGAAAACCGTGTAATTTTAAGTTAATGTGTAAAACGTGCGTTTCTTGACGATTTTTTTGGCAAAAATAAGGCATTGTAATATTTTTTTAAAGATTCTGAATGTGTTAACCTATTTCTAAAATTAAACTTGAAATAAATTGTACGTATTTTTTTTATTTTAATTTCAATCATATTTTATTGGGTGGGGCCCTATTTTGTTTTGAGTAGTTTATATGATATCAACATTTAAGTAATCACACTCTGCTGTCTTATTTATTAGTTTAACAATCATTTTTTTATCATTAAATCATTAGTTCAACCATCATTTTCAAGTTCATCATCATCAAAATTTATTATGTCATAGTATGCCTTCAAGTTATCTGAAACAACAGGTTTTGAGTTTGATCTGGATGGAAATGATAATGACTGGATATATGTTGGTGACTGAGCGTGTATAGTGGACTGGATGTATGTTGGTGCTTGAACGTCTGCAGGAGTTTGGATGTATGTTGAGGACTGATGTTGTGGAGTTGATTGGATGAATCTTTGAGTTGTTATTTTTATAGGCGTTCTTAAAATCTGGTCTCTGTGTTCCAATTGCCGTATTACTGCTTGGGAAATAGCGGTGTGCAAGTGTAATTTTATTTTTGTTTGTTCAAGTTTTGGCAGCACTTTTACTACTTTGCTCATACTAAGGAAGAACAAATCAGTTTCGTTCATGTCTTGTCTAACATTTTGTTTCTGACGTCTTAAATCTTGGGACGATTTCATTAAATCGTACAAACTCTTGTAGTTTGGGCCCGTGATTAGTTTTTCCACGTGAAAAACTGGATTGAGATTGACTTCGAGTAGTACTTGGACTTGCTGGAAAACTTTCGTCGAGATACTCCTCTGTAGGTGGTGATTCCGGTGTAGGCATCACATTTGTTTTTGTGTTCCTACATTCCATATAAGGAAGAAGAAAACCCATGCTCTCTTCATGTTTTCAGGGCACTAATGCTGCCGCAGCCTGTCCACTTTTCTTGTACTTTCGTCGCTTCAAAGCGCTGGCGAAAGCATTCCTTAGTTTCGCCCAGTCATCCTTGCATTTATTTACTGTAACAAATAATAATAATTGTTTATTTCTTTACAGATTTTTAGCTACTGGACACACTTTTCGATCGTTGGCGTTCAACTATCGCATGGGATTTTCGACTGTGAGAGTTATAGTACAAGAAGTGTGTGAAGCAATTTGGAAAAATATGGCACCTATTGTAATGCCTACTCCTTTAGAACAAATGTGGAAGGATATTGCAAATAACTTTAAACAATTTTGGCATTTTCCAAATTGTATTGGAGCATTAGATGGCAAACACGTTAACATAATTGGTCCAATAAACGCAGGTTTTACTTTCTATAACTATAAACAAGAACATTCCATAGTTTTACTTGCATTAGTTGACGCTCAATACAAATTTATCATGATTGACGTAGGTGCGTATGGTCGAAACAGTGACGGTGGCATATACGACAAATCTTTGATGGGAAGATTATTTGAGCAGAAAGCATTAAATGTACCACAGGATGAACCACTGAGTGTAAACTCACAACCTATGCCATACACTATTGTTGCTGATGCAGCTTTCCCGTTGAAATCATATGTGTTAAAACCTTATCACAAAGACAAGCTAATTAACAATGATGCAAATAAAATGCCACTAACGGGGGCGGGTCGACGTGATGGTCTCATTGCTGGCAGACCGACCTGATGCACACAGACAAGCTTAGCATCGGATGACTAGTCGTGGAGGGTAGCGGGACCCGAGGCACGGCGCACCGCTGGCCGACCCCAGTCAGTAGGGGGCCCAAGTAGCGAAATAGCCACTCGTGAAAGGCTGCCCCGCCAACTAGCGAAAAATCCCTGGATGCGCCACGGTGCCGGCTGGCGACCGGACGAGAGGGCCTTATGGACAACCTGGGGGGGGGGGGGGGGCTCGGGTGTCCCCGCAGTCTCCAGACTAGTCCTCCAACGATGAAACTTTTCTTGTGCGTCTGAGGGTTATCAGTATGAAGCCCCACTTCACTGCCGCCTCCTAACCTTAAATCACTCGTAACCATAATGAAAAATAGAAACAAGAGAACGTTTAAACAGCGGCTGCACTCCCTCTCACTCAAACGCGTACCTCTCGTATCCAGGGTTTACCCTGGAGCACAATTTTAAACCCCTAGCGGGTGTCTGAGTGTACGCCCGATATCTGCTATCGGCGTCTCCGAAACCTTGAAGATCCCAGCTTTTCTGTTGTATGGATTTTGGTGGACTCAGGCCTTGAAAAAATTTTATATGGCTGTATATATCGTTCGCATAGTGGAGACCAGGAGACGACCAAGCTCATGACTTACCTCAGTGAGGCGGCGGACGCCGGCCAACAAAAGTACCCATCTGCTCAATTGGTGCTGTTGGGGGACTTCAACGCTCACCACCAAGAGTGGCTCTTCTCATACCAAAGCACTGACCACGCAGGGAGAGAAGCGCGAAAACTAGCTTTATCGCTTAATCTCACCCAGCTGGTCCAAGGAGCAACGCGGGTTCCTGATGTTGACGGCCAAACAGCCAATTGCTTGGACCTTCTACTGACAACTAATCCAGACCGCTACTCCGTGTCGGTTTCATCACCTTTGGGTAGTTTCGACCATTGTCTGGTGAAATTTGTATCTGTCTACTCCCCGCCCGATCTTAGCCCTAAATGCAAGCGAAGAGTATGGCAGTACAAGTCAGCTGATTGGGATGAAATGCGTGCATTCTTCGCATCATATCCTTGGCAGCAAGTCTGCTTCTCCTCGGATGATTTTCAGATTGCGCGGATGCCGTGACAGATGTGCTGCGTCAAGGGATGGAATATTTTATCCCATTCTCTGACGTAACAGTGTCAGGCAAAGCTCAACCTTGGTTAGGAGCCGAATGTAGACGCGCTGAAATGCAGAAACATGAGGCATACCTGGCATGGGTTGAAGCTCGAAACCGCAAAACCAAGGACCTATCTAAGAAGAAGACGGCTTATAACAAAGCTGCCAAGTCCTGCAAGAAGGCGTTACGGAAGGCTCGATTTGACCACATAAGCCGAATAGGGAACAAATTGGCGTCGTACCCATCGGGCAGTAAGGCGTTTTGGTCCATGGCTAAAGCGGTTCAGTCGAACTTCTGTCGCCCCTTACTACCTCCACTGCTGAAACCTGACGGTACTCTGGCCCATACCGCTGAATAGAAAGCGAATCTGTTCGCTAATCTTTTTGCGGAATCTTCTCGTCTAGATGCTGCAAGCGGGACACCTCCGAGTCTACCGGATGGTGGGGTATATATGCCGGAAATCCGCATACATTAGACCGAGGTTCGAAAAACGATGCAGAATCTGGACGTGAACAAAGCCAGTGGCCCTGACGGTATTCCGGCAGTTGTTCTTAAATTCTGCGCGCCTGAGCTCGCTCCTGTACTGACGCGCCTCTTTCGCCGCTCTGCGAAGTCTGGACAAGTGCCGAAATCCTGGAAGCTTGCAAACGTGCAGTCCGTGCCTAAAAAAGGTAATCGTGCCGACCCCTCTAACTACAGGCCCATCTCGGTCACGTCCGTCATCTGTAAGATTATGGAACGTGTACTGAAAAACAGGCTCCTGGCACACCTAGAAACGCATAACCTCCTCAGTGATCAACAATATGGCTTTCGCCGAAATCGTTCTACTGGGGACCTTCTAGCGTATGCCACGCACATATGGAGCGAGGCCGTAGAGAAACACGGAGAAGCGCTGGCTGTTTCTCTTGACATCTCAAAGGCCTTTGATAGGGTCTGGCATGATAGGCTTATTAGCAAGCTTCCATCATACGGTCTGCCCACTGGTCTGTGTGTCTGGATATCGGACTTCTTGTGGTACCGTTCGATACGATTTGTCGTTGAAGGCTGCTCGTCCGATCAATTGGCGCTTAACGCCGGGGTCCCACAAGGGTCAGTACTATCCGCAACTCTGTTCTTGCTGCATATCAACGATATGCTAAAACCCGGTACCTTTGGGTATGCAGACGATAGCACAGTTGTGGAAAGCTATACCTCTAGTGCACGAGCCAGTAGAGCGCAGATTCAGTCACTCAGGGAGGCCATGGTCGAGCGCTTAAACTTGTCCTTGAAGGCAATATCCGACTGGGGTGATGCCAATCTAGTCAAGTTCAATGCGAAGAAGACCCAGGCGTGTCTGTTCTTCGCAAAACGAAGCCAATTTAATCTGACTCCTACTTTCCGAAATGTATCCGTGCCGATGTCTGACCACCTCGAGCTTCTTGGTATCAACTCCGACTCTCAATTTCGGCTCCTACATTGAGTCGAAAGCCAAGTTGGCTGCTAAAAAGCTTGGTATACTCGCAAAGGTGAGGCACTACTTCACACCGGGACAGTTGTTCAACTTGTACAAAGCACAAGTCCGATCGTGTTTGGAGTACTGTTCTCACCTCTGGGACGGATCAGCAAAGTACCAACTTGAAGCTCTGGAATCAATTGAAAAAAGAGCCAAGAAGCTCATAGGCAACGATGAGCTAGTTGATGCAAGGCTCCTCAGCCTGGAGCATCGACGAAAGGTTACTAGCCTCTCGGTTTTTTATCGAGTACATTTCGGGGAGTGTGCGGCGTAACTTTTCAACCTGATCCCACCATCTCCATTCTATCAACGGACAACCAGACGCTCTGCGGTGCGCCACCGCTATATGGTAGAAATACCTCCCATTCGCACAAAGCGGTTCTCTTCGACCTTTATTATGCGCACCGCTAAAGAGTGGAATGCCTTGCCAGAGTCTGTGTTTCCAGATAGCTACAACCTGGGTATCTTTAAGTCGCGAGTGAATAGGTTTCTTCTAGGCAAGCGTGTGCACATCGTAGACTGCATCTTCGCTTACCATCAGGCGAGATCGTGGTCAAACGCAAGCCTATAATATATATGAAATAAATATAAATAATAAAAAAAAAATTAATTATCGCTTATCACGTGCACGCGGGTGTGTAGAAAATGCATTTGGTATTTTACGGGCTCGATTTCGAGTATTTCATGGACCTATGCAAGTCCAGCCGGACGTGGTAGACAAGATTGTGCTAGCTGCCTGTTGCTTACATAATTTTTTAAGAACACAAACATTGCTAAGCACAGACAAACCTGAAGAAAATTTGATGGATTCTACTGACCATAGCAGCAACATCGATTGTCTACTTAATATTGAATCTTTACCAAGAAACCCATCACAAAACGCTGTTTATGTCAGAGAGAAATACAAAAAGTATTTTATAAGTCAAGAAGGGAGAGTACCATGGCAATTAGAAATGATTCGCCGAGGTAGACAAAATTCTTAAACAGTATTACCTAATCGTTAATTTTGTATAATTATTCATTTATCCCTTTTCAAATAAATAATAAAGTAAAATACTATTTTATTGACTTACCTGGTTCTTTCAAAATTTCAGCAATTTCTTCCCAAGCAGCATTTCTGATCAAATGATCCTTGTACTCTTTAGGGCCAGGCCACAACAGTGCGTTGCGGCGTCGCATCGCAAAAACAACATCGCACAGCTATGCGATGCGATGTCGCAACGCAAAAATTTTATCGGATACGACATCGTACGTAAAGACGCTAACCAACGTTTCAGTTTCTAGTGAGACATGGACCGCACTGCGCGTGTTCTACTTCTGCTTGCGTTAAGGCGTATTAAGAAAAAGAAACAGAAAAGAAAGTACTGGGTGCACCCATTACTGACAATTATGAATAAAGATGGAAACCACTTCAAAAGGAAATATGAGGCGCTAAAAGTGGACGAGGTTAAATTTTTCGATTACTTTAGGATGAGTGTAGCAAGTTTTGAAGAGCTTCTAAGTTTTATAAAGCCTCATTTACAAAAGAAATACATATTTAGAAAACCCATCGAACCTCTGGAGATGCTGGGATTAACTTTAAGGTAAGAAAAAAATAAACTATTTTTACTATAATCATACTGTTTAATCATTTTCATAATTTAGTGTAATTCATAACTCGTATTCCGATTGTGTGTCATTCGTCAAATTTGTTAGTTCCTCATCGAAATGAATTTGTTCTGGCTCATTTACATCATCATTCCTTGGCGTTTGTGGAGACGATTGCATAGGTGCCGGTGATGTTTCGCATCCGCTTTGGAAGGCACTGCGTTGAATGGATGTTTGGTAGCCACTCTGCATAGGCATTTGAGCTGTTTGATAGCCAGTATGAACAGTTGTTTGAGATGTTTGATAGTTTGTTTGGACGGATGTTTGTGAAGTTTGATAGTGGCTGGGATAGTATGATGGTTGGTGTAAATCACTTAATATCTGTAGGACACGACTTGGGAAAAATATTGTTTGATTATCATTCAATTTTTCCAATGATGACAAAATTCCTTTAAAAAAAGATGAATGTCTACTTTCAGGTGTTTTTAAAGCAGCTATAATATTCTTCTCAAATTCGTCTTCGTCAATTTTTCTTTTACGCGATGCAGGCAGGTAACGTGGCATGACAGGTTGCTGGCTTTGTTGGGTTGAGGTGCTTGGTCTTATTTCTTCATCGTCAAGACTTGATGTTGTTTTATTTTGAGAATTCTTTTTCAGAAATAGGAGCTGGTCGTATAGATGATATTTTTTAATTTTTTGGCCCCAGCTCCGGATTTACATTGCTCGTTTAATTTTTTTCGTATTTTGTAAAATTATCCTTGATTCCTCTCCATTTCTTTATGACATCGTTACCTAAAAAAATATGAAGAATTATGATTTATTCTGTTTTCTTTCAGGTACCTGGCGACGGTAAATACTTTTAAAGATATGCATTTCACATAGTATCGTGGAAAATCTACAATAACAAGAATAGTAAAATTTGTATTTCGTATTTTATGGAACATTCTTAAAAGTTTGGAATTACCAAAAATTACAACAGAGCTGATGGAACAAATTGCTCAAGAGTATGAAAAAAAGACCAACTTTCCTAATTGTATAGGAGCGCTAGATGGAAAACACATTCGTATATTGAGCCCGGATCACAGTTGATCCCTATTTTTCAATTATAAAAATTATAATTCCATTGTTCTATTAGCACTTGTTGATACTACTGTTTTTTAAACTTCTGTTTTTAAAAATTTGTCTTTGAATTGTGATATAGTTTTGTCCCAAAGGACGGGACGTTCGTAAATTAAATATATCAGGTGGTCGACATCGTACTCCGCCATATCGCTTAAAAAACACGTGCAGGTCGTTCAAAGTATGGACACCGACTAAACGGCAACGCGTTGTCGCATCGCAGATTTGTACGTTGCGGCAGCGCATCGGAAATTTCCAAGATGCGTTGTGCGGCGTCGTTGATTTTTGCGATGCGACGCCGCAACGCACTGTTGTGGCCTGGCCCTTACACTTTGAGTCACATATAACTTTTCGTTGACGTACAAGTTCTATTAAATCGTCAGTCATTTTGCTGCAAATATAATAAATTAAAAAGTGTCCGCTAGATGTTCGCGCCACGATCCACGCGCCAGTATAGAAACACATTTGCCTGTTGTGTCGTGTCGCGTCATAACCCCCACCACCGCTCTGGCGCAATCGGTGGCGAGCAGTCGGCGCCACGACAGAACCTGTTGCGACACGACACGACAGGCAAATATGTCCCTAACCATATTAAATGTATGAAACCGATATGCTTCTGGCGCGTCACGACACGCCACGACACGTAAATATGTTTCCGCCTTTACATAGACCAACCACCTACTTATTCCGAATAAAATTAAATTTTAATGTACCTAAGTAATGTCCCAAACTTAGGATAGATGTACCAGAAAAAATATTGTTGTAAGGAAGTCTCCGATTCTTTTCACTATTCCTTGAAATTTAGGTATATAAGCTCTACCTATTCCTATCAATTATCATCAGCAAAGAGTATAATGTTTGTACGATCCCAATGTAGTACCGTACATAAATATTATTTGATAATGTTCTGGAGTGCCACAAGAAAACAGTAATATTTAACGTAAACTGTTTATTCAATCAAACACGCTTAGCGCCAGCGTCTTAGTCGCGCGGCGGATTACTCGTCACTCACTGTATAATAATGAAAACGCTGATCTTAGGAATTCGCAACTATTTCGATGTACATAACCGTACATATTACTAACCCCAAGAACAAGAACAGCCAAAAATGAGAAAAGTTCTTACAAAAGTACAGTGAGTAAGTTGTTCAAAATAATACAAGTATACAGTAAGTATATAAAATCAATGTAAAAGTAGTAAATTAAACATGAAAAGTAATACAAAATAAACTTAAGTACTTAATTAATCAAAACTAAATGTAACGTCTTGTCCTGGCTGTGGCTGTTGACCCCGCTCGCGTGCTGCCGGCGTCGGCTGGACCTCGTCCTTGGGCGCGCGTTCCACCAGGGTCAGTGCAGTCGGGACAAATTTTGCGTTTCTTCTCAAACATCGTTTCTTTAAAATCACCACCATACTACACTATATATACTACACATACTACACCACCATACCACCATACTACAGCCACCATGACGACTACCGCCACTAAAGTGTAGCTAATGGCATAGTGGTGAATGTCATGGTTGGACAATGTCTGAGGTAGCTGTTTCTCCCCCATTTTCTGTATCGCTAGCCATTGTTCTAGCTTCTCTTGGTTTTGTTCTTCCGCTGCAAGTTCAAGTTGTGGAGCTTGAGAGTGGACGAAATGATTTATGGATTTTTCCAGTTGTGGGGGTTTCGTCAAGTATAAATTGACTTTAGAGTCACAATGGTACAGGTTGTGTGCGTAAATGCTTTGATCTTTGTTTTGCATTACGCAATCTTGTTTTAAAGTGATGAGTCCTGATGTTTGTAATTGATAAGAAGTGACTTCCCCAGCGCATACAGTTCTGAATGGGCACGCGCCATCACAGCACACCGCTAACCATGTGTTTGTTGAATGTAACTCGATCCAGTCGTTATCGCATCGTCCTTTCTTCATAGCGCATAGTGAAGTCGTTTCGTGACTTAGAAACTTAGCTTCGCAAGGTGCATTTTTGCTGTCTAAGTTTTTAATTGGAAGGTTTAAAATGCACACAAAATTATCTGTACTTTTCTGCATGCATTTTTTCAGTCCCTCTATATTCATGTTTAGAAAAGTGTTCTTTCTAAAGTTGACTGCTATGTACTCATACGATGTAGATACGAAAGCAGATTGGTTTTCGGTCGTTTTAATTGGCAGTGGAATAGGTTTTATATAGCGTGAACTCTTCGTCGCTTGTCAATGGAATGTGTATCTCGAACATGAAGTAGTCGTTCGTAACCCGAGCCTTTCCATAGAGTAGTTTATAGATATCCTTTATTTGTGTTTCAATGCTATCAACTGGAAATGTTAAAGTTTTCGGTAGTTTTCCAGCGATATTATTAAGTTGTTTGATTAGATTGACTGGAGTCAAGAGGTGGATATCGATCTGACCTTTGTAGACATCTAGGAGTGCGTTGAGAAACATCTCCTGGATGTTTTTTAAGTTTATCAGCAGTAGGTGTGCAGTAAGTGACATAGAGTTGAAGTAGTTAGTTGCCATAACATTTGTCTCAAGTTTCGACACTTTATAGATAGTGTTGTTAATAAACTTGTTCATGATATTAAATTGATGATGGACGTTCTTCTCATATTTCTTCATAATTTCATTTTCAATTTCTATTTTGAAGGTTTGATTTTTTATGAGGTTCAGTAAGTATTTTTCATTTTTTTGTATGGCTTGAATGTCTTTTTTATATTTCTCTGCAAATTGCTGATCCAAGACTCCAAATAAACTGTTCGCAAGATAAACGACACCTTCTACCAGACCGCGCTTTTTACGATGAGATGTTTGTGTGGCGATAAAAGTATGTCGTTATAGTATTTCAGTAGCTCCATTTCGTGCAGAATTTGTTTCATAATAGTACTTTCACAAAATCTTGGGTCTAGTTTTTGACACACAATTTTCATTTCTTCCAAGTACTTTTCAAATTCTTGAGTTGCTTGCCAGTAGTTAGTTAAGTTGTAGTAGGTAAGTAGAATCCATTCATCGTGTATCAACTGTATTTTTCCAATCGTATCGTAATAGATCGGGCGCTGGCTGCCAAGGTTGGTAATCTGAGCGTGCGGCATCATGCTTTCTTCGTCAGTAGAAGCGCAGTGCGTTCCAGTTAATAATGCCAAAATCGATAGAATGGAAACAAACATCGCCATGTAAGATTTGTTTTTAGTTTGTTTGCGCGTGCTTGTTGAGTTAGGCCGTTGTTTATGTATAGTTTTTGTTTCGTCAGGCAGTAGTTTTGCAAGTTTAGTGATGGGTCTTTTCATTACACCGGCTTGGGTTTTTACAGTCGTAACCCTCACGTAACCGTCGTCTCCGGGATGTACGTCGATGATTTTGCCCATAACCCACTTTCCTGGTGGTAGGTTGTTTTCCTTTACAAGAACAATATCACCCTTTTCGAGGTTTTCAGTGGGTTTTTGCCATTTACTTCTTGCTTGTAATTGAGTTAAATAGTCACTGGACCATAGTTTCCAGAATCTGTTCATCATGTGCTCTGTGAGTTGCCATCTCTGGCGTAAATTAACGTTGCGTTCATCTTCATAGCTCGATATAGGGAGCGTCATAGTAGGCCTTCCCGTTATGAAATGCCCAGGTGTGAGATAGTTATAGAAGTCTTCTGCATCTTCTGTAAGGGGACAGAGTGGCCTCGAGTTCATGCATGCTTCTATTTTCGCCAGTAAAGTCGCAAACTCTTCGTAAGTTAGTTTCTGTTCCCCCAGTATGCAACGTAGATGATGTTTCATTGAACGTACTGCTCGTTCCCAAATCCCACCAGCACTTGGCCAGGCAGGGGCGTTGAAATGCCAGACGACTTCCATTTTACCGATTTCATCGAAAAATTCTGACGTAAGTTCAGTTTTCCAGAGTTCATACTCGTTTTTGAGTACTTTTGATGCGCCGATAAAGTTGGTACCGTTGTCAGAGTACATGTGTTTAGGTATTCCTCTTCTGGCGCACATTCTTTGGAAAGCATCGATGAACATTTCGGTGCTCAGATCGGAAACAAGCTCAATATGCACCGCTTTTGTTGCCATGCAAATAAAAATAGCGATGTACCCTTTGGTAGTTTTCACCCCTCTTCCCCTGTTTAGCTTGACTTCGACATGTCCAGTAAAATCCACTCCTGTATGAGTAAACGGGCGTGAGGGGTTTATTCGTTGTGATGGTAGATCGGCCATGATCTGGTGGCTGTCTGTAGGCTTGTACCGGTTGCAGCGCACGCATCTTTGTAATTGAGTTTTTACCGATCGGTTGCCGCCTACAATCCAATAACGTTGGCGGATATAGGCTAGCGTCAGCCGTGGTCCACCGTGAGCTTCTTCGATTATGAGTTCAGTCAATCTTGCTTTATGTGGTAAGATCATCAGATTTTTCATGCCTGTGGGCAAGTTCGACTTGTTGAGGCGACCCCCGAGTCGTATGACTCCTTCTTCAAGGTAAGGGGTCAATTTGTATAAAGAGCTCTTTTTTGGTAGCGCCTGATTTTTAGTTAGTAAGTTATATTCCATTTCAAAGTCGCTTCTTTGCATTAATTTCACAATCAATTCGTTCGATGTACATAGTTCTGCTGTAGTTAAGTAGGTAGTTAGTGCTTTATCATTACGAGCGGTATTATATTTCCGTGAGAAGTCGCGTACCTTTGTTATAAAGCGCATGATCCAAGCTACTATGCGCTTTACACGTGTTAATGAGCTGAATTTGTATAACAGTTCAGTAATAACGTTAATATTTATTTCGGTTAGGGATGTCACCTTCTGTTTTGTTTCAATGTCTGTTGTAAACAAACAGTTCAAAGTTTCAGTATTTTTAATTCCTGAGAATGTTTTCAGCATTTCAGGGCCTTTCCACCACAAGTAAAAATCTTGCACTCTTTTTCATCAAAAAAGGGAGATCATCGCTTTTAGCGATAAGGCCGCCCATTGTATTGCCTTATTTATTTTAACCCAGTACTTATTTTTTTTTTATTATTTCTGTTTGTGTGGTAATTCAATAAAGAGTTATCTATCTATCTATCATTAATGTAGGCGAGGAAAAGAAATGGTCCCAGAATCGATCCCTGAGGAACGCCTATCGATACACTCAGAGCTTCCGAGAAAACACCATTTATGTACAATACAATCCACATCAGCTGTATTATTTTGATGAATTAGATCTCCATTATCGCTTATTTATGATTTTATTAATGTATTCCATAGCTGGCCGGTAACATTGACAAGCAACCGCCGTAAACCAATGAGCAGTTTTGATATACGTCAGTGACACACGTACAATGAATATCTGATACGCAAAAAAGAAACAACTGGTGACCCATCCAGGTCAGGCACCAATCATAGTGTTTAACCTATACTCTAGCCAAATTCGATAGAGAATGTTTAATAACAAAGCGTTGCTAGGCAACCATTTGAGAGCAGGGGTAAATAACATTTTTTATTAATGGTAATTTTTAGGCTAGTGTCATTGTGAATCATCATAATTTTCCTGCCTATATCCCTTATTTTTTATAATTGAGAGTTTAAAACTGCTAGAGATGATGAAATAAAACAAAATAGTAAATTTAAATTTTGAAGGTCGAAATTTCCTGAACGAAAACGTTAAAAACGTACCGTGCTTTCTTTTGCGACAGCAGCGCCGTACACATAATTAATCCTTCGAGCTGTTTCTACAGCAGTGGTGCCACGGTAGAACCGAATTTTACCGATAATTTATGTTTTCCATTGTGCGGTAATAAGTGACGCCAAAGAAAAAATAATGAGGAAAAAACAAATGAATGACTGTTTTCAAAATTCAAATGTACTAGCTAAATGAATTTATAAATATGAATTTGGAATTCTTAACCAGAGGAGATATTTCAGACCAAAGTGGTCAGTACGACAAAACGCTAATTTCATATGTAATTTTATATTCAAATTTCTTTGTGGTTATAGGTGCAAAAGTTTTTTAACACGTCTTTATTCGACGATGAGGTGAAAAAAGCAGAGCTCAACATGTGCGCTCTGTTGGTAGAACATAATTTACCATTTCTCGTCATGGATCACATGAGTGAAATTATTTCAAAATGTTTTACCAATCCAGAGGTGGCGAAGTCTTTCTTTTGTAAAAGAACCAAAGCAGCTGCGGTAACATATGTCTTAAAGCCGGAACTGGAGAGGAAATGCACGCAGATTTAAAATCATGTCAGAATATAAGTACCTTGATTATTGTATTCCTTGATGAAAGTACAGACATTTCATCAACTAAAATGCTTGCTATAAGTAACCAAAAACTATTCTGAAAAATCGACAGCATTAAAAACGAAATTTCTGACTATGGTGGATTTAGAAGGGGGGTCGGCACAAAATTTGTTTGACGCTCTTTCAGAGGCTTTACGGTATGCAAACCTTGATATAAAAGATGCAGTTGGTCTTGGAGCTGATACTACCAATGTTATGTTTGGTGAACATGGTGGAATTATTGCTAAAATTAAAAATGTTTAAAAATAAAATAATATTATTTTCAAACATTTTTATTACAAAATTATAAATGAATTAACCTCTCATATGCCGCGACTCGAACAGTGACGGTACCGTAGTATGCCGTGAAATATTGAGTGTTCACGCGTTCGCACAAAAAAGTAAATGTACTTTGACATCAAATATCTTTATGAAAAGAAAACGTGTCGTTAATCTGATTTTTGTTTGAAAAAGCCCATGAATGCTAGTTTTGATAGATGCATAATTTACTAGAATAGCATGGATAATACATTTATTATAACTCATTATTTCCTAAGAGGAGGAAATAAAAACATACCCTAGTAAAACACAGATAATAGAAATAAAAAAAATGTGTATTTTCACTTTTTTGTGTTTTATTATATTCTTTGTTATATTGTGTAAGTAATTACACTGTAAAATAGCTACTCCTAGTGAAATATTTAAAAAAAATATAAGTTTCTTTAGAGTACATTTTTTTAGGATTTCTAAGCGCGGATCCGCGTTCCGGCATAGACCGGTTCATTTGTATACAGGAGAGTTCAAAAAACAAAATTTATATAATTACAAATTTTATAATAAAAAGGTTATAGATTATATATTTGTAGGTTTCCATCTCATCTTCTCATAATAAATATTATAAACGCGAAAGTTTGTGAAGATGTATGGATGGATGTATGGATGTTTGTTACTCTTTTACGTAAAAATTACTGAATGGATTTTAATGAAACTACAATAATATAGCTTATACATCAGAATAACACATATGCTACCATTTATAAATATATTGTGTGAATTGATGATCGAAGACGGCGGGCACCAGCAAGTTTATATGAAACAAAACACTTTTTCATAAACCTATAAATTATAATAATATGTGGGACAACTCACATACTGCTATCTAATTCCAAACTAAGCAGAGCTTGAACTATGATAATTAGATAGCTGATATACATACTTATATATTTGTAAATACATTCATATAAGTCACATCCAGACACAAATCAAATGAATGCGCTCATCACACAAACATTTGCGTAAAAATAAAAAACCTCGAAAAAATACCACAAAATTATGAGTACTTTGGGTAAAGGTCATCGCACTACATGGCACAGTAGATAATTTTTCATTTAAATTTCAGCTTTGAATCGTATAATATAGAATACATTTCAGAGCGTCACACGTCATCACGCTGAAGTGGTGACAGCGCAGCGCTAGCGCATCCTCTGGACATCATGTGACTTTCTAAAATATATTCTACTTCATTCGATTTAAAGCTCGAATTTAAATGACAAGTTAACTGCCGTGCTGTTCCCGTGCTTCTCCTTATATGAGCGATGACCTTTAGGTACACAGAAAAGTACTTTTAACACATGTTAGGAAATAAGGATTAGACTGTACTTTGTCTGTCAGTCAGTCACGATACAATAAAAAAAAATAGAGTATCTAGTCGGGTGGGGTGTGGTACTCGAGCCAGCACTGACCTATACAAAGGAAGACATTGCAGCCTGTACAAATTATGTTAGTCTCTTGCGTCTTTTTTTTGAGGTACAATTGACGCAACGTCCCCTCTTATGTAAATTTGCTCGTTTATTTGGTCGCTCACCTCTATTAGTGTCATCAGGGAAATGGTCGGGGAAATGATTACCACTGAAACGATCATGAAATAATATATATTAGCAGCAGGCCTGATGCGCTGTATATATTGACTTTCTAAAGATAAGGCCTCTGCCAATGCATAGCGAAATTGTCTGTGGTCCATTTTTTTTTCTACGGCATTGCACCTGTACACAATATAGCTATTTAAAATGCTACAATTGAGCAAGCGCCTGAATACTTTAATATACCACTTGACGCCCCGCTTCCGTTTAATTAAATATGTGTAAAGCTTTTGATCCTTCAGATCGACCCCTCACATATATTTATTATAATTGTGGACGAGAAGCGGTTTGTCACATTCAACGCCTGCTCTGCGGCCTGGAGCCATGTCATTTTTATGAAATGTGGATATTAATGTAACTAACTTCACATCCTTCCAAGACAACACGGTGACATCACCGCAGTGTGTGGCAACCATTTCACCTCGTACCATTTGGCGCTCGTTAAGATTTTTTATTATGGAAGGGGTTTTTAACCTGCGACGGTTGAGAGTACCTACTACATCTGTTTGTCTATTCTTTAAATACCTGGCTAGCCCTACTGAGTTGTAAAAATTGTCCATATAAAGACAATGGCCTCTATCGAGATAATTTTCAGACAACTTCAATACAACTTTCGATGTTGCGTTCGTAAAGCCATGGACAGGTTGTCCAACGTCTTGTGTTTTGCCCGTATATATCTGAAAATGTAGTAAATACCCTGTTTCCGCTTCGCATAACTCTAAAGGATTTTATTCCGAATCTTGCGGCTTTTGTCCTGATACATTGAACCCAGGATAGATTCCATAATAAAAGCGATTCATCAATGGAAAGAGCTTTGCGAGGGATGTATATTTCTAAAAATTTCTTGTTGCAGTGCTTTATAATCGGATCTATTATAAATCATTTTCGTTCATATCCGCGAACAGAGTCTAACAGATAATCATTATCTATAAAATGTAAAAAACGTAATAATAAAATAAACCTATTTTTGCTCATAATCTTTCTAAAACATGGCATACCTAGCACACCAGTAGTCCAATACTCATCTAGCCTACTTCTATTACATAGGGACATGTACATTAAAATTGAGAAAAATTGATACAATTCCTCCACCGTCGTACCATCCCAGTCGTTGAGACGCGATCCCTCACTGATCCCTGCTTCACTAGCATGAGCTATAATTTGCCATGCATATCTGTTGGTGTCCTCCACTATTACTTCCATGATTTGCCGATCCCAAATCCTTTTAAATATATTAATCGGAGAACTTTCCTGTATAGTAGGGCCCGCTTGCTCCTGATAACATTCCTCAACACCAGTAAACTCGTCGAAATTTTCGCACCTAGTTAAAACATCTGGCACTGTTTCTTCCTCTTGAAATAATTTTCCTACTGTTTCATCGTCCCTATGAGTTTCGTCCTCTAAAATCCGACGTAGATCTGAGTCATCGTAATCTTCCCATTCATCTATTTCACTAGCAGAATATACCGCCAAGGCCTCGGCTAGTGAAGGCGGTAAATATTCGTCATCAAACTCCTTGAACAAACGGAAAATTTGAAATAAAACAGTCATATTTTTTATTAAAAATTAGTTTTACAAAAAACTGACTAACTTCAGGGAATGGATTTATATTTATTGAAGATGAGTCATTATCTTCATTGTAGTTTAGTCTCCTGGGCTCTAACTCCTCACCAATTGGAATATGGTAAGAGATGGCGTTAATCGTACTAAATTGAGTAGTTTAGAAGTGAACAAATGAATACAACCGTTTTCAATCGGAAAGCTTGAGAGTTTAATATTTATTTTTTAAATTATATCTTATGTCTACAATTGTGCACGCCAGTTTTGAAAGGGTTAATGCATTAATTTTTCTCTTAAATAACTCTTCGGTGTAGGCAGGTTTATATACTCGAAGTGCTTTGACTATGCTTGTTAAACCATGCGACCTTTTGTTTTTATCCGCATTTTCCACAAGGCAGGATAATCTCTGTAGAGAGATATTAATAATATTACATAATCACGCTCGGTAATTAGGTCGGCGCTTGCCGCCAAAGCCACGTCTCGGTCCGGTTCGTCGTCCGCTATCTTCGATGTTCCGGCCGCAAATTAATAAAAACTTGTCAAGTCGCGTCAAGTCGCATCAAGCGCAAGGTGGTTCAAGTGCCGTCAATCAAAGTTTTTGTCAAGTATGGTCCAGCCCGTGTAGATACTTGACGGGACTTGTCAAGTCAACGCTGTAAATGATCAATATTCACTTCAAGCACGTAGACTTGTAAAGTGCACTTGATTGTTTCGGGGATCCGTTATAGGTCCGCGAGACGATAAAGTGCACTTGACAAGTCTACGTTCTTGACGATTTCACTTGACGAGGGACTTGACGCGATTTGAAAGTGCCGTCAAGTCCACATGTCGCAGTCGTTCACCGCCCTGTGTTTAGAGAAGTGGTCGTCGCAAAAATTAATAATGGTTTCCAACGCAGACAAGGCATTCCTTGTTATAACTCTAGCGGTATCTATCAAAGAGAAAAGAAAGAGGCGATGGTGTAAGGAATGGTATAAAATGAGATATCGATTCACGCATGAACATTTGCAAAGAACTCTTCAAGCAACTGAGCCCGACGATTATAAAAATTTTCTACGAATGGACAACGATTCTTTTGAAGCATTGTTGGAGTTGATTCGGCCCAATATTGAAAAGCAAGATACCAATATGCGTGTAGTGACGTTAGTCAATTAATTTAAAATTACATTTAACTTATCTCCTAACTAAAACTACTATTATATAAAACTACTTATTTACAAACATGTCTACTATCTGTGTAATAACTGGTTTAAAGTCTATTAAAATGTACATTTCATTTCATAGTTATAATTGGAATCACTGTTAACAGTTGTTTATTCGCTTGTACGCGCGTTATGTATAGCAAACCGGTTTTACCTCTAATTATGTGCTCGTGCGCCGCGCGCTGGCTAAAGCCGAACGCGGGGCGCCCCGCCAGTCTGTTCCGTGATCTGACGGCGAATGCACGCCGGTTTTCGCTCCGCTAGTACATAACGCCGTGTGCAGCCAAGTAGTGCTTTTTCATATAGCCAGCGCAATTATTCTGTATAGCTTATTAGTGCTTTCATCTAGTGCAATCATTCTATTTCATCTATACATTGCTTCTTATATCTTCAGAACATTAAATAATTAATATATAGTGCGAACTGACTGGTGTACAGTGTAATTTATTTTTGCCAACAATATACCCTGGTAGGTACACACTATATAATTGGTGACCCCGACACTGAAGACAAGAAGATGATACGTGACGATAGAAACAGATCGCCGCAACCACCACCGCTGGGCGAAACTTCTCGAACGCCCGCCAGTACAGACGTGAACACAAGTATGATGGCGGGTAGCGTGTACAAGGTTGGGATGAAATTACCACCGTTTTGGCCTCAAGAGCCTGCATTGTGGTTAGCACAAGTGGAAGGCCAATTTGCGATAACAGGTATTTCAGCAGATACAACGAAATTTTACCACGTTATTGCGCAATTAGACCACCAGTATGCCACCGAAGTAAAAGACGTTATCACATCGCCGCCAGCAGAAAACAAGTACGTAAAATTGAAAACAGAGCTCATTAAGAGACTTTCGGAATCACAGGAGAAGAAAATCAAACAACTTCTAATGCATGAAGAGCTCGGAGATCGTAAGCCCTCACAATTTTTACGTCATCTTCAAACATTAGCTGGACCAGCCATTCCGGACACATTTTTAAGAACATTGTGGTCCAGCCGATTGCCCAATAATATACAGACTGTGATTGCTTCACAAACGGACGCGTCTCTAGAAGCTGTTGCGGAGTTGGCTGACAAGATTAGCGAGATTGCCCCGGCGACTCAGGTAGCAGCTACAAACACCTACACAAGTATGTTTAGTGAAATGCAAAAACAAATTGCTGAGCTTACAAAAGAGATTGCTTCACTAAAAACCAGACTCACTCTTGTCGTTCCCGCGGTAGATCACGCAAAGATGATCGGACACCAACCCGCCGAGATCATTCACGCTCCAGACAGTGGAATCCAGATTACTGCTGGTATCATAACCGGCTGGGTAAACGAGCAAACCGGTGCACTACTCCATGCAAGTTCACATCTGCGGGAAACGCGAGCGGCAGCCGGAACTAGCGGCTAACGACTGCCTTAATAAACCCGTCCGCTTATTTGTTACTGACCGCTGCACCAAGATATCGTTTCTCATAGATACGGGATCTGATTTATGTGTCTTTCCAAAGTCTGCACTTTCAGAATCTCGACCTAAGACGGCGTACCAGTTATTCGCAGCAAATGGCAGTTTGATAACTACTTACGGGTACATTAATCTACAGCGGAATATCGGACTGCGCCGAACATTTAACTGGCAATTTGTAGTGGCTGACGTGTCCAAGGCAATTATTGGCGCTGACTTTCTCAAATTTTATAATTTGCTTGTAGATTTGAGGAACAACCGCTTGATCGACGCCCTGACAGAACTCTCTACAGCAGCATCACCAGCAAATGAAGCATCTGACATAGCCTCAATCAAGTCTGTCTCCGGAGATTCCATATACCACCAACTTCTCCGTGAGTATCCAGACATAACTCGCCCCGCTGGAACGCATCAAGATGTCAAGCACACTACGGAACATCACATCCGTACTACACCTGGCCCACCTGTTTCCAGTCGCCCCACCAGATAGACTGAAGATTGCCCAAAAAAGTTCGAGGATATGCTCGCCAGTGGTATTGCTCGTCGTTCAGAAAGTCCTTGGTCAACAGCTCTCCACCTCGCACCGAAGAAGGACAACTCTTGGAGACCTTGTGGTCCAGTATCCAATCCGACATATTCAAGACTTTTCCCAAGCTCTCGCTGGTACTCATATATATTCGAAGATCGATCTGGTGAAAGCCTTTAACCAAATTCCAGTCCACGCTGATGATATTCCAAAGACCGCGATAATTACGCCCTTCGGCTTGTTCGAGTTTAAATACATGACTTTCGGCTTGCGCAACGCGGCGCAAACATTTCAGCGCTTCATAGACGAAATGCTCAGAGGTCTGCCATTTTCCTATGGATTTTTAGATGACATCTTGGTATTTTCCCAGAGTGAATCTCAACATATCCAGCATCTTCGACAACTCTTCCAACGTCTAGCAGAGTACGGTATGCATATTAATACCGCTAAGTGTGAATTTGGTAAATCGCACATCACTTTTCTGGGACACGACGTATCAGCAGACGGGATTCGCCCTCTCCCAGATAAAGTGCAGGCAATTCAAGATTACCCCGCGCCCACAACAGTCAGATTAATGCGCCGATTCCTAGGAATGTACAATTTCTACCGCAGATTTATACCTGGAGCAGCCGAAATTCAAGCGCCACTAAATGTCGTCCTCACTGGTCCTAAGGTCAAGCCATCGCAGCCAATTAATATGACTCCGGAGATGATGATCGCCTTCAACAGATGCAAGTCTAGTCTCTCTGAAGCAACTATGCTCTCTCACCCAGAATCAGACGCTAAACTTGCTGTTTTCACCGACGCATCTGACACTTCCATTGGAGCAGCACTTCAGCAACGATGTGGTGATAGCTGGAAACCTCGCATTTTTCTCCAGACGTCTGACATCCGCACAGAAGAAATATAGTCCATACGACCGCGAACTTCTGGCTATCTATGACGCAATCAGACACTTCAGGTACATGGTTGAAGCCAGAACATTCACTGTACATACAGACCATAAACCTCTCACATTTGCTTTCTCCTACAACCGTGAAAAATGCTCGCCAAGACAGTTCCGCTACCTGGACTACATTTCCCAATTTACAACAGACATCCGCTACGTAAAGGGAAAAGACAACGTTGTAGCAGACGCTCTTTCAAGAATAGAGGAGATAGCCAACATAGACTACAGAGCTCTTGCACGTTCTCAGGAATCAGACCCTGAGCTGCAAGAGCTACTGATAAAAGGTACTGCGCTCAAACTTGTGAAACTAAAGACTCCGGACTCCGACACAGAAATATACTGTGATGTCTCCACTACAAACACAAGGCCTTTCGTAACAGCCACCTTCAGAAAACATATTTTCGACTTACTGCATCGATTGAGCCACCCCGGTACGAAGGCGACTGCAAAAATGGTGACACAACGATTCATATGGCCTGGAGCTCAAAAAGATTGCCTACTATGAGCTAGAGAATGCGCAGATTGCCAGAGGAGTAAAGTCCACCGACACACTCAATCACCTATCTCTTCCTTTCCGGTTCCTTCCCAACGCCTTTCCCATATCCATATGGATATCGTAGGGCCATTACCATTTTCTTGTGGTTTCAGATACTGCCTTACGGTCATCGATAGATTCACTCGTTGGCCTGAGGCATATCCTTTGCCTGATATCACGGCGGAGACCTGCGCCCGCGCATTCATCGCAGGCTGGGTATCACGGTTCGGCTGTCCCCACAAGATCACCACTGACAGAGGCAAACAGTTTGAGAGTGAGTTGTTCCGCATCATGACTGCCATCCTCGGTACACAGCATCATCCCACAACGGCCTATCACCCCGCCTGTAATGGTATGGTGGAACGTCTCCACCGCCAATTGAAGGCAGCTATTATGTGCCATCAAAATCCTAGCTGGACAGAAGTGCTTCCCCTGGTGTTACTGGGAATTCACAGCGCCTACAAAGAAGACGTCAAGGCTTCGTCAGCAGAACTCTTGTATGGAGAGCCTCTCCGACTACCCGGAGAATTCTTCGCGCCCACTACTCCTGGCACAACCACTGATATCACAAACTATGCGTCACGTCTTCGTCTCCAAATGGCACAGCTCAAACCTGAACCTGCAAGCCGACACTCTAACAAAACGTTCTACGTGCCAAAAGACCTATCCACTGCAGAATACGTATTCCTTCGAAAGGACGCTGTTCGACGTTCTCTTGAGCCTCCATACACAGGACCATATAAGGTACTAGAAAGAAACACTAAAACCTTCAAACTGGCTGTCAAAGATCGCGAGACAACGGTTACAATTGATCGCCTAAAAGCAGCTTACATGGCCCGGGATGACACCAAGATAGGTACAACCGACATAACACCAAGACAGGTAGAAGTAACTCCAGCTCCTATTCTCGAAAAGAAAACCCGAACAGGTCGCACGGTTCACTTCCCCGACTACTATCGACCTCCCTAGTTTCGGTCTCAGCAGGGGAGTACTGTAGTGACGTTAGTCAATTAATTTAAAATTACATTTAACTTATCTCCTAACTAAAACTACTATTATATAAAACTACTTATTTACAAACATGTCTACTATCTGTGTAATAACTGGTTTAAAGTCTATTAAAATGTACATTTCATTTCATAGTTATAATTGGAATCACTGTTAACAGTTGTTTATTCGCTTGTACGCGCGTCATGTACAGCAAACCGGTTTTACCTCTAATTATGTGCTCGTGCGCCGCGCGCTGGCTAAAGCCGAACGCGGGGCGCCCCGCCAGTCTGTTCCGTGATCTGACGGCGAATGCACGCCGGTTTTCGCTCCGCTAGTACATAACGCCGTGTGCATCCAAGTAGTGCTTTTTCATATAGCCAGCGCAATTATTCTGTATAGCTTATTAGTGCTTTCATCTAGTGAAATCATTCTATTTCATCTATACATTGCTTCTTATATCTTCAGAACATTAAATAATTAATATATAGTGCGAACTGACTGGTGTGCAGTGTAATTTATTTTTGCCAACAATATACCCTGGTAGGTACACACTATATGCGACAAGCTATTCCTGCCAGCCAAAGGCTCTCTATAACTTTAAGGTACTTGGTCACTGGTATGGACTTATGTATGGAAGATTTAAAGTTTATGTGTGCTGTCGCTCCTCGTACTTTGGATTTAATAATACAGGAGACGTGTGAGGCTATAATTCAAAAGTTAAAAGATAATATTCGGGTATGTATGATATTCATTTATTTTTATTTATATTAACCAAAATAATCATAACAAAAATTAAATACTTAATGTTATGGTGAAATATGAGACAGACAAAACAGAAAACTTTTTATTGGTTTCTTTTATTTAATCTTGTATAGCTCGGTTGTGCAACCGATTCATACCCAAAAAGTTCTCAGTTTGGTCTATAGAAGTTACTAAAAAGAATAGAAGTGTTGTAAGAACTTAGCCGCAGTCTGTGTTTCTTCTTCTTCAGTAGTTGGTTCTGGTATATGAACCATTGCGGGCTGTTTATGAGATAGATTTGGCGCCTGCATAGGTTGAGATGGCACAATTATGAGTGATTTGGCAGTACCATGCACCGGTGTCTTGCCTATGACTTGTGAGTGTGACTGATGTGGTGCGGGTGACTGATATGTCGTAGTTGAGTGGAGTGCATTTGGTGATGGGACAGGTGAAGGTGACTGATGTGGTGCGGGTGATTGGTATGTCAAAGTTGAGTGGTGCCCACTTGGTGATGGTGACTGGTATGTCAAGGTTGCGTGGTGTACATTTGGTGATGGCATAGGTGATGGTGACTGATGTGGTGCGGGTGACTGGTATGTCGTAGTTGAGTGGAGTGCATTTGGTGATGGCACAGGTGATGGTGACTGATGTGATGCGGGTGCCTGTTATGAGTATGTGTATGTGGGTGAGGTAGCAGGCAAGATCTGAACTCCGTTTCTTGAAAGTGATCCCATTTCGGCTTCAAATAAAATGTCATTTATTATTTTCTCCGCATAGCGTCTTTGATCTGCTGACAAACATTTGAGTTTAAGAGCCCAGCCCTTCGCAATTATATCCGATTCAGAGTCATTAGGTTTTTTGAAATAATGCGTTGCTATATCTATCAGGTCCTGCTGCGATGTGTTTTTGCTTTTCTTTGGTAGTGGCATCTCTTTTTGATAATTGGATGACCCGGAAGCCTGTAAAAAAATTAACCAATGTTTGTACTATTCACAGGTACCAAGAACGACCGAGGACTGAAAAAAAGTAGCCAAAGAGTTCGAGAGACGATGGAATTTTCCCAACTGTATAGATGCTGTTGATGGCAAGCACATTGAAATAGAAAAACCTTCAAATTCTGGATCTTACTATTTTAACTATAAAAAGACATTTAGTATTGTTCTTATGGCTATTGTAAACGCCAATTATCAATTTATGATGGTTGATGTTGGTGCAAATGGGCGGATGTCAGATGGTGGAACTTAGAAAAATACAAAGTTTTGGCAATTGTTTTCTGAAAGTGAAAACAAACTTAATATTCCGGAGCCATGTGAGTTACTAGAAAGCGATACAAAGTTTCCGTGTGTACTGGTAAGTGACGAAGCTTTCCAACTGACTCCAAACTTCATGAAGCCATACAACAAAGCCGTCTTGACAGACGAAAGACGGATTTTCAACTATAGATTGTCAAGAGCCAGGAGGGTGGTTGAAAATGCTTTTGGAATCCTGTCTTGGCGATTCAAAATATTTAAAAAAGACATTGGACTGCATACCGATAAAACGCGAAAAGTTGTTTTGGCTGCCTGTCACTTACACAACTATTTGTGTGAAAAAAATAAAAACAAATATATTCAACCAGGAGATATTGACATAGAAGAACCAAATACCACAGTCACAGGAGGTGTGTGGAGACAAGGGCGCCTTTTGTTAAATATAGAGCGAGTACGAGGAAACTCGGCAAATGAGGCAAAAAGAGTGAGAGATGACTTTTGTGAGTACTTTAATGGTAACGGTTCAGTCCCTTGGCAAAATAATTGCCTAATTTAGTTATTTAAAAATATACTTAAAAGTAAAATGTATCTTTGAATTGTAAATAAAAAATGTTTTACCTCACTGCTTAAACTGCTTTCAGTATCACTTATACACATTTGGTCTGACAGAAATAACATTCATACACAGAATAACATTTCATTGTAATAGTAGAGTGACGGTTTTGGTATATCGTCTGGAGACGCGCCAGACCGTTGTGCTTGTTCAATCTTTTTTCTTTCTTTGTTGAAGTTGGTTCTTAATGCATTAATTTTTTTCTTCAATAAATCTTCGGTGTAGGCAGGTTTATATACTCGAAGTGCTTTGACTATGCTTGATAAAGCAAGCGACCTTTTGTTTTTATCCGCACACTCCTTACTTTTAATTTTCCACAATGCAGGATAATCTCTGTAGAGAGATATTAATAATATTGTAACACTTTTGTACAATAGAAAAGATTAAATAAAACGATGTATGTGTTTCAATACATATAATTTGACAGAATAAGAGAAGTCGGTAGAGCGAGTAGGTTCGTTACATTCAATTACTTATACATGTCGCAAGATCAAGAGAGGCTGATCATAAATGACTTGGTTTAACGATGGTATACACTTAGATTACAAATTACAGTTATATTATTTTTACAGTGAAGGTAGTACAAACAGAGTTTGGCTTTAAGAGCACAGAATTTTTAAGGCTTTTGGCCTATGGTGCAAACAACCACAGAATGTGTTGAGCACACCTAGCAGCATAAATTTATCTAGTATAATAAAGTGGGCGCCATCTGACGAGAGCGTCAGAAAAGAGAGAAATGATTCTGGGGTTCAACCCGGATAAAATAATGGAAGAGATACACCTCGTGTTATTTTCGTCGACGGTCCCTGGCGTCTGCTCGGACAGATGAAACGGGCTTGAGCTGCGGAGGTAGGCTTCGTGGGCAGGCGTGGTCGCGGCGTGCGCCAAGGCAGCTAGCAGGTTGACCGATGAACGACCTCGTGGCGACAGGCGTCGTGGGAAGGCGTGGTCGCGTTAGGCTTCGAGGTAGCCAGCAGGATGGCTGAAGACAACCACGCTTCTCGACGGCTCAGATGATAGGTTTGACGGTTGTCAGGTGTAGATATAGAGAAGTAAGAAGAAACTAGAAAGATCAGGAGCAAAGACCGTGAACGACTTCCCGACTTGGAAATCTTGCGCACGAATTCACAATAAAAAGTATAGGGATTACACTGTCCATAGTTTAATACTGTAGCACGTTTATTAGAAGTTCTCACTGATGAGTCCAGGCGTGGAAAAGAGAGTGAGGACAGACGACTCTGCCTTTTTATACCCGAGAACTTCTACCGTCCTTTAATAATTATTAAAATCGAATGTTCCTCGATATTCTAGAATGAAAAAATGATGCAATCTTTTGGTGATGCCATAAAGGAAAATTTGACACATCCGGCGTCACTCAAAATAACACTGTTCCTCACATCAGTTTTGCATCAGTCAAAGACACTGATTTAATTCTGTCTCTTATTATATAAGATTTTTATTTTTATGATGTTTCTAATAAGCAAAATATTATTTAATTCAGTATATAAAAATGTGTCTAATAATTGGACCCTGTTATGCAGAAAAGATCCAACCAACATTCTATTACTTTTGGGTAAATGTAGTTTAATGTTAGACAGATAATAAAAAAATCGTATGATACAGTATCTATTTGAAAGTTAGTAGTTTTATAGGCCACAACATGTACATTGTTTTGAAAGTAGTTTATAGTGCATTTTCATTTTAAGAATATCTGTAATTCCTGAAAAACTATGCGTGGATCTTTTATTCAAAATAAATTATTACAATATAAATATTGTTTTAATGTTTGGTTCATTTTAGAAGGAGAGAAATTAAAATCTGTACTGTTACAAAAACAGTTTAATAACAAATAATAATTGAAAATGTTGTTTACGTGTAGGTAGGTTACTTCCCACTCCCACTAAACTAAACAAAATGCTCTAATATAAAAAAATGGGCAATCACTGGTTTAAGGCTCTATGGTGTCACAATTTATATAACATTGCTTTCCTCGACTTCATTCTCTGGCTCAAAATCAGGAACGCCGCAAAATCCATCTATATCGTCTTCTACATTATTGTCACCCGTGAGTTTTTTATAAAATGTGTGAGCATCACGGGGAATTAAATGCATGAGGCTTTTGATATCGCTCAATTTCGCAGAAGATATGGGTTTTCCATTGGGCCAAAGCATATCCATCATATCTCTGTAAATTGAGCGTTGTCTACCACGTTGACGTTTTTTTAGATCTACCTCTTCATAATCATCCTCTAAACTTTTTCGCATAAACAAGGAAAACATTGCGTCTCTTTTTAATAAAATTTCTTTGGTTCTTAGCCAGGAAATTTTTACACCAGTAATAGATATTTTCCTATTGGTGATTGTATTTTCAAGATTTGCTGATCCAAAAAAATCTTTCGCTTCCATTCTGTGGACTCGAAGAGGTTTATTTTTTTTGCAGGTTCTCATTGTGTTCATATTTCTGTGTGTTCAGTGTGTTCATTCCTCAGGTACATAAACTCATTGTTGGTATTTCAGAGGACATTCAAATTTCCCGAAATCTGTGTCGTTAGGCAAGAAGCTGTGTCCAGACTCTAGAAATCTAATAAAAATCTTTTGTAATGTTGGGTGAACATTTAAAAAAGCTTTAAGCATAAGAGTGAGCTTAATATTCCTATTCTGGCCTCCGCAGGAATCGCTCCACAAAATAAGATTGGTCACTCCTTCTTTCAATCTTTCCGACAGATGCTTAACTAAACACGAACCTACTTCTTGGGAGCCTCTCCCAGCTTCACCTTCTACCCAGATGTTACAATGCCCTTGATCATCAGATCCCGTATGTATCCCCAGATTGTACACCCATAACTGCCTCTTATAAAATACAATATTCGTGGGAATGCGAGGTAGCGGCAACGTTTTCTCTAAATCGTATGTAATCGTTTCTGTGTAAGGATCAGTTTTTGCGAGAGCCATGTCATTTTTCATTCGTTTTTTAAGATCTTCTGCGGTTTTAAGATGGGTATTATGTTCATTTATAATCTTTTTCTTAACTTCTTCATCTGTAATTAAATTAATTTTATTTTTATAAAAGTCGCATTTGTTACAAGTATCTTTATTTAGGGGTTTGGTGCGAAGATTAAATTTGGTTAGGAAAATATGTTTTGCTTTTGGATATGACACGATGTTAATGCCTGCGGATTGTGCTTCTTCAGTGTAGATCTGGTAAATTTTAGAAAATGTCATATCTGATCTTAAGAATTTCGCAGTACCTACTTTCTCACGACAGTAATGGGAAATATATGTAGGGAGCTTATTAACAACACTTATGAAAAATTTTTCGCTTTTCTCATTAATTTTATTGGAACCTCCATTTATTCCACGTTTGTCCGTAATACAATCCGACCTCATCTTTTTAAGGGCTGTGTCAATCCTTTTTTGAGTTGTTTGAATGGTTTTAACAAACATTTCCCTACATACAGGAATACCTTTTAGTAAATACTGACGTGAAAATGACCTGTTCTTGGATGTATTAGAGCTATTTTGTGATACGTAGCGTCGTTTCACTGGAAGTTCTTTAACAGTAGTTACGATGTACATATTTTGAGCATGATACGACTCTAATTTATGGAATTTCTCAAACTCAGCTTGCCGGTCTTGAAGCGAAATCTTTTCACAACATTTTTTGACACAATTACAGTTAAAATCAATAAAAATCTTTGGACTTATTTCTTTTTTCTTGTAATTAACATATGACAAATTTTTATACTTTCTTTGTTTCCTTTCTTCTCTAGTCATTTGGCCGAATTTTATTTTTCTTCCTTTTGAAGGTCTCCCATGAGTTTCTTCAACCACAGGCATTTCTTCTAGTCGCCTGGGGTCTTCGCCGATAGCAGTAACCTGTTCCAAATCAACCCTACTACTCGTTTTCAACTGTACACTGTCATCGAGACCGGTGGGTATTGCATGTCCCGTTTCGGCATTAGGAGATTCATTATGGATAATTACTTGTGTCGTAATTATAGAGCCTGATATGTTTGAGCTGTCGTCACTGGAACATGCTTCAGCAAAACCTTCAGTTTCATAGTTTGGATCTTGCACGGAATCATCACTGTCAAAATCTTCACTTCCTTTTAAAATACTTAATAGTTCTTTAGTTTTTGGGGACATTTAAGGCATTGGTGACGGAAGAAGAAATACTGGATTAATAATTGGAATAAGCGGAGAAAAAACTGGAGCTTCAATGCTTTCAATGCTCATCTCCCCTGCCATAAGCGGTGTTGTAGAAGTTATCGAAGGAACCTCCATCACATTATCATTACCATCACCAAAGTTAACTATGTCCATGCGCGGTGTTATAGGGGAATACGGCGGGGCTTCTATGCTCTGGTCACCAACTCCCGAGCTGCCCACGCTAGATATTTCCGTAGCCGTAACCGGTTTAAAAGCAACAGGCATCAATGAATTGCACTCTTTGTTTTGCTGACTTCGAAAAAGCAGTTTTGCCAACTGAGTACCTAAGCAATCAAAAAAGCTTGTATGAAATTAATAACCCAAAAGCGGCTGGCTCGCCAGTAGTATAAACATCTAATCGTGGTTAGAAATAAAAATGTAACAAATCAGTGGTAAAAAAGGCTCAATTATTTACCCATGCGTAAAGCTCGTGCCATGCACTTAACCAATATTTTTATTACTGAACTAGCTGTCGCTCGCAGCTTCGCCTGCGTATGTCTATAATTTTGCCAATAAATTTCTTCCAAATCCGATCAGCCGTTTCAGCTTGAAGGAGTAACAAACATACACACACCGCCAAATTTTCGCATTTATATTATTAGTAGGACAGTAACAGTAAAACAACAGTAGGTACTAGAATAATACTACCAAATTTTATAAAGTTTCGTAGAAGTACCTGACTTCCATCTGGGATCCAATCGGGCTGCTTTGAGGTGAGTTTTCTATAACATCTGCTGTCAAGACGTTATCTGTGTAGTATAAAATAATATTTTGTAAAAAAGTTTAAATTAAGTAGATACAGCATTAGTCATGCATTATGAGCGTGGAAATGTGTACTTTTTACTATCATCAATACGCAACCATATTTTGGGAAGATTCACGATATAAAAAAGTTTGAAAGTAATTGAGGTTATAAAATGTACGAAGTTACTTACCGTCTTTGTTTTCATTTTCATCTTCATCGGAATTATATCCCAAGTAGGCACCTCTTAAAACATTGTTCGCACGTTCCATATTCGAATATTATAACTTTTATTATTAAATTGTCAAATTTATTTCGGTTAAGCTAAGAGCGCCAAACGAACACTACACTACACAGACGTAATGACCGTTAAACAAAAAGCAAGGAATTCAATGAGTGTGACCAAGTAAAAAAAAGATTATCATGTAAACGACTAATATTAAAATAAAATTTTATTTGTTTTTAAACTAAACACAATAGTATATCGAATTTTAAAATACATAAGTTTCATCAAAAGTTCACTTTGAATCTTTTCGGCTCGCGACATATGGTATTATGTCCGTCCTTTTTGAGAACCAACAGGTAATTATTAAAATAATGATCAAAATATATTAAGCAGAATACATCCAAACATCATGGATGCATCAAACAAATACAAACGTTACATTTGACATTAAGCAAATTACATCCAAAGCACTTGGCTCCTTAAGTTTTTGAAAAGGTGTGAGGTATCTATTATGCAAAAAGATCCAAACTGCATGGTACGAAATGTATCGAACAATTATTGAGACTTTCTATGTATTATGCAAAAAGATCCAAACTGCGTGGTATGAAAAGAATACAAAAATTACTGAGACTTTTAAAAAAATTAAATAGATCCAAGCAACATGAATCTTTAAAAAATTGAAAACTAATGTTTTTTTTTTAAATTTCTGTGTCCAAGCAACATGATACTTTTTTGCATGTTTCAAAATTGGTGATTAAGAGATGGTATCTTCGACACAGTATAAATTTTGTTAGGTTAATGTGATCAAACTGCCTGGATCTTTTGTGCATACATATATTAAATGATATGAGTATATTATGGCAGATAACTCGATTCTACAAAAAATGTTGGTTGGATCTTTTCTGCTTAACAGGGTCCAATTAAAATTGATTATCGATCAATAAAATATAGGTAGTGAATTTCTTTGAGGTACCTACAACCGTTGTAGTACAACGCCATCTGCAGTAAACATGGCGAACCATGACGAGAAACACGCTCGGACTTCGGTACTTTGAAAGACGAGTTATTGAGCGATTGTGCAGTTAGTTCGCCGCCATGTCGCTAGATGTCGTGGTATGTAGTGTTTTATTAGTATAGTGTTATGTAAAATTAAAAATGTTGTGTGTCATGAAATGTACACGTTACAAAATCACGCTCGGTAATTAGGTCGGCGCTTGCCGCCAAAGCCACGTCTCGGTCCGGTTCGTCGTCCGCCATCTTCGATGTTCCGGCCGCAAATGAATAAAACTTGTCAAGTTGCGTCAAGTCGCATCAAGCGCAAGGTGGTTCAAGTACCGTCAATCAAAATTTTTGTCAAGTATGGTCCAGCCCGTAGATACTTGACGGGACTTGTCAAGTCAACGCTGTAAACGATCAATATTCACTTCAAGCACGTAGACTTGTCAAGTGCACTTGATCGTCTCGCGGACCCTTTAGGAATCACTATCTACCTACCTACTCGTTCGGTTAATTGTGAAACTCACGTTTCCCATACTTCCCTACATTGCCAAGAAGGTACCTAGGTAGGTACAGTATGATTCATACAAAATACTTATATTGTAGCACACTAGGGTGCGAACCTACCTATTCCTATGCATAGGAACTACCTAATGTAGTGACATACAAATACAAAAAATCTTTATTGAAACTATTAAAGAGCAAAAAACTGAAACTTGCATAAAAGCATCTTAAAAATATTAGTTGGTAGCACATTAGGTTATATGGGACAGTCCATCACATGCACAAAACGTACACAGTAATAGTAATAGACAAGTAAAATGTAAAAAATAGTTATTTTTCTTTTATCCTAAATAAGTACGTGACATACCTACCCTATTCATGATATGGACCTGTTTTCGCAGTTATCTTCTCTGGCCGAGCGGTAAGAAGCCCGAGATGTTTGTACCTACCTAGGTAGGTACCTATACATACCTATGTTGGCACAGAGGTTTTTCCAAAGGCAAAGCTTTTACCAAACTTATGCCGAACCTTAAAACGCTTGAAAGTAATTAAAATCATACATTACAAACCCTGTAAACCATGCTCTTCTACAGCCTAAACATATTATAAAATCTTTTTTAATACCTCTGCCAAGCTAATAGAATTACAAAGACTGTAGCAAATGCCTAAAGCTTTTAATTATGTTAAGGCCATTTGCTTTGTATTCCTTAATTATTAAAATTGTTTTTTTTTTTAATATAATCCTTTAAAAAAGACTCCAACCTATGGTATTGGTCGGCTGCTTTAGGACAATTATTATAATGACTAAAACTGAAGATTTCTTTGTAAAAGCGAGAAAAATATTACAAACATACAGATTTTTATGATACATTTGTACCAAATAGCTCATTATTTAGAGGGCGCATGAAATATTTGATATTAATACACACACACTTTCACAGTAAACTGATACTCGCAACCCTAATTCATTTATATAGATAAAAACAAGTTATCAAATACTTACCCGTAGCACTTATATTTTTTATTGAACGACCAGCACCATATCACCATGTTCTCTTTACAGAAGGTTTTATTAAATACTAACAAACAGTACCAATAACATTTGCAAATGTTTTAATTTGGCCTTTGACACAAGCTGTATAAGAGCCGCACTAAAGATTTACCGCACTGCTTTTACCTGTTTTCTCAGTCCATATAATGCATTGTTACTTCCCGTAGATACCTAATATAATGCTGCTAACATGCTATACTAAAACTAAAGCCTGTATTATTTGGGGCCCAAATTAGCATTACAAGAGCTGTGTAGCAGTTTATAATGCCTAATTTTGGACTTCTTATGAAATACAACCTGCAAACATTATTTTCTGTCGCTTATCCCAAAAGGTCTTAATTTTACAAACAGCCAAAATTTCGTAAATCAATATACATGATTAGGCATTTCCAGCAAAACTTGCGTAACTGCATTTCATGTATCATTTAAATTGAAGAAGAATGGCATGAGTTTAAGTTTATAAAAAAATAAAATTGAAGAAATATGGTACAACCAACTATTGAATAAAAATTGACAAAGTGCAAAATTGTATTAAGTTCAATTATGATTGAGAATTAGTTTGTCTGCAGTGTATTTTCAACGTGTTAATTCTTCATTAATTTAATTACGTGTTCAAACAATTTCAGGTTTGTCCCGAAGTATTAAAGATTAAAACAACAGACTTTTAGGAATCGAATCAGTCTTTATTAATTGACGTTTGGCACATGCTAATAAAATCTAATATATTCATCATCATCATCATCATATCAGCCGTAGGACGTCCACTGCTGGACAAAGGCCTCCCTCATTGATCTCCAGGAACTGCGGTTGGAAGCGGCCTGCATCCAACGCCGACCTGCGGTTCTTACCAAGTCGTCTGCCCATCTTGTGGGTGGACGTCCTACGCTGCGCTTGCCGGTCCGTGGCCTCCACTCGAGAACCTTTCGGCCCCATCGGCCATCTGTTCTGCGCGCTATATGGCCTGCCCATTGCCACTTCAACGTGCTAATCCGTCGGGCTATGTCGGTGACTTGAGTTCTCCTACGTATCTCCTCATTTCTGATTCGATCCCGTAGAGAAACCCCGAGCATAGCCCTCTCCATAGCTCGTTGAGCGACTCTGAGCTTATTCATAAGGCCAATAGTGAAGGACCACGTCTCGGTTCCATATGTCATCACTGGTAACACACACTGATTGTAGACTTTCGTCTTAAGGCACTGAGGTATGTTGGACGAAAAGACGTTGCGAAGTTTCCCAAACGCTGCCCATCCGAGTTGGATTCGACGATTGACCTCTTTCTCGAAGTTGGATCTACCTAATTGGACTGTTTGTCCTAGGTATACATACGCGTCGACAACTTCAAGAGCCGAGTTCTCAACCATAACTGGGGCAGGGACGATATGGACATTTGACATGATTTTCGTCTTGTCCATGTTCATTTTAAGTCCTACCCGTTGGGAGACTCGATTGAGGCCTTCGAGCATCGTGCTGAGCTCTTCCATCGACTTTGCCATGACCACAATATCGTCGGCAAACCGAAGGTGAGTGATGTATTCGCCGTTAATATTGATGCCCAGTCCTTTCCATTCCAGAAGCTTGAAGGCATCTTCCAATGTGGTCGTAAACAGTTTCGGAGAAATGACATCTCCCTGTCTTACGCCTCTTTTTAAGGGAATCGCCTTCGAGCTCTATTCATGTACTCGGACTGACATAGTGGCGTTTTTATACAAACACTTCAACACTTCGATGTACCGATAGTCAATACGGCATCGTTGGAGAGACTCAAGCACTGCCCATGTTTCGATCGAATCGAAGGCTTTCTCATAGTCCACAAACGCGAGACATAGCGGCAAGTTATACTCTTCGGTCTTCTGTATGACTTGCCGCAGCGTATGTATGTGGTCTATGGTACTGTAGCCTTTACGGAACCCGGCTTGTTCGGGCGGCTGGAAGTCATCAAACCTGTGTTCGAGACGGTTCGCGATGACCCTCGAAAACAGCTTATAAACATGGCTCAAAAGCGAGATGGGTCTGTAATTCTTAAGCAAGGTGTTGTCACCTTTCTTGAAGAACAGAACCACCACGCCCCCGTTCCATGCTTTTGGCGTCGTACCTTCAAGCAAGGCGGAATTAAAAAGCTTCTGAAGGACTTTAAGTACCGGTGATCCACCCGCTTTCAGAAGCTCTGAAGTGATTCCGTCCTCACCCGGCGCCTTGTCGTTCTTAAGCTGCTTCAAGTCCATCCTGATCTCATATAGGCTGATGTCCGGAATATCTTCGGTATAATGTCGGGTCAGTTTGGCTCTTGGGTCGTTGGCCGCACTGCAAACAGGTTTAGTGACCGAATCGTAGAGCCGTCCATAGAACCTTTCGACTTCCCTTAACACTTCCGCTTTACTTGACGTTATGCTGCCATCTTCCCTCTTCAGCTTCGTCATGCGGCTCTGCCCAATAGAATTATCTCTCGCGAACACTTTGGAGCCTTTATTCCGCTCTATCGTATCTTTAATACGAGATGTATTAAAGGTACGAATATCGTGCCGCAAGGATTTCCAAATCTTTCTATTGAGCTGCCTATGTGACTGAGCATCATCGGGAGACTGCAGTTGCAAAGAACGTCGTTCAGCCATGAGGTTAAGGGTGCCATCAGAGAGTTTCTGAGGTCTATTGGTACGGGGGGTCTTAAAGATCTGGGACCCCACCGTATGGACGGTTTCTACGAACCTGTTATTGATCTCGTCCACTGATGCATCTACTTCTAGACAGTCAAAGCGATTTGCAAGTTCGAGTTGAAAGCTCTCGAGGTTTTGGATATGTGCGCGAGTGGGTCGGAGCGTAGATTTCATCAAACGGGACCTTTCCAGTTTAACGTTCATATTCAATGTGGCTCTAACAATTCGGTGATCACAGCCGGTTTTCACCCTGTGAATCACAGAGACATCATTGAATATCCGTTTCTTGTTGGTCAAGATGAAATCAATCTCATTTCTCGTGGAACCGTTGGGACTCATCGTGGGAACCGTATTACAATTTCTTGACTTCCTTTTTTTCCTTTCGGGACGTGTGAAAAGGCACTAGTGTTAGAAATTCTAGGAAAAGTGGCGCCGACTTGTTACAAAACCCATTTTAGCTAAAATTTATTGACTGACAGAATTGAAAAAATACTAATTTATTGCGTTGAGAATTTTAAAAGCATTGCTAAATTACTATTATTCAAGTGTTTCGGCTTGAAAAATAAGGATCTCACAAATTTTGACCCTTCACCGTATTTATAAAGTCTATATTCCCAACTCTGTATTTTTTTACATTCTAAACTAAGTTAGAATGCACTAGCGTTAACTTTACATGTCCCCTCTCAAGTGTTATCCTTAATCGTTAACAGATGTTACTTGAAAATGTTAGTAAGAAAATAATGTCTGCCGTATTTAAATCAGTCCTCAAATAAAAGTTCGTTACAGTACATACCTCTAGAATACTAATTACCTATTATATGTTGTATTGAAATAAATACCTTCCTTGTTACCACAAAAAAGATAAACAACTGTTCAACGGGTGTTTAAAAAATTCTTTACAAATTTTTATTTAGGATTTTTTTAAATACGCGCTAAACAGTGTTTAACTTATTTTGTGGTAAGACCCATTATATCTAATTTTATCTTCCTAAATTTAGCATCAAGAGTCTGCGTGCTATTCGACCTGAAACAAAATGCATATTAAGTACATTAATTCATAGAATTTATTTATAATTCATTCGGAAGAACATTCTGAGGATAATCTTAGTTTGGTTGAGTGGTTGTTTTTGGCCATGGTTGTTTTTAGGGTTCCGTACCCAAAGGGTAAAACTGACCCTATTACTAAGGCTGATTTTAGTCTTACGCCGACGGCACGCGTACCGTCAGCGCTGATGTCCGAGATATATGGACTTCTAGGAAGCGTTTTTAAATAACGCGTAGCTATCAGCGCGCACGGTGGTCAGCGCTGATAGCTACGCGGCCGTACGCGTCGCACGTCGGCCTCGCGTAGCTGTCGGCGCTGACGATCGCACGAGCGCCTCTGCGTTCAGTGAGCGTTCTTGTGTCGAGCGGAGCGGACGTCGTCAGGGCGTACAATCATGGCAAATCGCGAAGTGGATACAGGTCGAGTTATCGATGAGGTACGCCTGAGGAAGGTATTGTGGGATGCATCCGATCCACTCTACAAAAATAAAGATGCAAGAAACAAAGCCTGGGAGGATATTGTGGACGCATTGTTCGAAAATATTTCAGGAGAAGAAAAACAACAACTTGGTTTGTTTACTTTCTTATTTTATTATCTGAATACCTACACTACAGGACAAAGCCTTTTCAAGTTAAAATATACACGAGTCTTGCCAGGGCACGCTTCCAATAGGGCTCACGAAGTACTCGGCAAAATGTTCTCGCAGAGCGTGTCCAGACCTGTTCGTAGGTACAGTTGGCAAGTCCACCATACCCTCAATTGTAAGTGTGTCTTCAATACGATAACCATCTCGAATTCTTATAAAGTTATGCAATACGCAGCATGCTTTAACTATTTTCTTTGTAACATCAAAACTCACATTAATAGGTGTATGAAACACTCTGAACTTGTTTGACATGATACCAAATGTCGATTCTATGTATCGTCTACTGCGGCTCAGTCTATAATTAAATATTTTTTTCTTGTGGGTCATATTGGATCGTGCATATGGCTTCAGAATTTTATTTGATATTCCAAACGCACCATCACCCACAATTACATGTTCAACTGGAGTATTTGTTCCAGGCAGTGGCTTTGGTCCTGGAATATTTAAAGTGTTTTGTTCAAGGCTCTTGTATAGTGTACTGTTTTGGAATATAGTCGAGTCCGAGTTTTTTCCATATGTTCCAATGTTTACATATGTAAAACAATAATCTGCATCGCACATAGCTAGAAGAACTATGGAGTAAAAATGTTTATAGTTGTAGAATATTGATCCACCACCGGTTGGATTTACGATTCGGATGTGCTTGCCATCAATAGCTCCGATGCAATTTGGAAAGTTGGTCTTTTGTAGAAAACCGTTAGCAATATTTTGCCACATATCAGGAGTATTTGATGGTATACATTCATCGTGTAGCGTTTCCCATATAACTTTACACACTTCGTCCACGATCTTACTGATTGTTGCGATTCCCATCCTAAATGAATACTGCAAATCTGTATATGTTCGACCCGTAGCAAGAAATCTGAAAAAAAAGTTTTTGTTATTTCAGGAAAACTGGTTCAACAAAGGTGGAAAACAGCCCGGGACGCGTTTTTTAGAACAAAGAACGCAGTTAAAAAAACGCCCTCTGGAAGTGCTGCTCCAAAATACAAAAAGTACATCTATTATGACGAATTAAGCTTCCTAGCTCCAACAGTTGAGAATGAAGTTGATGAATCACTGAATGACTCTTCCCTTCCCTCACCCTCAGTAAATATAGATAATACATTGGATAGTATGGGGTCTTCAGAAAATACTCAAGATTCTGATATATTAATGCAGCAAGTTTTTTCAAACACTCAACACAGTGAGCAGATTGACCGTGGTGTTGATTCAGCATCATCACAAAAACCTTGGTTGGAAAAGAGAAAAAGAAGGGCCCCGAAAACAAATCCAGAAAGTTCTCCATTTGAAAAAGAATTATTAACTTTATTAAGTAACCAAACCCCAGATCTTGTCGCTGACGACCTGGCTTTTTTCGCTTCTTTGGGTCCAATTTTAAAAAGTTTTGATGTAGGACAAAAGCTGGAGTTTAGATCGAGAGTGCTACGAGAAGCCATGGATATTCGAAATTACAACAGATCAAATAGCTCAAATAGCTCTTACTCCAACGACGCAAGATATGCATCATCATCATACAATTATCAGACTCCAGCTTACCCAGAGTACGAAACCAACAATGCGAATCCTGGTTACTCTGGTTATCAAACAGCGAGACTTACTGATGAATAAATAATTATATGTGTTCAATTACTTATTATAATTTTTTTTTAATCTGTCCTTATGAAACATTATAATAATAAATATGTTGTTCTCTTACTTTACTATAATTAAACATAATGATAAAACGAGTAAATATGTTTTTTTCTTACCTTAAAGTCACCATTAGTCGTTCAATCGGTGGTATAGGTACACGTCGTAAGCTGCAATGGACCAGTTTATCCTGTATCTTTGCCAGTAATTCGTCAAAAGTTCTAGTTGACATTCGAAAGTAATTAAAGAATTTACTTTCGTCAACCCTCAAACTGTCATATAACAAGACAAAGTCTCCTGCAACGGCTCTCTGCTCAATTAATGGATGAACATAGAGTCTTCGTCGCCGCCGGTTTTTATTTTTTTGGGATAGATAGTACAAAGCAGCAATAATTAATACACTCCGCATTTTGGTCGTCGTCTGTACAGTAAGGCGGTCAGTACGATACTAAAACGAGCCACGCTGAGCCTCAGCGCTGAAAAACTACGGGCTGAGCTATGAGCGCTGACGGTGAGCGTGAGACTAAAATCAGCCTAAGACTCCGCTGTCTGTCTGTCGGTCCGTCTGTCACCAGGCTGTATCTCATGAACCGTGATGGTTAGACAGTTGAAAGTTTTACAGATGATGTAGGTATTTCTATTGCCGCTATAACACCAAATACTAATAACAGAATAAAATAAATATTTAAGGGGAGCTGCCATACAACAAACGTGATTTTTTTGCCGTTTTTAAATATAATGGCACGGAACCCTTCGTGCGCGAGCCCGAGTCGCACTTGGCTAGTTTTTATATTTAATGATCATAAATTGCCCGGTTATAATAGAGTTAACCCGCCAGTACTCGCGCCTCAAGAAATTACATCAGCACTTGCGTGTAGAGCATTTTGCTCACGTTTATGAATTAATAAATATTTTTTTAAATAAAATACACATTATTTATTCTACAATATACCTAGTCAGGTCATAAATTCTGTCACATGTTTAATATAAAATAATTGAAACAAGTTTATTCATTATGTAACCATTTATATACCAAAATGAACTTAACAAAACATAGATTCTTATGACACTAAAGTTTATTCAAAATGACCTCCGTGATTTTGAATACAGGCCTTCAATCTGCGCGGCCAGTCGTCTATCGCAACACGAACGAGGTCCATGTCAATATCGGCGGCTGCCTTAATCAAGGATGTCTTGAGTGAATCCAAATTGGGATGAGGCTTTGAGCACGCCTTTTCCTCCAAGTGTTGCCATATCTTGTAATATAACGGATTCAAATCTGGACTAGAGGAGGGCCAGTCTTCGTGCCGGATGAAGTCGATTTCACGCGCCGCCAGCCAGTCTTGTGTGCTCTTCGCTCTATGAGCTGGCGCCGAATCTTGTTGGAATACCCAGTACTTGTTATTGAACATGGTATAAGAAACAGGTTCCACAAGGTTCGTCAGGACTGTATTTTGATACACAACTGCATTCGTTATTACACCATTCTCACAAAAATGTACCCCTGTTAAGCCCCAATAAGAAACTCCCAACCATACCATGAACGAGGATGGAAAATGACCTCGTTGGACACGCGGAATACGGTTGCTCGCTTCTTCACTACTGTGTTCATACACCTTATCATTTTGTTTGTTGTAGCTCTCTTCTACGGTAAAAATTTTTTCATCCGAAAAAAGAATTTCCCGATATTTTTTTCCCGCGTACCGCTTCAACAAAGCGCGGCATCTCTTCAGTCTCAGGTCCATTAGACGAGCATTCAAACGATGTCCTGTTTTTCTTCGATATGCCCGAAGCCCTAAGTCTTCATTTAACACCCTTTTCACCGTGGTTTGCTTAACCCCATCTGAAGGGCCAACAATTTCTGCTTACGTTTGGGATTTCTTTGAATTCGCGCCTCCACAGCTTTTATCACTGCTGGAGTCCTAACCGAAGGCAACCACTTCTTGACCTGTCAATGAAGACACTAGAGTCTTCATTGTATCGTTTGATGGTGCGATAAACGAATCTTTTGGTTATATTCAAATTTTTCAGTATGTCAAAAATTTGAATTGGCGCGTAACCGCAACGATGCAACGCAATAACTGCAACACGGCCTTTTTTAAGCGTCCACTCCATATTTAAAAATGAGTAAAATTCTAAAAGTATACATTTTTATTTTCATGAACAATTCTAAATTCGAATTCTAAAAACTTTTTTGTGGCCAGCATTCTAAAAGAAAAGTTTTTACTGTGTGACAATACTTATGACCTGACTAGGTATATATTCAAAAAGTTAACAATATTAATCTTTTTTATTTTAATGAACAATCATAGGAACTAATTTTCCAGTCTTGTAAGGCAGTCTTAGGGAAAACACGAAAAAAAAAACTTTTCAAGAAAACCTTTTAAACTAAGTATGAATAACTAATCTTCGTCTTATACGCGAGCTTTACACATATCACATAGTGTACGACTATGCTCGGTACATAAAATTTTTTGACAGTAAATGTAGCTCTTTTTGGTCTTGCGATTTTTGCGTCTTGGGCAAACCGCGCAGATACCACTTGGTTATTCTTCTTCTGGTAACTCAGATTCTGGTACAAAACGTTTCATCACTTGCTGAAGAGGATATGAAATATTTTGGATATGTGGCTGTGTTCGTTGAAGAGCTAGTTGTTTCAAGTAGTCTCTGCGCGTGATGATTAAACCCGTATTTTCTTTGTAAATGATTTGACTGTTGATTCCGGCTATGTTTAGGATCGTGAAAAATAATCTCAGCGGCCATCTACATGCCGCTCTTGCCACAGAATACTCTTCTTTTAGTCGATCTACAACATCAACACCTCCTTTCGTTTTATTATAAAAGGTGATAATTTCGGGTTTCGCGTTAGTTCCAGTAGTTGGATCGATTCGGTCGTCGTTATGAAGTGTCAAAAACTTTATCATAAGAACATTTTTTTTATTCTTTTTGTTTGGTACGTAAGACACCAGAACCTTGCTCTTATGAAAACCAAAGATACTACTAGGTTTTGGTCTTTGTTTGATGTCAAGAAAAAATGGTGGAATTTCCCTTTTATTCTTCCTAAGTGTACCACCGATAGTAGTCCGTTCAGCTAGTAGTTCATCGGCCAATGGAATCGATGTAAAATATTTGTCAGCCGTAATATTTCTGCCTGTCTTTAAAATATCTTGTGATAAACGTTTCACAACTGCAGATGCAGTATTATCATATTTGTGTGGACAATTCGGTTGCTTTCCCGGGTAAATTTCTAAGTTACTTGTATAAAAATTCTTTGAATCACACAAAGCATATACTTTTATACCATACTTAGCTGGTTTGTTTGCTATATACATGCGAAATTTGCATCGTCCTCGGAACGATTCCAGCATTTCATCTATAGTCACGTTCTCTCCTACTTGGTAATTGGCTCGACACTTTGCGGTAAAAGATTCGAATAATTCACGAATTGGAGCAATATTGTCATACTGTAACATTTCGGAGCGGGAGTTTATGTCATCGAACTTTATAGCTCTCATCAACAAAAGGAACCTATTGCGACTCATAGCAGCTCTAAAAACATCAGGTGCCGTGCCATCTTTGTCCCACATCTCTTTCAAATTTAAGTGATTCATCTTTTTTATACCAGCCATGTACAAAATACCAATAAAGGCTTTTAGTTCTACAATATCCATCTCTTTGCAATCTCTCTCCCTTGAGAATTGGTCCTTGATTTTACTGATGTGGATATTTGTAAAGCGAACTATATCAGTCAGCATTTCTTCACTCACAAAGAGGAGAAAACAATCCATTATAGTGTTAGCATTTTTAGCCACTGGTTTTACCCCTGGTTGTTTTTCGACAATGTTGTGAGCTCTTGTTCTCACATTGGAACGAAGTGGATAATAGTTCCATTTTGTACACCCATCTTTGCCTACGTAAAACAGCTGATTGCCCAGTGAAGTTGAAGAAACCTCACCTTCTACTTTCGATGACGATTGTTCGGTGTTAGTGGAATGATGGCTGTGTTCACTGTCTCGATCGCTTTCAATATCATCGGCTCTAAAAGACGGGTCCTCAATGTCTTCTAAATCTTCCTCTATCAACCATGCCAAAACATGTTCGTCCCTTCGATCACGATCCATCTATAATAGAAATACATAATAGATTACTATTTCAGTAATGTTAAATCATAATATTACATAAAAGTAGCAGTAAAACTGTCGCTAACATGAAAACATATTAAATTATGAGTAAAAAAAGTACTTACGTCGATACCCGCGCGATGAGCAAAACGCCGCCTGATGGTACACGGCGCAACAAACCACCTCGTCCAAGTGACTGGCGCACACTGGCGCGAAGTGAACTGCATACAGGGGTGGGGGACGGAACAAAACTCAGCTACCGAATGAACGATGTACGTACGAATAGTTTTGACAAAATGGCGCGTGTTTTAAATTTACTGTGAGCAAAATGCTCATAGCGCGAGTGCTCGCGGGTTAAAATATGTTTAATATTTTATTATTATATCTATGATACTAGAAAGTAAATACCTTCATTAAGGGCAGCTGTTGCAGAACGAGTGCCTGTGATATTACCAAAGGCTGCCACAGCTCTTAAATTTTCTGCTTCTATGTCTTCTGTTGTCAATTCGGAGAAGGCAGGGCTTCCTCTTAAATTGCACATGTTGTGCAAAATAAAACATGCGACTGCAATTTTTGCCGCCTTGGTTGGAGTGTAATGTAGTTCCCGGGCTGCTAACAGGCATCTCCAGCGACCCTTCAGCACCCCAAATGTTCTTTCAACTGTGCTCCGGGTTCTTTTGTGTAATACATTGAAATTGGCCTCCACTGAGCCATCCAAAGCACCATCAAATGGAGTGATGAGGTAGGCACGCAATGGGTATCCTGAATCTCCTGAAAAAGCAAGCAAAACTAGTCTTTCTTAACTTAACTATAATAACACAATAAAAATTATTAACGGCTTGCTCACCCAGGAGAAGAGATCTATCTCCTTGACGATGGAGGTCTTCCAGGTATTTCTTGACATCATGCTGCGCTCAAATGAATGCGTCATGTGCTGCACCACCATATACCACATCTACACTTAAAATTGTACAGTCCGAGTCTACAATCTGGAAAACACACATAAATAAACTCTTAATGTAATTATTACATAAAAGGGTGACAATTAATTAAAACAATGCATGAATTGAAAAAGTAGGGGCACATGGCCTATGGTGCTAATTTTCTGAAATGATAATCAAATAACTTATTTACAAATTGAGCATTCAGTAAATGGTAATGTTTCCTGTTTAAAAAACGCTCTTCATTCTCATATGGTCTGATGATGGCTATGTGAGAGCAATCAATCAAACCAATTAATCCAGGAATTCACACACATTTATAGTAAAATCTAGAACAATTTATTTGCAATTAATATACACATGAACATCTTAATTATACCTATGACTTATAATTTAGTTATTATTCCTTATGTTTTAGTAAAAAAATATACAAAACTTTGGCAGATTATGTTCGCATATAACATTATCTCTAGTCTGCTCATAGTTATACATTATTAGTATTTATATAAGTAGGGTGTAGGGTCATGGATGAACCACCTAATTTTTAAACTCATGTAACTTTTTTCGGAAAGATTTTATGAAAAAAAAGAAGAAACAGCTTAATAGCCTGTTTATTTGACTTTAAAATTTAATTTCTCATTACTGTGTAACTATGTCCAGTTTTTGTTTATTTTTGTTTTTTAAAAAAATGGGAAATGGTTCATCGAGTACCCCCAATGGTACTAAATTAACCGGGGGGATGGCACTAATTGAACCGGCAGTGGTACTAATTGAATAGGCAGTGGTACTAATTGAATAGGCTGTGGCACTAATTGAACCAACAGTGGTTTTTCTTGAACATGGTCGCATTCATCTACAATAAAGAAATGTAAGATATGGTATGTAAAATCAGGAGTACGATTATCTGACCCTAGCAAGAACTCTGCACAGTAGGAACTGTGCAAGAGCTAGGGTCAGATAATCGTACTCCTGTCTGTACCAACGGTAACAAACATGTCAAATTAAGGATAAATAACATCTTGTTATAATAAAAAATCATTTGACGAATCACAGGCATACGAAAATATAATACACCTTATACTTATCAAACAGTTTATTAAATCAACTTTAGACCACATAACATTGAGATCTGCGAACATTAGTTGCAATCATCTGTACGTAAACATTTAACTCTGAAAGTAACAATTTTAGCATTATTTCGTAATAGCAATCACAGGCTCAAGATATCTTATACCTACAGGGTCAAACTTATTGCAGATCAATTTTAAGGACTAGGTACCTTACCTACGTATCATTCAGTCTTAATTATTTTAATCAGTCTGAGACATTATTAGAACATACAAACAAAATATACTTTAATGAACTTTAAACCACAAAACATTGAGATCTGTGAACATTAGGTTGTAATCATCTGTACATAAACATTAAAACTATGAAAATAACAATTTTAGCCTTATTTCGTAAAATCAATCGCAGACTCAAGATCTCTTAAACTTATTGCAGATCAATTTTAAGGACTACCTTACCTACGTATACATAATCATTCAATCTTAATTACTTTTGTGGCGAGCTCTGTCCTCTGTACCTGTAAACTTACGCACATCACTAGTTGGCACAGCTCTGGTTATTCGACGCGCCTCGGTTACAACACTAGACGGCTCCCGCGCATGCGCTGTAATGCCGGCGCCCGCGCGCTGCCTGTCGACCGTTTCATGCGGCAGTGAGAAACTTATTACCGCACTGAACGCACGCTAGTTTACGACGCGCCGCGCCGCTCTATACCCGCGACAGTGAGCTTGACTATACCGAATTCTAGATTTTTCTGTGTCGTGATATGTACCTAAAACTAACTAGAATTACCTATCATTTATTTGTCTCTGAATAAACTTTTTAAGTGTATCTTGAGGTTATTATTGGACTTTCTGCGGCTTACCTACCCACCTAGGCTAATCCTAGTAGACAATTAGTTCAACGCAGCTACATTGGTGACCCCTGCTGAAAACATGTCTAAGGAGCGCGAAACTTCTGAGAAGCCTGCTATGGCCTGGATATGCCGCGTGGGAATACGGGTGCCGCCATTTTGGCCTGACGAACCCGAGATTTGGTTCGCCCAGGTCGAGGGTCAATTTGCGATTTCGAACATCACACAAGACACCACCAAGTTCAACTACGTAATCGGACAATTAGACCACCAATTCTCCAAAGAAAAAAAGGACTTGATTGTATGCCCACCAGAAACAGATAAGTACGAGAAATTAAAAACAGAATTGATAAAACGGCTTAGTGCGTCACATGAGAAAAAAGTAAAACAGCTACTTATGCACGAAGAGTTGGGCGATCGTCGGCCATCACAGTTTCTCCGACATCTCCAGAGCCTCGCTGGACCAAGTGTGCCTCAAGAGTTTTTAAAGACAATTTGGACCAGCCGCTTGCCACGGAATATACAAACAGTGATCGCCGCCCAACCCACCGCGTCACTTGAGGTACTCGCGGACTTGGCAGATAAAATCCAGGATATTGCCACACCTTCTCTTCAAGTCGCATCAGCTCAGTTTAGCTCATCGGGACCCGGATCGAACATGGAATCTATGGCACGCGAAATCGCCGAGTTACGGAAACAGATGCAGAATCTCGCTTCGCAACTGGGATCGCAGCAGCGGAGATCGCGATCTTCTCATCGGAGTGATCGAGGTAGGTCGTTAACCAGATCTGTGTCCAATTATAAAAAATATCCAGAATGTTGGTACCATTCTAGGCACGGTAAAAATGCAAAAACTTGCGTCAAGCCGTGTGACTACGGCACGGAAAAATCCCGGAACAGCGGATACGGTCCGGATAATTCCCGGAACAGCGGATACGGTCCGGATAATTCCCGGAACAGCGGATACGGTGCGGAAAACTCTCGGGGCAGTCAGTAATGGCGACGGATGACTGCCCCCACCCGTCTGGTCGCCTGTTCGTTACGGATCGTCGGTCTAAGGTTTCGTTCCTCGTAGATACAGGGAGTGACGTATGTGTCTATCCGCGATCCGCTATTCGACAGCGACGTCCTAAGACAGATTTTCAGCTATCTGCAGCTAACGGTACTCCTATCAGCACGTACGGATACGCTCATCTAGATTTAGACCTAGGGTTGCGACGCGATTTTCCCTGGCATTTCATAGTAGGGGACGTCACTAGAGCTATCATAGGGGCTGATTTTTTGAAATATTACGGACTCATCGTAGATATTCGCAATCAACGCCTGGGTATTCTAGATAGCCAAACAGCACTCTTCGCCATCGGTACGCCTGTCAACTCGTCGACTTCGATATCGTCTATCAAGATACCGCTCGGCGAGTCCAGATATCATGATATACTTCGTGAATTTCCGGAACTTACTCACCCATCTGGACACCAAAAGGAGGTAAAACACAATACCGTTCATTATATTAGGACGACGCCAGGCCCGCCAGTCTCTTCTTCTCCCCGTCGACTTGCACCTGACAAGCTGATAATAGCGAAAAAGGAATTTGAGTCAATGTTAAAATCTGGAATAGTTAGACCTTCGGAAAGTCCTTGGGCTTCTCCACTCCATCTAGCCCCAAAGAAGGAAAACGAATGGAGGCCTTGCGGGGACTACCGGATGCTGAACGCCAGAACAATACCTGATAAATATCCAGTACGGCATGTGCATGACTTCACTCACAGCATAGCAGGATGCAAGGTATTTTCTACCATAGATTTAGTTAAAGCTTTTAACCAAATACCTATTTTCTCGGAGGACGTCCCGAAAAGCGCAATAACGACTCCTTTTGGTCTCTTTGAAGCATTATATATGCAATTTGGGCTCCGCAACGCATGTCAAACATTCCAACGTTTTGTCGACGAGATGACCCGCGGACTCGACTTTGTCTATCCCTACGTTGATGATTTTCTAGTCTTCTCCAAAAACGAGCAGGAACATGAAGACCACCTTCGTCAGCTGTTTGGTAGAATGAAAGACTACGGTGTCATCATAAACACCGCCAAATGCCACTTTGGCCAATCAGAAGTCACGTTCCTGGGATATTCAATATCAGCTGATGGGGTCAAGCCCCTCGATTCTAAAGTAGAAGCAATAAAGTCATTTCCAGTACCGAAGACCGTAAGAGAACTGCGAAGATTCTTAGGAATGATTAATTTTTAGCGAAGATTTATACCTGGAGCCGCGGAATGTCAAACACCACTGAATGCTCTTTTAATGGGGTCTGTCAAAGGTTCTCACCCTATACACTTGTCCGGTGACACGATGGCAGCTTTTCAGGAATGCAAAGATAGCCTCTGTCGTGCAACGCTTCTTTCACATCCTGATTGTCAATCCAAGCTTGCCCTCGTTACTGACGCCTCTGACACCGCGATAGGAGCAGTTCTGCAACAGCATAAGGATGGCGCATGGCAACCGCTGGCATTCTTTTCCCGTAAGATTTCTCCAGCTCAAAAGAAGTATTCTCCTTACGACAGAGAACTGTTGGCCATTTATGAAGCTGTCAAATATTTTCGACACATGTTGGAAGCTAAAGATTTTACAATTTACACTGATCATAAACCTTTGTGCTACGCGTTCCACACACGCAAAGATAAGTGTTCGCCCAGACAATTCCGCCATCTTGATCTGATATCTCAATTCACAACGGATATACAGCATATCTCAGGCAAGGACAACGTGGTTGCGGACACGCTCTCGCGAGTGGAGGAGGTGGAGTTTTTAATTGACTTCCCAAGGCTAGCTCAATCTCAAGACTCAGATCCAGAGCTGAAGTTACTTCTCGAGAGTGGAACGTCGCTTCGCTTGGAAAAAGTCAAGATTCCTGGAACTCGATCAGAACTATATTGTGACGTCAGCTCCCAGACTCCTAGACCTTATGTCACACCTGTCATGCGAAAGCAAGTTTTTGAGAGCCTGCATGGGCTTAGCCATCCTGGTGCCAATGCCACTATAAAATTAGTAACGGAACGATACATATGGCCCGGAGTCAAGAAAAACTGCAGGGAATGGACTCGTGCCTGCTTAGCATGCCAGCGGTCTAAGATTAATAGACACGTGTCAGCACCCCTGGGAACTTTCCAGCTCCCACGAGCACGATTCATGGACGTGCATATAGATTTAATCGGACCACTTCCAATATGTAGTGGAAATCGCTACTGCCTCACCGCCATCGATCGGTTTACCAGATGGCCTGAGGTGATGCCCATACCCGATGCGACAGCTGAAACCGTTGCTAAAGCTCTTCTCACTGGATGGATCTCAAGATTTGGATGTCCCACCACCATCGTGACGGACCGTGGTCGTCAATTCGAATCTTCACTTTTCCAGTATCTCTCCAAATCAGTCGGATTCTATCATAAGAAGACCACAGCCTATCACCCTGCATGCAACGGCGCTATTGAAAGATTTCATCGACAGCTGAAGACCTCAATTACTTGCCACGGTACAGAAAATTGGATGGAAGCACTACCGCTTGTCCTGCTCGGGATACGGAGTGCGTTCAAAGATGATCTGAAAGCTAGCCCAGCTGAACTAGTCTATGGTGAACCGCTTCGCTTACCTGGCGAATTCTTCAATCCAAACTCAGAAGGAACAACCGATGTCACAGACTATACAGCACGCCTACGCCTATTCGCGAACAATCTGAAGCCAGTCCCTGCCTCAAGACACAACAAGCAGTATATTTTCATCTACAAAGATCTTGCTACCACTAGTCATGTGTTCCTGAGAGAAGAGGCGCTGAGAGGTTCCTTACAACCCGCGTACACTGGTCCGCATCCTGTAATAGAAAGGAATAATAAGGTTTTCAAACTTCAGATAAAAGGCAAATCTGTGACCGTATCCGTTGACCGCTTGAAGCCCGCTTATATTATCCCGGACAAAAGAACAGTCCGATTCCCGGAGTATTACCGGGAATATGAAACTTAATCGCCCTACTCGGTCTCTGGAGGGGGGTGATGTGGCGAGCTCTGTCCTCTGTACCTGTAAACTTACGCACATCACTAGTTGGCACAGCTCTGGTTATTGGACGCGCCTCGGTTACAACACTAGACGGCTCCCGCGCATGCGCTGTAATGCCGGCGCCCGCGCGCTGCCTGTCGACCGTTTCATGCGGCAGTGAGAAACTTATTACCGCACTGAACGCACGCTAGTTTACGACGCGCCGCGCCGCTCTATACCCGCGACAGTGAGCTTGACTATACCGAATTCTAGATTTTTCTGTGTCGTGATATGTACCTAAAACTAACTAGAATTACCTATCATTTATTTGTCTCTGAATAAACTTTTAAAGTGTATCTTGAGGTTATTATTGGACTTTCTGCGGCTTACCTACCCACCTAGGCTAATCCTAGTAGACAATTAGTTCAACGCAGCTACACTTTTATCAGTCTGCTGATAAATTGAATAGTAATTGTTATTACTTTTATTTAGCTCTTACTGCACTTATCTAAACATTTGGCATTTTTAATTTCTTAACATTAGTCTTATCATATTAGACATTATTAGAACATACGAACAAAATTAAAATAAACTTCGCTTTTAATTTTAAAATAGGTAGGAACACGCGTAATCATTCTATAGGTATTATGTCTGTTTAATCATCCTAAAACTAATTGAGATTCTTATCATAATTTTACCACAATAATTATCAAACACTGGTGTCAATTCGGGTTGTACACGAACACGGCTTAACCAAAATAAGTCCATACCTGTCTCTTTCTGTCCTGAGAGAACAGAAAGAGACGCCAGTACTTTTAGTCGAGATTTAATCAAGATTTGTTAAACCGAATTGACCACATTATGTTATTAAAAGTTGTTGAATCCCTGAAACATGAGGGCAACTCAAGAAACGGTTCTGAAAAAAAACAATTTTCTTAAAACTATTACGTTTTACTTGCTATTATATAAAACAAACTTATATATTGATTTATTTATTAAAAAAAACAACAGCGATAATTTTTTATATTACATTTTCGTATGACCATAATAGAGCCAATAACAGGTTTCGGTTCACTTTAACGTATATATAACTATAACGGCTTAAAACAGAGGATGCCACTATTAATGCAACGCAAAAGAATATTATTATAAATATAAATCTTGTAACAAGGTTGTCATCATCAAAAAATCGTTAAAAACAGTATTGAACTTAAAAAAATTAACATTGAACTATTGTTTTATATTGATTATTATCATCAAAATTATTAATCCAAATTGTAATAATGAAATTGTCAAAGTAGAAATAATGAATAATAATTCAATGCGCTGGAGTCCTATAGTCACTGTGTTTATGAGTGTATAAGTTGGCTCTTCTGGCCCTCCGCCCTCCTGCGTCACCACTGTTCTGCTTGGTGATAGATGCTGGGTTTGAATCGTCAGGGGCTTCGGTTCGGGCTCTGGCATCATTATCACGTATGATGGCGACCGGTGGCAATTAATGCTTACGCTGCTTGTACCTGTGAAACAAAGTAAATAGCTTTTAATTACGGCACACTTCTAGAGCTAGTAAAGATTTGCTTATTGACATTGTCCATTTTTTTCAAAAGTAAATTCCAAAATAATTTTAAAGGAATAAGTTTATCAGTAGTTAAACTGCATTTTTTTCTATTGTATTCTATACTAATATTATAAAGAGGAAAGATTTGTATTTTTGTATTTTTATATGTAACGAATAAACTCAAAAAGTACTGGACCGATTTTAATAATTCTTTTTTCATTAGAAAGCATTTATTATATTATATATTTATAGCATATTATTACTGAGTAACATAGGCTATATTTTATCCCGGAATTCCTACAGGAACGGGAACTACGCGAGTGAAACCGCGAGGCGCTGCTAGTCTATAAATAAAAAAATTGTATTAAAATTAGTTTAGTCACCTAATTGCTCCGTTTTGTCCGAGAGATTCAGTGAATTAGGAGGAGCACAACATCCGTCTTCATTACACGCCATATTTAAAAAAATAATTAAGCAATAATTACTTATGTTTGGGTGTTGTCTCACCAAGGCTTATTAGATAGCAACTAATGTTAGGATGGGTAACTCTGCTCATTCCAAACGAATATCGTTACAAAGTATTTTAGCAACGAGTGTATTAAAATGTTATTCTTTAAACTATTATTATAAACAGGAAATATTTGATAAGTTCCGAAACGATTTTAAACATTGTTTCACCATTAGAGAGGTACATTATCCCTGAGTATCATACGACGATATTCATGCAATGCCAAATGTCCGAGATTCCCTGGCTATCCTGTAGTGGTAGCGGAGTGCTGAAAAGAAGGCAAGAGAAGGAACAGAGATTTATGCTCTGAAAGCGCAAATCTGTGTTTTGTTGGCGTAAAGTCGACTAAAGTCAAAGTCAAAAAGCATTTATTCAGTAGGACCGCTGGGATCACTTTGAAACGTCTTAAAACTAGGTGATTTTACTCCTGTTCCTTCGCGACCAATACCGTGAAGAACCAGGGCAACAAACACGGTTAGGGGCCTAGCTTTTTTTTAGGTGATCCATCTTAATCTAAACTTAGCTAGCTTAGGTCCTACCAAGTGCTTAAATTATATAATAATATAATGTTTGGTTTTATTACGGAGTTAGAGCAAGTTCATTCCCAAACTTTTTTATCATCTAAGTAATCCGTTATTTTATAGTAAGCTTTTTTATAAAGTTTTTGTTTAATCGAGTTTTTAAATTTTTTTATTGACAGTTTAAGCATATCACTTGGGAGTTTATTATAAAAGCGTATACATTGCCCTTTAAATGATTTACTAACTTTATGGAGCCTACTAGTGGCAACAGCGAGTTTATCTTTATTCCTAGTAACTTATGACAATCGCTATTTTGTTTAAACAAGTTAATATTTTTGTGCACATACATCAGATTTACATAAATATATTGACAAGTGACGGTCATTATACTTATCTCTTTAAATTTTTCACGGAGTGATTCTTTGGGACCCATATTGTAAATTGCACGAACAGCCCTCTTCTGCAGCACAAAGACTGTGTTAATATCTGCAGCACTTCCTCACAACAGTATACCATAGGACATAATGCTGTGAAAGTAGCTGAAATAGACTAGCCTAGCTGTGTCTACCTCTGTATAGAGTCGGATCTTTTTGACTGCGTATGCTGCAGAACTGAGCTTCTTCGACAATGTATCAATGTGAGGGCCCCATTGAAGCTTATTATCGAGGGTTATACCTAAGAATACAGTGGTGTCCACAAGAGCTAATTCTTCGCTTTTAATTATAATGTTAGCCGTTACTTGTTTAACATTTGGTACTACAAATCTAATACACTTTGTTTTCTTCTCATTAAGTAGAAGATTATTAACGTTAAACCACTTTACTACCTTCGAGATTGCGTTGTTTACATCGTCAAAATCGCTTTGTCGTCGCGTAAGTTTAAATAAAAGTGATGTGTCATCGGCAAACAATACAACCTCATGATCGTCCCTCACAAAATGTGGTAGATCATTTATGTACACTAAGAATAAAAATGGTCCAAGTATTGACCCTTGTGGCACACCCATAGTAACCGCTGACCCCGGGGAACGCTTTCCATTCACTTCAACTCTTTGGACTCTGTCACTCAAGTAGGAAGTGAGAAAATCCAAAGCAACATCCCTAATACCATAGTAGTGTAGTTTCCTGATCAATGTGTCATGGTGTACACAGTCAAATGCCTTGGACAAATCACAAAAAAACGCCCAGAGCGTCATGCGACTCCTCCCAGGCATCAAGAATGTGTGTTAGTAACTCTACACCAGCATCAAGGCATATTTACATTAGGTCGGTCACCGAAGGCGGCGGCCGCATTCGGTTTAACTGAAACGCTTACCTAAATTGAGTAGTTTACATTGGTCGGTTAACCGAATTCGGCGACTTGATTGATGCGGCGATTGTATATTGAACAGTCGGGTTGCAAGCATCGTCATGAACAGTCTTGTGTTAGAAGGATTTTTAACTGTGTGCGATGTAATACAAGAAGTATTGAGGAAAAAATTGAAAAATAGGAGTACAAAGAGAAAGAGAATGTGGATAACACCTCTATTAAGTCAACGGTCTTTGTTAGGAGCTTCAGTGTTGTTGTGTAATGAATTCAAAACTGACGATGATTTTTTATTATTTTTTAGAATAGATAAAAACCAATTCGAATGGTTACTGAATGAAATATCTCCGATTATAGAAAAACAAGACAGTACATTCAGAGAGTGTTTAAACGCTAAAATAAAACTACAAATAACTTTACGTTTTTTAGCAACAGGCGATTCTTACAAAAGTCTTGAGTTCTTTTTTAGAGTTTCTGACAGTGCTATAAGTTTATTTATTCCAGAAGTATGTGATGCCATTTCTGAGACGTTAAAGTCATTTATCGAGGTAAGTGGTTTATGTAGTAATTAGTTTAATGTAGTTAATGTAAGTAAAACAATATTTTTTTTACAATCAATATAATTTCAAAATTACGAAACATAGGTATTATGAATGTTGGATCGTTTATAGAAATGATCATGAAGCTAATTGATCATGCATTTTGAGAATCTTCTAGGTTTGAAAGAACACCACTCACATTTGAGATATAATCGTTGCTTGTATTTAGCTCTATGTTTTCAACTGCTATGATACTTTGGCTACTAGTACTCATAGTAGTACTCGTAGTATAATTGGGTGTGAAATATTCATGTACTGGATAATTACTTGTAGTATGTGATGTTGTACATTCCTCAGATAAAATCCTTAACTCAAATTCTGTAATAGTTTGTTGGATTATTGATTTTGCTGAAATAAAGTGTTTTTTCGGCATTTGTCGCAACGAAGACGCAATGTATTTGCCAAATATATCACATTCATCTTCCTTCATAGTTCCAACTTCTTTTCTTAAGTTGTCCAATTTCTCCAATGCCACAGCAATCACGTCTTCAGAGCTCTCGTTACCTTTATTTCCCACAATATGGTTTCTTTTGCATTTAGGTTTTTGAGGTAAGTTTCGAGAATCATCAGAAAAATCAGTTGTATGTTGCGATGTGCTTAAAAAGGTATCTTCCGTTAGTGTGGAAGTTTGCGTGACATCACTGCCTGTATCGCTGATTGTTGAAGCACAATCAAAATTTTCATCCTGAAATATAAAACATTTAAATTAGGTACTGGATCATCATGGTTGTTAAATAGTTAAGTCAAAATAGGTAATTTTTATTTTTTTCATTTCAGATCCCGAAAACAGAAGAAGATTGGCTTAAAATCGCTAAAGGTTTCGAATTGAAATGGAATTTCCCAATTTGCATTGGAGCACTTGATGGTAAACATATTGTGATAAAGGCGCCACCAAACACTGGGTCAGATTTCTTTAATTATAAAAAAAATTACAGTATAATATTATTAGCTTGTGTAGATCACGATTATTGCTTTACGTATATTGACATTGGTGCAAAAGGCAGAGATTCAGACGGCGGTGTTTTTGATCATTCTCCCTTCAAAACGGCAATTGATAACAATGCTCTTAATATTCCTGAAAGATACGTGTTCGTAGCTGATGCTGCATTCCCACTCAAAAATTACTTAATGAAACCTTACCCGGGTCATGATCTTACTGTTGCTGAAAAAATATACAACTATCGACTATCGAGGGCTCGGAGGATTGTCGAAAACGCCTTTGGCATATTGGCTTCGCGATTTCAAATATTTGGAAAACATATCAATTTAAATATTAAAAATACGGAGAAAGTCGTGAAAAGTTGCTGCTGTCTTCATAATTGGCTGCGTAAAACATCCCCTGCACATGCACACTTTGCATATTCAAATACCTGGAGATCTAATTTTCTATCATTTGTTGAAGAAAACAATATGGACTGTAGCGAAGCAAGACAAAAACGAAATGCTTTACGTCATTATTTTAACAGTGATACTGGCGCTGTTTCTTGGCAAACAAATTGTCTTCAATAAATAATATGTAATTACTGTGTTAATTTAAGTTAATAAACTTGCTTACCATATTTGTATTTGTATGTCTTTTACTTGTATATGTCCTCAAAAATCCATCAGCTATTTCAAACCACGGCATCTTTGGTTTATAAACAGATTGTGCACTGGCACCGGATCGGAAGCTAGCGTCAATTTTTTTTCTTTCTTTTATGTAGGTAGACCGTAAATTTTTTATTTTCTTGCTTATGTCTTGCAATGAAAGTGATGGCGTATTCAACGAGTCTCTGATTCTTGCATAGGCGTTATCTCTTGCTTCTCGACTTCTGTACGACTTATGTGTAACTTTCCATAGAACTTCGTTTTCCCGATACAGTTCTACCAAGTGCGTCATTTCCGAGTCACTTAATTTTCGAGAGGCCATTTTATTATGCACAATCGTGCGCGTGCGGCGGACTGGCTCGCGCTCTTCGAACTGAGCTGCGGGATGCGGGCGGCGCGGCGGGCGACGGGCGGGGCACGGCGCACTCGACACCGACAACGGGCTCGACCGAATACGGCCAAACCGAATACGGCCAAACGAATACCTGTTTATATTAGTCGGTGACCGAATACGGCCTGCAGCCGAATACGGTCTAACCGACTAATGTAAATGCGCCATCAGTGGTTGAACGACCCCTAGTAAAACCGAACTGTTTACTATGCAATAAATTATGCATATTAAAGTGTCTTAGCAATTGATTTAAAATTATTTTTTCAAAAATTTTACTAAATGTAGGTAATACGGAAATAGGTCTAAAATTACCAGGGTCGGAACAGCTACCTGATTTGAACAATGGAGTTATTTTACTGTGTTTCATTAAATCAGGGAACACACCACAGTCGATACATTCATTGAAAATTAATGCTAGTTCGGGCGCAATTATATCAATTAGTGGTTTTACGACGGTAATAGAAATGCCCCAGAGGTCTGTTGATTTCTTAACATTTATAAGTTTAAAAGCTTTAATGATATCATCACTATTAATATAGTTAAATTTGAATTGAGATTTGCACTCCGTTACGTTTTGTTTTAACAGTGATTCTGCTATTAGGTGAGAAGAGTTTAAAGATTTTGTAGTAGAGACTGGAATGTCTGTAAAAAAATGTTCAAAGGCTTTAGCTACATCCTCATCCAGATTGATGGTAGTATTGTCAATTTTCAAATTAATTTTTTTATTACTAGTTTTGACTCTTCCAGTCTCATTATTAATAATTTTCCAAGTGGCTTTTATTTTATTTTGACTATTTTTAATTTTTGAACTTAGATAACGCGATTTCGCTTCACGACAAACATTTTTAAAAATTTTTGAATAATTTCTCAATTTTTCTTTAAACTCCTCATTAAAATTATACTGCTTTTCATCATAAAGTTCATACAATTTTAGTCTACTTTTATGTATACCCACTGTTGCCCAGTCACAAAACTTTGTGGTGTCGGAGACCATAATAGACTTGGATGTAAAAATGGAATTAAATGCATTACTAAATTTATTAAAAAATGTTTCGTACAGCTGATTTGGATTATTGGTGTCATACCCAAATGGAAGTGGAAATATAGATGACAAATTCGATTTCAGTTTTTCAAGTCTATCCATGGTCATAGGTACAAAGGTAATTTTTCTCTTAAAAAGGTTTTTTGTTTTAATTTCTAGTTTTATAAATTGACTAAGATGGTCAGATGGAAGGTTACAAATTAGTTTCATATTAATAATATTAGCATTGGTATAAATATTATCTATACATTTGGCCGAAGTGGCAGTTATTCGAGTAGGCTCCATAAATTGAGGTGTTAAGCCAAAAGATTTAAATAAATAAATTATTTTGGTAGTTGCTGGATTATTTTCCAATATATTTACATTAAAATCACCACATGCAAAAATATTTTTATTTGATTTAGATATTTTATGTAAAGTTTCTTCCATATTTTTTTCAAAAATGTCAAATGAAGCAGAAGGCGGGCTATATATACTTATAACTATGCACTAGACACTCACACTCCATCAAGAGTTGCCTATAGTATAATCCTTATAGTAGGTACCTACATCCTTTCCAATAAAAAAATAATAATTACCATTAGTTCGCGAGATATTGAATTATTCGTCCATTTATCGCTCACATACGTAATTCAAATTTAAGACTTATATGGTTTTGTCACGGATACCATTTTCAAAATTAGACCAAATTGAAATGAGACCACACGAGCACCAACTTTCAAGTAAAAAAAGAATTAACAAAATCGGTCCACCCAATCAAAAGTTCAGAGGTAACATACATCTTCTATAGAGATAAATGTAAAAATAATGTCTATTTGTAATATTAAAATTATCGTTTTTACTAAGTACTTAGGTATGTATACACGATACATATACCAAAATAACCTTTATTAGAATTTTTGTCTGCCTGTCTGTTTGTTCCGGGTAATCTCTGAAACGGCTGGGCCGATTTTGACGGGACTTTCGCTGGCAGATAGATGATAGCTTTGCGTAATACAGGCTACTATAGGTTTAATTCCCGGAAAATAATTAGGGTTCCGTACAAATCAAATAAAACCCTTATTTTTAATTGAAGGCGGGAATCAAATGTGGCGTGAGCGAAGCCGATGCTAGTAAAACAATACAATTACAGACGAATTGAGAACCTCCACCTGTTTTTAATTTGGTTAAAAAATATAACGTTTCATAACAGCACGCAACAAAGTATGCACAGCAAGGACGTCAATTGTACATAAAAGAAGGGGGAATAGTCGTAGATATAAATGTGGGTCTCAATAGGTACCAGAATGAACAGAAATTGAATATTGATGTATAACTATAATCTTGTAATTTTAAATTCATCACACAATATTTTATAGGATTATAAAGCAGTATATGCAAAGATATAAAGACAAATGTTATTGAAACACATGGACGCAAAACTGATGTAAATTGGGGGGACGCTGAAATGGAACTGGGATGTAAATATATATATATGTGAGTGGTTGACCAAAAAGGGACCTCAAGGGAAAATAATTGATTTCGAGTAAATCGCGTTTGAAGTTTCGTGTAAAAACAAGTTTCGACTCGTGCGCGGACGGGGGGGCGCGGCATGTATTATAAATAAATACAATAAAATAAATAAAATAAAAATATTTTATTTCAGATAATATAAATCCATATATTGTTAGTTTGATTACTTAACGACTATATTAGTAGTTACACACACGCAATAAAATAAACTAAAGCAAAACAAAAGGACTTCGCGCTGAGAGTGACCAACCTAGGTCGGTTTGATCACTCTCAACACGAAGCACTTCCATATCGGAGATGTAGCTCTGTCCGATATGGTTTTCAGGATGCTGTTTTGACCGTCCCGCACCCTGTGAATCAGGGATGCAGTTTTCTTGCGTAGGATGGCTTCGAAACCATCCGTTTGATATTCTGCAAACATCCCTGATGCACTACAGAAGCGGGGCAGTCCCAACATCATCCTGAAGATATTATTATATTGAACACGCAGGGTCTCCAGCGGCTTTTTGGTGTAGCTGACCCATAGGTTTCCCGTGTAGAAGCTTTGGCAATATGCCTTGAAGAGTGTCAATTTAACCTCTTCAGTACAGCGTGCAAACCTACGGATCAACATGTTCCCTCGAACCGCTAATGCCCTGCGCTCCCTCTCTATGTCAACGTTGTCCTTAAGGTCGTCGGTAATGTTATGCCCCAGATATTTGAAAGTTGTTACTCCTTTAATGTTCATGCCGTTTAGGGTTAAATCCGGAAAACTTTTCATGTTACTACCTGCGGCCTTAAAGACAATGTATTCACACTTTTTCACATTGTAGCAGAGCCCATGAGAAGCAGCATAGCCAGCGCAGACCTTCAGCATTTCTTCGACTGATCTCGCAGTCGGGCCCAACAGCACCATATCGTCCGCTTAGCTGATGTTATTAACACTAACACCATCCACACGGCAGCCGACTCGCATGCTACTGAGCCCAACTATGAGATCATTAACATACAGGCTGAATAGCGCGGGAGAACTTACCCCCCCCCCCCCCCTGTCTCACCCCGCACTCCAACCTGTATGGCTCGGAGAAAGCATCAGACCATTTTACAATATTGCTTTGGTTCCTGTACCAATACTGGAGTATATTTAGCAGGTCCGTCGGTACACCCCTGTCTTCCAACTTTCTTCAGAGCACATCATAAGACACAAGGTCAAAAGCCCTGGAAAGATCAAGGAAACAGGCATACACCGGCGTCCTGCGACTGGTATAGTACTGGATGGTGTGCTTGAGTCCTAAGATTGCGCTTTCTGTTGATAGTCCAGGCCTAAACCCAAACTGTGCGTCATGAAGTTGAAGATATTTTTGTAAAATAGAATCAAGCACACCGTCCAACACCTTGGCTATTATTGTGGCCAGAGAAATCGGGCGGTAGTTCCCCTTATCCGAGATATCTCCCGTCCTGTTCTTCACAATAGGCACTACTTTAGTCTTCATGAGGTCAGCTGGAAGATACGAGTGGCTAAGACACATTGAGTAGAACATGGACAAGAGACCGGGGAAGTGGATACCTGCATATTTGAGATGCTCGACGCTTAGCCCGTCGTGTCCGGGAGACTTGCCTCTGGTCATACCCTTAATTGTCGATTGAACCTGCTTAGCAGACAGAAGCAATAGAGGCTCGTCACCCCGACCGACAGACCCAGCGTCTGACACCTCGACTGATGGCCCGAGGGGGGAGTGCACTTTGAAGTGTTCCATAAACAGCTGGGCAATCTCTCTCTGGTCACTTTTGCCTTCCACGCTCACGGGAAGGCCAGGCTTAGTATTCAGCTTACCAGTGGACTTCCAAAAAGTTTTGAAATCTTTTGCCGCTCGTTCTTTAGCTATTTTGTCCATAACTAGCTGGTCCTGGTTGTTTTGACACCACTTCAGGCGGCTTTTGAAGATTTTTCGAGATTCATACATATCTTCATAGGTTTTGCCTGATGTGGGTCTATTACAGAACACCCAGGTTTTGAATTTAAGTCTGGCCTCCGCGTGTGCAGCTTGTACATGTTTGTTCCAGCCACAAAGATTTTTACTTTTCCTAGGTCTGCCACCCCCACACTGCTTCGTCTGCACTGCCGCATTTGCCATAGTACTTACAATATCATTATACAGCCTGTCTAGAGTTGTCCTATGTTCAACCGAGGTACATGACCCATGAGCACACTCTTCAAACTCCTGAGGAAAGTGCATCTTCCGAAAGATGTTGTTACAGATGTCATGATATTTACTGATCTGATCGTCACTCCTCTCCCCCCATAGAATAGCACTAGGAGGCATATCATGTGTCATCAACCTCGGTCTGTCTGCACATAAATCGCATTCTACGTAGATAGGTAGATGGTCTGATGTGAAAACATCTTCGCATACACCTACCTTGACAACAGTTTGCCAGGCTGCAAGTGAAACGACACAGTGGTCCAGCCATCTTCTACTACCTGATTTTTGACATACGAAAGTATATGCATTCGAGGAACATCCTAGTTTTTCAACATCGGCGCAAAGCCAAGACTGTTCCGAACAAAAACCAGACAACTCCCTATAAAACGGTTCCCGAGGGTGAGCATTAAAATCCCCCAATATGAATAGGGTTTCGACATTACTACTCTCTTCTTATGCACTTATTTCGCTCAAAACTTCAGTGAAAATTGGTAAGTTCACAGTCTTGTCTGTTGGCATGTACACAGAGAAAATAATAACAGACCTACCATGTGAAGAAGCTTTAATTGCGACTAACCTATCGCTGTTACATTTTAGAACCTTGACAGACTCGAACATACCCTTTCTCCATAAAATAGCCACCCCCCCATAAGGTCTTCCCACCAGTAGGCCAGCGGACGTGTCTACAGCTGATTTTCCTGTATATTCAAAACCTTTGCTCACGGTGCCCAATAATGGGACACAGTGAGGGAGTAGCCAAGTCTCCTGGAGTGCAACTATGTCCGAAGAGTCGCATAGTTTTCGCACACAATAGTATAATACGTAGAACGATAGAACGATAGAAGTACGTAGGTTCTTACAATTAAAGCTTGTGAGTTTACAGCGCATAAGGTTGTGACCAATCATGAAAGTCCCGGATTATCTGACTTTAACTTTTCTGCTATATTTGTTTTGTACATAAAATGCACAAAACGCCTAAATGATACTCCATCTGGCCAGAACTGATCACTTAAATATAAGTCTACTTTATTTTTAGACACATACACTTTATATACGTTATAATTTCTTTCGTGTTTCATATTTATTTTCTTTAAAGTCACTAAATCATTAGTTTTATCCTTTATGTAACTAATAATGTCATTTTCGGAGGTTTCAACGCTAACATTAGAAATAAACAAAGGCACTAAGTTGACTGCAGCTCTAAAATTCCCGTTCGGCGCGGTGGAAGCGCAGCCTTTTTTTGTAATGAGTCTGTATTGCCGAGGGGTTTTACGTTGTACAACCTGCCACTCCGAGTCCGTATCTACTCTGCTAACACTCGAACTGAGCGCTGCATACGACTGGTTTTCACGCGAAGAATCTTTGATATGCGCGTGCGCGTTGCACACGGAGTCTTGAGACTGGGCAAGTTTGCTTGCACCACTTGAGGTAGCCGCCATGCCCTGCACCATCGTCTCGCTTGCACTCTTGCTCACACTCTGAGAGACCGTGGTACTGGCCTGCACGCATCCGTGTTGTTCTGTCGCATCATTTTGTTCATGCAAGACAGAGACACCACAGTCACCTTTGCCATCATTTGCACAGGTGGGTAACTTATTTTTTGGCATGGAGCGGTGGTCGTTCTCATCAGCTGTTAATAATGTACGATTTATAGGTACATATTGCAGGCCTATAGGGCCACTATCCATTGTAAAGCTATTTTGTAAGCATGCACCCCGTTTCATATTTACCCGTAAATTTGGTGAACTATTATGCAACAAGGATGCAAACTTCATATTATCGACTTCTTGTCTCAGTACATCAAATTTGTCAATAGTCACAGTTTTTTCTTCCAAGGCGTTTACTTGACTTTGCACCTTCAAAATATCTTTCAAGAGCCGGGTAACATCAATATGGTCGAACGTAACCGGTGGAAGTTTATGCAATTCTTTCGCTACGAAAATTGGAAAGGGTTCTGGATTTGAGCCCTTCAAGAAACAAATTATGTCATCGAGATCTCTCGATAGTTTCTTTTTTCCTCCTTTTCGACGAAGCGGCATTTTCTTCGAGTTCGGAAGTGATTCGAACAACAATGTTTTGGCGTTCACTATATCATCAGCTGTAAATGATGTAGTGCACAGCTGATGAATGCTTTCCTCGTCCATAACATCCAGCACATTATGTAGAAACGCAAGCAGTTCGTTAATTACAACATCACAATTAGCACATTTGACAGTTTTTGAGGCCATTGCACTCAACGATGAGTCACCGATCACAAACAAACACGCGCGTCCGAGCTCAGTCGCATTCGGCAGGAAACTGTCAGTAAGCGACTTCGTTAGTGAGTGTTAGCACGTGTTTGCGTTTACTATGTTATTGGCGAGTTATTTTGTGTAAGTTTCTTGTCTTAATGTACGCAACCAAGTGTGAACTATGACTGAAGCCACGTCTGTTGTGTTAGAGGACGAATTACGTCAATTGGACGATTATTATGGATTGATTGAAAATGATGAGTTGGAATTGGACGACCAAGTGGAAATTTTAGATTTCGATGCATTAAGTTTGGAGGACTTGTATATTGGTGCTGAAACTGTAAATAAAGGTGAAAATGACAACTTTATGGAGCGAAGCACTGAAGATATACGAGAGGTTGAAATTATTACTAAATTCATGGAAGATACATGTAATTGTAGTAAAGGTCCAAATGGTGGCCCATGCTCAGGCATATTTTCTCGACAATATTTATCACGTGTTCGGCAACAATACATGGATATGGATAAATCTGCAAAGTGTACAGCGATTTTGAGTAAGTTGGAATGTCACAGAAGAACCACACAGCTGGGAGATAAATACAAAAAATTTTCTTACAACAAACCTATATTGCGGAACAAATATTTTCATGCCGATATAGAAATATGCCAGTCAATGTTTTTATTTCTTCACGCAATAAACATCAGGACCTTCAAAAATATTCTCAAACATTTTGATGAGAAAGGAGTGGCTGAAAAAGTTCATGGTCTAAAAAGCAAACCTATTCATAATGCAACTCACATAGAACATTTGAATATGATAGTAAACTTTATTAAAAATACAGCTGAAAAAGTATCTATTCCACTACCTGGGCGACTTCCACAGTTTTGGGACTTTAGAGTCATGAAATTGCCTGCTAATTTAACAAAGAGGCGTATGTATAGAAACTATGTGGAGTCATGCAATATTAGCAATATTGATCATGTCAGATGGACGACTTTCATACAATATTGGAATACGTATGTGCCTTACATAACATCCATAAAACCAAGCTCTGATCTCTGTCCAGTATGTCAAGATAATAATATAGCCATCATGCGTAATGTTAACATGCCCGATGAGACGAAGACTGAAAAACTGAAGCAAGCAATTAATCATTTAGAAGAAGCTGATATTCAAAGAAAATTCTACAATGATATAAGGAAAGAAGCAAATGTAGCTCTCACTCAAGCCAAAGAACTGGAGCAGAAACCTGGAATGCGTGTCTTCAGTATCGATTATGCACAGAATATCCATTATCCATCATCTGAAATGCAAGTTGGACCTGCCTTTTTTAAAACTGCAAGATAATGTGGCGTTTTTGGAGTAAATGATGAAGCAGACAACACACAGACGAATTATCTCATAGATGAATGTGACAACATAGGAAAAAGAGCAAACAGTGTGATTAATCTCATTCATCACTATTTAGAATCCAATAATTGTGACCAAGATATACAGCATATTTTTGCAGATAACTGCGTGGGCCAAAATAAAAATAACGCTGTTGTGCATTACTGTGCATGGAGGGTAGCAAGAAATTTAAACAAGACAGTGCATCTTAACTTCCTATTGGTAGGCCACACGAAGTTTTCCCCAGACAGGATGTTTGGACTTTTTAAACAGAAGTTTTGTAAATCTACAGTAGATACTTTGCATGAAATCGAAGAATGTGTGGCTAACTCGACAGTTTCGGGAAAAAATAAGGCTATCTGTACGAATGACTACGTAAACGGAATAATATGTTCAGTGGTATGAGTGGAACGCCTACTTAAGCGAATTCTTCACAACTATTCCGGGAATAACACAATATCACCATTTCACTATTAAATCGGATGATCCATATTTTACAGTGGAATGTAAAGTTCTAGCTAACAGTCCAGTTCAAAAATTTAATATTGTTAAGAAGGGAGTGACTTTAGATGATATCACTGGTATGCCAAATTTATTAGTTCCACCAGGGCTTTCACTTGCAAGACAATGGTATTTATTCGAGGAAATAGCACCTCTTTGCACTTCGAAAGACGCAGCTAATCTAACATGCCCACAACCACAAGAAGCGAAACCTACAAGCCAGATTGATAAAAAGGATCAACCAGGACCTTCTGCTAAAAAACATACGGTTAAAGAAAATCAGCCAGGTCCTTCTGCTAAAAAACCTAGGAAAGTTACTACCTGCGGGCGTTGTAAAGAACCAGGGCACACCATACGTTCATGCAAACAAAACAAAAAGTAAAGACTATTCATTATTAAAAAAAATTATTTGTGATTGTAATGTTTGTGATGAGACTTTGAAATTATTACTATTGTCAATTAATTACTACTGTGCTCGATTATTTTTATTATTTCATACATCACGAAGCGCCTATGCTATTTATATCCCCCGGCTTTTCATCGGGAGCACTATTCTAGTGCCATTCGATCTAATGAAAGATCTGAGTCGTTACTCTCAAACAAGAGCAAATGTCCATGAACGTGTAGATCTTCTATGTTCACGGGAGTCGTTTTGTATGTGTTGAAGACTCGAATTTTCGCTGCGTTTGTGAGAGGAACAGGGCCTGTTCTGACCATTACACCTTCGTCAAATTCACGTAGATGAACTCTCGCCTCAATTGATACATCAAGTAGAGCTGAAGTTGGGTTGTAGTTGGGTTCCTGATCTGTAGAGTCCGAAGCCATATTAGGTAGAGCGACATCTAAGTAGAGACACACGTCTCTTCCCGCTCCAAATAGTCCTGATCTGGCGGATTGACAGCCAAACTGAAGCCAATTATATGCATAGTGTGTTGGCCTGGGGCTATATTGTAGCGTTGTTGGCGTTAGGTTGGTCTTGTAGACCACATTCTGTGTCTTGAGTAGCTCATTAATATCGATGGTTTCTTCTTCTCTGGACATATAGTCATCTCGCATCTGTCCGTCGACAAGTGGGGTAACGCACGCTGCGATCATACCTCCTCGTGATGATTGGTGGGCGGTGGGGCAAATGATAACATTTTTATTTATCTCTTCAATAAGCCCCTCTACAAATTCTTTATTATTTTCTTTTATAATTATGCATATCTCTGCTAACTTTAATCTTTTACATAAGGCTGACAAATCCCTCACCAACTCGTCTCGCGTAATTGATGATCGGGATGTTGTACTCAAATAAATGGCAGATTTAGGGCACATAAACAAAATATTTACCTTCCTCTACAGATATTCCGTTTATTAATAATCTATTCATATTACTCCTAGTTATTAGTGAGAGTTCAATGTACTTATTTAGTTTTTTAATGATTTCCACTACCCTCGGGTTTTCCCCTTCGGGTTTTGACCCGATATCAATTTTTTCGACTTTATTGCTATTTGCATCTAGCGACGCACTATTCGTTTTACGATATTGAGTTCTAGTCATTACATTTATGATTCTTTCATTCAATTCTTTTAATTCGTTTGACGTAATAATGATCCTTGACAATGCGTCTGCCACCGAATTGGATTCACCTTTCAAGTACTCTACATCAAAGTTATATTCCTCCAATTGCAACCTAAACTTTAATAATCTACTTGAAGGATCACGCATACCAAATAAATAAACTAGTGGCCTATGATCGGTCTGTATTTTGAATTTTCGACCATATAAATAGGGGCGAAAATGTTTAACACTCCACACAATGGCTAGAAGCTCTTTTTCAATTGTCGGATAGTTAATTTCAGCCTTATTTAGGCTTCTACTAGCGTAAGCTACGGGTCGTCCTTCTCTGTTGCATAATACTGAACCTATAGCTTTTCCTGACGCGTCTGTTTGTAACAAAAATTCGTTATTTTCAGAAAAATCCGGGTACTGCAATACAGGTGGTTTCGTCAAAGCAGTTTTCAAAAATTGAAATGCTTTTTCACACTCTCCAGACCAACTAAATGTAACACTCTTACGACATAGCTGATTTAAAGGTAGTACTATTTTCGCGAACTGTGGAATAAATTTTCGGTAGTAATTGGCAAAAGCAACGAACCGCTTCACTTCGTCAGTACTAAGCGGTCGCGGATATTGCTCTAAAACTTCAATTTTTTCTGGATCAGGTAGAATTCCATCCCCTGACACAACGTGACCTAGATACAGAATTTCTTTTTGTAAAAAATAGCATTTAGATGGATTTAATTTCAAGTTGACGCTGCGAAGTCTGCTGAAAATATCCATTAGATTACTATTATGTGACGCCAAGTTTTTCCCGTAAACGACTAAGTCGTCTTGATAACATAAACACCTTTCATAATTTAGTCCAGACATGGCTATGGTCATCAATCTACTGAAGCTATTCGGGCTGGACTTTAAGCCCATTGGCATTCTTGTCATTTGGAATTGATTTTTGCCAGTTGAAAAGGCTGTACATGACCTACTTTCTTTATCCAATTCTGCCTGATAAAATCCTTGATATAAATCTAATTTTGTATAATACATTGCGCCGGATAATGAGTCCAAAATATCAGCAATATTGGGTAGCGGAAATTTATCATCCTGTACTTGATTATTTAATTTTCGGTAGTCTATAACCACACGCCATCTCTTTACGCCTGTATTGTCAGTCTTTTTCGGCACTAGCAATAACGGACTATTCCATGGGCTTCTAGTTTCTTCTATGATGCCGTCATTTAACATATTTTCTATCTGCTTGTTTATTTCGGCTTTTTGTGCGTGAGGCAGTCTATATGGTTTAGTATAAATAGGAAAAGTATGCGGTTTCAAATCGATAGACTGTTTGTATACATTGCAAGTTCCTAATTTATCACCTGGTAAGTGGAAAACGTCAGGGTATTTTGCGCAAACATTTTCGATTGATTTTTGTTCCTCCATTTTTAACCCATTTAAATTTAATAATGAAAACAATTGTTTAACTCTTTTAGCATTCATTACAGGTTTTTCGAATTGACAGATAAAATACTCGTCTAATATGCTAGTGTCTACTTGGAAATTACTCAATTGAACGTCCGTTTCCCTCGTATTTAAAATACGTATCGGAATTTTACCATTCACTGGGCATGTCAGAGCATTTGCTACGTAAACGCCTTCGCATAACTCTTGCGAAGCTACCACACAGTCTTTCCTACAGTCCGTGTTCAGATAATGAACAATCTCACATCGCGCGGGCACACTCAGATAAGAATCGGTATCCGGTAGCATATAATTAAACTTTAATGACAGTTTATTGCCGTTTTTTGTATTTAATTGTAAAGTATTTAATTCAAAGTTTAATGTAGCTTGGTATTTTTTGAGAAAGTCTTGACCTAAAATCCCTACCGTTTTACATGGTAAAAAGTTGAAAACGTAAAATCTATGCGCAAAACTGTGTCCGTTTTGATTCAGTGTAAGATACTCGTAAACTTCGCCTTCAGAATAAACGTCACCTCCAATTCCTTTTACGCTAATGTTTCTTTTATGGAATGGAATTTGTAAACGCTCTAAGCAATCGCGCTTGATAGCTGAGATTGAAGCTCCGGTGTCGATGAGCCAATCATGCTTCTGATCATCTATATTAAACGATACTTTGTTTAAACTATTACACGAAAGGATGTAATTAGGCACGAAAAAAATGGCTCAGCGATTCCATATTTGATTCATCGCTTGGGTTGATTCATCAGCCGACACATCTAAGTCCGTTGTCAAGCTATTTATGTTGCTATGTGGGCCTCTACCGCGGTTGAAATTTCCGTTGTTAAATCGGCCCCTACTACGATTATTATACTGGTTATAATGTCTTACCTGATTTTGTTGATTCTGTGTTTGGCCCCTCGTATTGGGGCTGCCACGGCTATATCCCCACTGTCGGATGCTGCGTCCTTGCTGGTTTCTTCTGAAATTATTACCACGATAAGGTTGCCTGTACATACCCATCACTTCCGCTGAAGTACCTGGGCTGGAAATGTCTTCGTCCTGTGCTGCTTGGACGGCATCTGATAAGGAAATAAAATTACGCGCCGCGATAATCGTACTCAACCTTTGATTTCGCAGGCCGTCGGCAAAACGCTTGATGGCGAGTTTTTCATTTAAAGGCCTTAAAATATTATAATTTTTTGAATTTCCATCGGCCTGTGAAATCGTAAGGTCCACAAACAATTCTGATAGTTCCTTACCAAAGTCTGAAATTGACTTTTCATTTTGTCTACAGTACTGTAGCTTTGCATGAATAGCTGCGTAACTTTTTTGTGGCAACAATAATCTGCGCATGTCCTTTATAAGCTCATCGATAGACTCGTAGTTCGGTAACAATTTCAACTTAGCATGCTCCGATAATCGGCTCTTTAATACAAACTGAACAAGTTTCACCTTACACTCAGACTTAGATAAAACTGTGCTATAGTATTCAATTCCATCTATTAACTATTTTGTATTCTCTTCAACGTCAGTCATGACAGGTAAAAGATTTATTGCAATCTTTAAATCAAATGTATCGACAGCCATCGTATTGTCTTGAAGGAGTGAAGAACTCTCACCTTTTATTTCTTTTATATTACACAATTTGTAGACCTGTGATAGTACGCTACAAAATTCCTCACAAATTTTACTAACCAAGCTAATTTCACTCTCGGACAATTTATTTAATTGTATCCTATTTGTATGAACTTCTAAATATTTGTTATATCTTGACAAAACACTACTAGCCTCGTTTCTTTTTTGTTCCAATATTTTACCTGTCCTTCGACTAACTCCAATTTTTACTAAATATGTCCTTATATTTTTTAACTCGGTTAAGATTAAAATTAAATCTTCGGCCATAATATTTCAACTGGTACATTTTAGCAACCACAGTATTTACCTACCTATCTTCAAAATATTATAGGTACTTACTTAACTTTTACCTGCTTTAGCTGATTATACACATGCTATATTTAACAAACTATAACAATTTTGAAAATGTTCTTCGCCTTCGTTTATGATAGCCGCGCACTGGTAGGTACTAGGAACAGGAACAGTACTAGGTACACAAACGCATTACGTACGTTACCCGGGTATTTATATTCGGGTGGGTTACTTACGGAGACGTACATTCACTTTACCGCACTTCACTCAAACACGCACACTTTCGCCAATGATGTTATCTGGGAGCTCGATCTGACGCCTGCGCATCAAGCTAGCGTATCTCCTCAGCGAAATCTCGTTGAGATGTCCTTGGACTAGCTCCTGGTGGCACCGCTTATACATCCGATACAGCAGCACAGCCAATCCAATCGCCAGCACTATCGCGATGCCAGTCAGGATATTATTGGTGTACCCGGCATGTTCCTTCAGCTGTTCCACATGCGCTGTACCGGCAGCGTTCTGCACCACGATCACCTCTTCCTTCTCTTCTTTACTTTTATTGTGGCCAATTTTTGCAGAAAACCCGATCACACACGACTCTGATGCAAATTACCACAATCAAGCGCAGTTCCGAGATCATTGTGATTTATTACGATGTTCAAAGACTGATGTTTATCTAAACACGGAGCTTTTACGGAGGGATGCGCGCGCGGTTCCTGTTACAAGGCAGGGTCGCCATGCGATAGGAGCCTATTAGGAGAGTAATGAAACACGCGAGAGCTGGATAAAGACTGTTTATTGAATAGGTATCCATGTCTTATTAGCTAGAGTACCTAAGTAGGTATACTACATGAACTATACACTACATTTTATTTGTGGAACAGTAGATAGTTCCTTGCCGACAAATACTCCGAAAGCCTCATTAGACGCCTCTTTTATTTTTAGAATTTCTTCGACATCTTTTTCCGTTTGAGTGGTAGCATCCAACATCTTCAATATTTGGTTTTTCGGGTTTGCTTCATTTATTGTATCATCCCAAGCTTGACCGCATTGTTCAAACAAAATATTATTATGATCATTAATTATATAAGGATTTAAGTTTTCATTGATATCTGAAACACAGAATTATTGTTAAGTTTCTACTCGCTGATTATTCAATATTGAAGTTTGAGCTCCATTATAGACTTTGAAACAAAAATAAGTTGTTTTAATTACCTGGGGTATAGTCGGAGACCTTTAAACTTTTAGGACTGTCCATTTGAGTAGCATCGTCGTCACTTTCTGATACGTACGAGCGTCTTTTTCTACCTAAAGAGACTTCGTTGTACTAGAGATAACCTCAAAAGTAAAATAAAACAATAAAATTGATTGTATACACTTACCTGACATCACAAAAACTAGTGAGCGCTGTTTGTAAGGTGTATTATTTCCAAAACTACCTTGGCTCACAAAAAAATTAATAAAATAAAAACTAAGGCGCCTAAAAATATTTTGGTTAGACCAAAACTAAGCTAAAAGACCACAGTTTCAAAAAATAAAAAAAAATTAATAACGGTTTCCAAACCCTCCAGGTCCCTTTTTGGTCAACCACTCACATATATATATTGACGACCTCCGTGGCGCAGTGGGCGAATAGCCGGCTGAGACGCAGAAGGTATCGGGTTCGATTCCCGCCACGGAACAAATGTTTGCATGATCTACAGATATTTACGGGGTTTATCACGTACCGTCTTATCGATGTTTCGGTTCAATTCGTGAACCTTCATCAGGGTGAGTGCGATCCGCTCCGAATAACGTCTCGCCTCGCACTGCGCGCCGCTGCCCTCTGCGCGCGAGCAGACGGGCGGGGTGGCGGGGATTGGGCCAACGAAATCATAGCGCGTTGACCGGCTGTGTCATCATCATTATCATCACTGCTGCTCTCTTCGGTAGTTCTTGGTACAGGCAAACACACAACACTATGTCTTTACCAGGTTCACTCAATCTTCTGTCACTTGCATCATGAAGACATGGCCTCCAGGCTGGCGGTAGAACCCATCCTCTACCCCTGTAAAAGTTCGGCACTCGACTTATTTCTATCGCCTCTGGGATCTTGCGAGGAACGAAGAACTTCTCTCTCGCTAAAACCCGGGCCTTGTCGAAACGTATGTAGTGCTTCGAATCAGAGTCTAGGGAATGTTCCGCCACTGCAGAACTGTTTGAGAATAATAAAAAAGTAACGAAACCAAAGAAAATACAACTAGACGTACCTTCTTTAAATGAAGACCTCAGTAATGAAAGCTGTGAAAAACCAATACAGAAGAAAACCAAAAAACGCTCAATACAAGACAGTGACAAAAATATTGACCAGACGGAAACCAAAAAGGAAAACCAAAAAAAAGATAAAAAACAAAAGAAAGCACGACTAGACGTATCTTCTTCAAGTGAAGAACTCAGTGATGAAAGCTGTGAGAAACCAATACAGAAGAAGACTAAAAAACGTCCATTACAAGATAGTGATGATGAAATTATAGTGCGACGAAGAAAAAAGACACATAGGTTTTGGTCAGACGAAGAAATCAAGGCTGTGAAGTTTTATTTTAAAGACTATATTGGAAAGAAGATAAATCCTGGAAAGGCTAAATGTTTGGAAGTTCTCAAAAAAACACCAGTTTTGCAAAGAAGAACATGGATGCAACTTAATACATATGTAAATAATATTTACAAAAACAAATGAAGGTCGCTGTGTATCTCACTATACTGGGATTTTTTTATCACCTACAATATTTTAAGGGATGACGCTACTTATGAAACTGAATAACTTTCCGCACGGAACCCAACAAAAGTTTTGACTTCCCTATACTGATTAAGGTCAAACATTTTTTTGGGAATTGACTATAAAATAAATAAAATTGTTTATTGCAGGCACAAAAAATACGACCCATATCACATACAAATATAAACAAACAAAAATAAAATACACTACATACAACAGAGTTAAGAACCTCCTTCTTTTTTGAAGTTGGTTAAAAATACAGCATAATATACTGTATTTTTAACCAACTATAATACTTATATAGTCTGTTTAATAAGAGAAGAGTCGTAGGAATTGAGGTCACGCGTGTGCCAATTTACTATTTTTGTTGCGTTGACAACACTGCTCTGTCATTGCCAGTACGACTAAAAGTTTTTGATACTTGGTAGACAGACATTCATAGACACCAACTGTTGTCATCAGTAGGTACTCACTTGCTATTAAGTAGGTAGGTTGGTATGTATCTTCGCATAATGCTGATTAAAATTGGCTACCATAGCACAGCACAGGTGTTATGTGATGAGCCAAAAATAATGGGCATGCATGATTCTACTGAGGTTTAAGTGCTGGCTTTAATAAAAATTATTTATGTAGGATAGTGGCTAGCTATGTTGTAAGTCTAACGTGCTTCCATGGAGCCATGGCCTTTCTACTCTTCTAGTACCTACTGATGAGTTGCATTGGACTGCATACCCAGACTTAAAAAAATAAATATGTGAGACATTTTATAATTTTATTAACATTATCTTAATATACAGTAAAAGTTGACAATTATAGATACTACAAGGGTAAAAATACTTCAGCAGATTATCATCACGGCATGAATGATGAGAACTTTACGAAATGTGTAACACAAAAACGTATACCCAATCTTAGTGTCTAAACACACTATGCCGAGGATACGCGACCGAAGTTCGGCACGATTACGCCTGCAATGCTATTTGAATTACTGGCGACACATTATGCCGAAATTACGTTGCGTTATAGCGTGCAGCCGAACTTCGGTCGGGCGTAAGTTCAGCGGCAATTCGGCGGCAACGTATTCTGTAGAACACACATTAAGGCGGAAACATACTATTAACACGCTACGCGACCCGATGAAACGCGACGCGTGTCGACTCGAATCAAATTGTACTATTTTCTATGACTAGAATCATACTATGAACATCCGACGTGTCTCCATGCGCGGACACGCCACCCGATCCAGACATTCCAGATCGATGTGTTGTCGATGGTGGGGGTAAACACGCCACCCGACGCGTCGCGCGCAGTGTGCTTCTAGACAACACGCGACGTCACGCGTCAGTCGTTCGAGAACTTTCGCATGAATGCCAATTAACTAATATATTTTTGGATTTATTTGGCAAAATGAACGACGAACAATTAATTGAGTTGGTGAAACGATATTCTGTTCTATATGATATGAGTTTAGCTCAATACAGGGATCATACTGTGAGAAATAATGCATGGGAAGAAGTAGCCGAACAAATGAATACCAGCGGTAAGTTTTATTAAAATATTATTTATTACAAAACAAACTTATTATGTAGGTAATATTCTTATGTGGTGATTTTTGGAAGAGTGGCAAGTTTTCAATTTTGTCTACCTCTCCTCACAATATCAAGCTGCCACGGAACGGCGCCTTCACCACTAAAATATTCCTTAAATTTGTTTCTTACTGAAAATGCATACTGTGTGGAATTTCTACGAATTGGATTTAATTCTTGAAAGGCTGTAGATTCTGTCAGAGTTGTCTGTTGTGAATCACAATCCGAAGGCAAACTATCCGTGCCTAAATAATTATGTAAGCAACATGTAGCCAGTATTATTTTGTCGACCATGTCGGGTTGGACTACCATAGGACCAGCAAAAACACGCCATCTTGATCTTAAAATTCCAAAAGCATTCTCGACTATACGTCGGGCACGACTGAGCCGATAATTGAAAATTTTATTTGATTCATTGTTGCGAACATCATTCTTGCTGTAGGGTCGCATTAAAAATGGCTTCAAGGGAAAAGCTTCATCTGCAACAATGACATTGGGCAATGGTTCTGAATTTGGAATTAAAGGTTTAGGAACGGGTAATTCTAACTTTCCATCTTGTATTAATTTGCCAAAGACGGATTTTTCAAATATTCCACCATCACTGTTTTTACCATACGATCCGACGTCTATGACTAAGAATCTATATCTTGGATCTACTAATGTCAGTAGTACGATTGAATTTGTCCCCTTGTAGTTCCAATAATTTGAACCACTATTTATAAGGCATGTAATGGTCACATGTTTTCCATCCAGTGCCCCACAGCAATTGGGGAAATTCCAATAATTTCTAAAACCAGTTTCTGATTCTTCCCACATTGCAGTTGTAGGTTTTGGCATATAAACTGGACCCATTTTCTTCCAGATTGCACTGCAAACGTCTTGTACTATTTGTCGTACGGTACTGAATCCCATGCGATAGTTGAATCCCAATGTTCTGAATGAACTACCTGTAGCTAAATACCTGCAACAATAAAATTCATATAATCATCTTTTTTACAGTTGAAGAAGTAAAAAATAAGTGGAGCAAACTAAGAAACTGCTTCACCAATGCAATAAAAAGACGCCGCAAGAAGAGTGGACAAGCAGCAACTAAAATAGTTCCTTGGAAGTTTGAAAAGCAAATGGAGTTTCTGCTACCACATATTGTTGAAGGGAGATCTACAGTTACAAACGTAGGTGACACAAATGATGACGATTCGACACAAGATTCAGTAATTTCTGAAGAATCTGTACTTTCACCTCCTCCTCGTTCGCCTACTCCAGGGACCTCTTCTTCCCGACCATCTCTTGCAAGAGCATCAACGCCCAATTCTACTGCAAGTTTTACTCCGAGACGTACCAACAAAAATAATAATGAGAATCATGTATTAAAAGAAATAGTTAATGTAATGAAAACCACACAAGAAATGAGACAGAAGAGAGCAGCACCAGATATGGACGACACTGACTTATTTTTCCTATCAATGAGTAAGCAACTAAAAAAGTTACCTAAAACGGACCAAGCTAAAATTAAATTTCAATTGCACAAGCTTATACACGACTCGGAAATGAATATGCTAAATAACCGTGAACGAATTCGGAACACTCCGATAAATATAACTGGTAACAAAATGATTCAAATAGTACATCAAAGACAAAGTACATCAGAAGAAGAAAATACACAGATGAATACTACTAAGACTACGGCACTATATAATTCAAATGCAAATCAAACAATACCGTATCCGTATCCAACTCAAAATGAAGTTTCAGAAGTTGAAGCTGAACAGTCGCAGAATGAAAATTACAATTTGAAAGCATTTTATGACAACTACTATACGATACTTACCTCAGACAAATAGCAAGTCTTTCTTTAGTGCTAATGGCTTCGCGAAATGTAGTTTCTTTCTTGTATATCTCCTTTTTAATAAATTCGTGTATTTCCTCAAATTGTGTTTTAGTAACTCGAAAGTACATATGAAATCTTTCATTATCTTGAAGTAAGTCTGGATATAGAGAATGATATTCACCACATGTACTTCTCTTTTCATTTATTTCATGTACCCAGTAACGCCTTGTCACTCTTTTTTTCTTGAGTCGTTTAAGTATCAGATATGTACCCAAAATTTGCATCAAATCTTCTTCGAAATCTTCATCTGATTCGTTTTTTATTAAATCCATAATACGATTAGCACACGACCATACACCTTCACTATTGTCGGCTAAATGAATTCTGAAATTGCTAACGTGTCATGGCGTCGCGTGTTGTTAATATACACGGTGCACATCGGGTGTCGACACGTTGGGTCGCGTCACGTGTTTATAGTATGTTTCCGCCTTTATACACGACCGAAGTTCGGTTCGATTGCCGACGAAGATCGGGAGCGGGGAGCAGCGGGAGGCAGGCATGCCCCCGCCCGCGCCCCGCGCCCCGCGTGTCCGCCCGTAGTGTTTATTTCGCCTCTGTCTGCGCACGAGATGCACGTGCTTTGTTGTGTCATTAAAACGTAGACCGTACTCCATGTTTGATTCAGAAAAATTAATTATCGCGGTTGAATCGCGACCGTGTTTATGGAACAATGGAGATGCAAGTTATAGTGTCCCCCTCCCTGCCGTAAGCACCTACATCAATCATAATAAAATTTAGATTAGCATCAGCTAGAGCCAACAATACAACTGAGAAATTTTTTTTATAATTAAAAAAACGAGAACCGGATAGTGCTGGGCACACAATCCGCACGTGCTTGCCGTGTAGGGCACCAATGCAATTTGGAAAATTTGTTGTAGAAAAAAAAGTTTCTGCAATGTCGAGCCACATTTCTTCTGTAGGTTCTGGCATTTCAATTGGTTGTAATATCTTCCAAATTACAACACATGTTTCTTTAACTATACGAGCAATTGTTGATCGGCCTATTAAAAAATCCTCTGATAAACTTTGGAAGGTCATTCCAGTTGACAAGTACCTGTGAACAACAATAATATTCTGTTAGTGTAGGTTGGTTATTACTAAATATATATATTTCTTTATTTCAGTTGATGACTTACAAAAAAAATGGATACATTTAAGGGATTACTACGTAAGAGAAAAGAAAAAAGACAGTTTAAAGAGTGGTAGTGCCGCGCCAGCCAAGAAGAGAAACACTTCATATTTTCAGATTTTATCTTTTTTGGATATCACTATAGAACATCGAAATACTGATAGCAATCTCAGTTTACCCGAAGATGAAAATAGTACCAGTTGTGATTCGCTACCACCAACTACTAGTCCACCGCGACTAACTACTCCGCCATTGCTACCGTCGAACACACTAACCAATTCCGAGCGTAATAACAAGAAGTTAACACCATTTCAAAAATCTATATTAAATAGAATGTCTGTCAATGAAGAAAATGATCCCGACAAAATTTTTTTGATATCCTTATTACCCGATATGAATAAAATGTCAGACAGTGAAAAATTCGACTTCAAATTTGAAATTATGAGTGCAATAAAAAGGATGAAGTATAGCAAACCTATACCATCAGCTCCATCTACCAGTACATATGAATATCTACCAAGATCATCAACGGTGCAATATAATCAATACAGGTATAATCCTTCAAGCATTGGCTCCAACAACAATTCAGATAATAGTTATGGTTATAGGACTCGTACTCAAGATTACGATAATGTGGACACACCCGCACATACCCATTATTCAAGTGATGACCTTGAAGAGATATTACAAACTCAGAATATTGGCACCCAGTCAGGCTTATTGCCTAATAACAACCCTGAAAGTGAACCATAAACAATAAGGAGATAATGTGAGCAATAAACAAGTTGATCATAGTTAATAAAAGGGCTGAATGGTGTAAAATTAGCGGAGAAAACTTGTTTTAACATTTAATGATGATCGATGATTGATTGATTAGATGAGTATAATGTATAAGTGTATACTTATAAATAAATGAATATTTGCAAATATGGATAATTTTATTTACTTACCATATATTGATCATCAATCGTTCTGCAGGTGAAATGGAATCTCTGAATGTTTATCTTTTTTCAAAATGTTGTTACTGATGAGAAATAACAGTTCGTCGAAAGATTGTATTGTACTGCGAAAATACTTAAAAAAATGAACGGGATAGGCTCTGTATTTTGCATAACGTTGAAACTGGCTATCTTGTAGTCTCGTAGAATTCAATGGGTGCACCCAATATTCTTTCTTGTATTTGTCCTCTTCTAAAGCCTCTGCAATTGCTATCACTGTAAAATAGTCCATTTTTCGGGTTTCGCACCTCAAAAGTAATAACGGAACCCTAACAGGATCACTTTATTTTGCATTTGTCTGTCCGGCTGTTTAGATAACACGACACGACGCCACGACAGCGCTCGAAACACTGAATATACACAAAATTGCGCAACTGAATTTCTGCCGCGTAAGTTCGGCACTTATGGTGTGTCATATCAGCCGAATACGTTGGAACGTAAAATCAGCCGCGGAACTTCGGTCGCGTACGTTCGGCATAGTGTGTTTAGACACTTACCGAACCATCGGTGATTGTGATGGATAATGCATCTTATCACAGTGTACGTTATTGAAGCATTAATTTATTATGGGCAGCAATTCCTTGGCTGATACATTAACATTCTTTGATGCAACATCTCGTTTAACTAAACTCCATATGAATTCTATTGCATTTAAATCGCAATGATACGGCGGTAACTTGACAACAGTGTGGCCATGTGCTTTAAGTAATTGATTTATTTTGTACATGAGATTACCTTTGTTCTTTTTTATTAAATGGAATAATTCAGCTTTAAGTGCATTTTCTGGGAATGATATTTCTTTATCATTGAACCGTTCTTTCATTGTGTCTTTATTGTCACTGTTATTTGGAGGTTTATTTATACGTACAGTGATAAGATGCATTATCCATCACAATCACCGATGGTTCGGTAAGATTCGTTTTTGTGTTACCCATTTCGTAAAGTTCTCATCATTCATGTCGTGATGATAATCTGCTGAAGTATTTTTACCCTTTATGCAAGTAAACAATTATCTACAAATACATTCCTGGTACCAGCATGTACGATAATGTATCTTTCACCAAGGGAAATGGCTTTAGATACCCCAGGTTCATCTGGACCTTGCCAGCGCTTGTTGACTTCATGCGCAGTATGGATGTATTTCTCATCTAAATAAACAATTGGTTTTTCTGTTTCTCTCAAACGGTTCATGGTTAGCAAATATTTGGCACGCCAAGCCACAATATCATGCCGCTCTATAAGTATTTTTCGTTTTGACTTATATTTTTATATTGATATCCATTTCTTTCAAAACACTGTGCAGACTAGACATTCCACCACCAAAATGTATGTCTTCTTTTAGTACTCTATGCAGATTCCTTAGAGTCGGTACCTCTTTTCGAACAGTACAAAATTGTTTAATTTTGCTCCGTATGGCACATTTGTCAAAATTGTCCAGAATTGTTGTCTCGGGCTGGCCTTTGCGTTTTTCTCCTGGAGTGCACCACACACCTCTATTTACAGCACCCTCTTTTTTAATTCTAGTCACAGTAACTCTACTAACACCTGCAACATAAAATGTTCATAATCAGTTTAATATCTAAAAACGCAAAGTATTAATATGTGTTAAAAAATAGGTTAGCTTAGGCTCGAGTGATTTTTACCTAATATAGTATTTCCGTTTACGCTAATCCTAATCACACACAAAACACTAAAGACGCTGTTTATTTCGTCTAAGAAATCAATGTACAGTCCAAAAATACCACAAGAAAGCGATTACATACCAGTCATTGCAACTACTCGTTCCGTAGTTTTTTTCAGGTCGATGATAGGGCTTTTTGACGCGTTTTCGCGTAGACAAAACTGTATAACATTATATATTATTTGCCTCACAGAACTGCGTAACGTTTTTCCTCTTTTCGACACAAATAAGTAATTAACTAGCACAAAAACAAGATCAACAATAATATACGAGACAGACAGATGACACCTGGATTGGGTTGCCATATAAAATTTTTAATGTTAGTTCACCAAAACGCCACGACTCTTTTCTTATTAAAAATACTCTACCAACTAACTTGCATATTATGCCACGGAGCAGATGCTCCAGTGTAGTCATTTTTTATTTCCGTCCAAGTGGACGGAAATAAATTCCATTTTTATATATCTGGTCAGAGACAGCCCTCATTACGCTATTGTTGGAGCGTCTCAGCCTACTCCAAAACGACGCTACGCGAGTTCGGATGATAGCGAAAAAGTCTAGAACACCCGCCTCGGAGAACATTCTCGACGCACTGCAGTACCTCGGCAACATCATAAGAGCCCGGTAGGCATCATTGTACTGGACCCTAATGATGTTCATGACCATAGTAAGAATTTTTTTAGTAAAATTTTTTCTACTAAAATTAGATCAAAGTTCACATGTGTACATACTCAGACAATATGCCCAGAATAGGGTGTGTTTTACGTCTGGACTGCAGTTTGTAAAGCGGCGTGCGAGCATGTTACCCCGGACGGCGAGCGCTCTCCGCTCTCGCTCGATGTCGTCATCATCTTGTTTCTCTATATATTATAAGTATGTATTTACAAAAAAATGTATATAAGTATTCTATCAGTTATCTGGTTCCCATAGTACAAGTTCTGCTTAGTTTGGGGCTAGATAGCGCTGTGTGAAATGTCCAGCAATATTAAATATTAAATCTCTCAGCGTCTCCGTCAGTAAGTGACCTAGGTACTTGGAACTGTTTTACCATTTTAATGGTTGTACCGTTCATGTGTACCTCGGGCACACGTCCTGGACCTTGTCCTGGGGAGTCTACAGGTACTATACTATACTGTAGGGACTATAGGTTCCTTGGGGAAAGTTGTTGAGTTACATGAGTAGAGTCACCCTTTGAAATATTGCAGGTGCTAAAAAAATAACCCTGTAGCGCATGCATTCGTGATTTTTAATGATTTTAGGGAGGACATCTTCAGTAGTTTAGTGAAAATAGATTAAAAACCACGAAAAACCATGATAGCGAATTCCAATCTATAAATCGTAATTTAAATTTTTTTAAGATCTTTAATGTTCACAACCACCATAACGGTACGTTCACACGGCGTCGAGTGTTTCTCTACCGAATCGGTTTTTTGCAGGATTCGGTTCAGTTGTATCAGTATTTCAATGAATGAGTTCACACATGCATTCGGTTTCAAGACACGGCAAAAAAACCGAATCTTGCTGAAGTTGACATCCGATTTTGCGACTACAAACCGATTCGGTCGTACTGCAAAATGTCAGATCCGATCCAGTGGTATAGCGCATTCAATACATGCGTTCATACGATACACGCAGGGGTAGATTCGGTTTTTTGCCGGATCTTGAAACCGCGTCGTGTCGCACAAGCGGGGGAGGAGGGGTGGGCGGGAGGGACACACCGCACGTGCGCTCGCCAGTCGCCAGTCATTTTCGCCCGCTTCGACTGACCGCTCGCTATTCTCTCGCTATGACGACGAAAAATATAGACGTTGAACATTTAATTTCTCTTGTCCAAAATCGGCCACTTATATGGGACAAAACTCTCGAAATATACAAAGATAAAAACTTGAGAACTGCTGGCTGGCGCGAAATATGTTTAATTTTGAATGAAGATTTTGAAGAAATGGAGGAGAAAAACAGGCAGGATTATGGTAAGTAAGTTGTAATTTTTTAAAGTAAACAGGTTAAGTATTTGTACATTACCAGTGTGTTACAAAATTAACGTTAGATTGATTCGTCTTGCCAAGGCACAGCTCCTGCTGTAGAAATAAAATAATTTGTGAATTCAGTTCGTATAAAATTAGCACATCGTCCACCTCGTGTACTATTTTGTTCAATGGGTGCATCTCTGAACACGTTAACCACTGATGATACATTGCTTGTTGTTTCTATGTTCGACTGTACACCTTCCATATCTATTATAAAATTATGAAGTACAGTGCAAGCCTTTACAATCGACATTGCTGTGCTGGTATCAACATCCAGTGGACGATGAAATATTCGCCACTTATTAGCTAATATTCCAAAGGCGCACTCAACATAGCGTCAGCTCTGGTTAATCTGTAGTTATATATTCTTTTGTTTCTATCCAAATGGTTTCCGCCTTAAGGTCTCATCAAATGTTGATGCAAGCCAAAACCTTCATCACCTATTACTACAAACGGAATGGATAAATCGGAATCGTTTGTCAGTGGACATGCTGCCGGCAATTGCAAATCACCATCTATTACTTTTTTCCAAAAAGTGCACTCCTTGAATATTGTCGAATCGCATTCTTTTCCATACGAGCCCACACTGATGTATGTAAATTTATAATATGAATCAACCACTGCTAATAATACGATGGAAAAGAAATCTTTGTAATTCATAAACATGGAACCACTGTTGTTTGGCTTTTTTATTCTAATATGCTTACCGTCCACTGCACCAATGCAATGGGGAAAGTTCGCTCTAGTATTAAATCCATTGGCGATATATTCCCAGTCAGATATTGTTTTGGGTAATGTCATAAACTCCCCATGCAAATTGTTCCAAATAGCATTCGTTACTTCCTTAATAATGTTACTGATCGTAGACACTCTGACTCGGTAGGCGTAATGTAAATCCTTGTATGAACACCCAGAAGCCATATATCTGCAAGTAAATTTAATTATATTTTTCAGCTAAATCAATCGTAAAGAAGTGGACTAATATTAGAGACAGCTGGATGAGGAGTATTAATGAGAAAAATAAATCAAAAAAATCAGGATCGTCTGCGACATGTCTGAGAGCCTACGTCTATCATCGTCAATTGTTGTTCTTAAAAAAAATTGTGACGCCAGCTGACACCCATGATAGTGCAACTATTGTTACACCAAACCCAGCAGACGATAGTACAACCGCTATAACAGTTACATCAGATGTTACCCATGACAGTGCAATGGCTCAGGACAATTTATTTGGTGAAGAAGATGCCGCAAATAATCAAGATGCTACACATGAAAGTCAACAAGAAACTAATAATGAAAATGTAGTAGGGGGTTCGAAAAGAAAAAAAAGCAGACCATCGAGGCAGAATTTCAACGTGTTTGATAAGAAAATGAGTGAGTTTATAGATTATCAAATGGAATGCAAGAAGAAAACAGAAATAAAAGAAGACCGTAATTTGTTTTTCTTCAAAAGTCTTCTTCCATCATTGGCAACGCTAAACGATAATCAAACATTAGAATTTCAATCAGGCGTCTTGAATTTATTACAAAATATAAAGAACCGAAATGAATGGTCTCCTGCACACTCATCGACATACAACTATCAACCAAAAATTGTGGCACAATCACAAGGCTATTTTACATCGCAGTACCAAGCATCACCAGAGTCTCAAAGTATTCAATCGAATGCTTCTGATTTCCCAGACTTTCATAATATGTAGTTGGGAAACTGTGTACCTACCAAGCGATTTTCTATGATTTCTTAATCAAAGTTTTAATAAATAATTTAATTATTAATAAAAAACAGTATTACAATCTTACCTTATACATATCGCTAATTTTTCTTCTGGTCTAATGCTTTTCCTCATATTTGTATCACGCTTTTTCAAATCTTTTTCCACTTTTTTCAAAAGATTATCAAATGTAGGTATAGTCATTCTAAAGTAATTAAAATTTTTTTGTGGATTATTTCTTAACTGCTGCATTAAAGTTGTAAAGGCACCAACTTTTGATCGTCTTTGTACTATTGGGTTTAACCACAATCTTTTTCTACGACGCTGACGGCGATAATACCAGTATATTATAGCAAGACTGTTCACGTCCATCGCTTCCAAATCAACGTGAGGAACTGTGCGCGCTCTTGCTAATAAAAGCCGGATGGTGTGTTCACACGAGATCCCGATACGAGGCCGTCGGATACGGCCATGCAAGATGTGCTGTGTGAATTCGGTTTTTCCAGATCCGATGAAAATAAGATTCGGCAAAACGTGGCTTCGTGTGAACGTACCGTAACTGGTTCGTCCTTAGGATTTGTTTTGATCAATATTGCCAAATTACTTAACACATTCCGTGCCTACAAAATGAATAAAAATAATAGCTGGGAGCCAAAACTTTTTAAGGCGAATATTGATTAAGTAGTTTAAGTACATATGTATGTTTGAAAATATGGATAAATGTATATTGTTAATATTATTATTTCAATAAAAAACACATTTTTCGGATCCGAGTGTTCGGCACACAGCACGCTAGGTGCCGAACACTCGGATCCGAAAAATGTGTTTTTTATTCACATTCGAACACTCGGATCCGAGCGCTAAGGATGTTAATGGTTTAGTTCACTAATATTATAGATATTTATTCCACGATTGCATTTTTGTAATACTAATATGTCACAAGATTTTGACAAACCCGTTTTTTTTATCAAATTCCAGAATCTTATCCAAAATAATCAAAGAAACTAAGCAAAACCAGTTTTTACCTGTAAGAATAAAACAAATACTCGTTTTCGTAAGTTGATTATATTGCCAGAGTGGCCGCGCAAAGCAACGTTGCTTCGCTTCAAATGTCTTTGTTTTACTAATTACTATAAAATGTAAGGGACGCTCACTCGGCTCCGAGTGGTATTTTTTTAGATTCCGCTTCATACATTTGAAGAACAAATCGAATACATTAATTTGAATACTTCAATAACTATAAATGTATAAATCAGTAGTTACAGGTACCAAAAGTGCAAAAAACGGCCGTTTTTCCACTTTTGGTATCTGTAACTAATTTGTTTTTGTGAAGTGGCGCTAGTTTCGTTTGGTGTAGCCCCATAAGAAGATATTTAAGTTTTTTTTGTTATTTGAGGAGATTTTGAAAGTACTATTTAAAGTCTAAAAGCACATGTTGTTGTTATTAAGGATGTTTTGATAGTTATTAAAATATAAAAAAATAAAGTTGTTATTTAATTTTTTTTTTGTTTTCGAGAAGGTATTCTAACATCCGTCTATAATTTGATTTCCTTCAGATTATATTACAAATATTAGTGTTATATTACAAAAGAGAAGCGGTCGTAGCTCAGTGCGGCTTGCGTGGTCGCGTTGATCACGCAAGTTAACTGACTGCAAACAAGGTCATAACTTGGATGGGTTTGACTGTTAGTGGCATTTATCTCGACCGTTTCAGTGCTTCGCAAGGCACGTTAAGAGGAAACACCAAGGGCTAGAGAATTGAAAACTAAGTATTTGTAAAATCTATTACTGTCGCGCAGTATGGCGCAGTGCCGGAACAAGCACGATAGAGATAACTGCAGCTAGGACCGAAAATACCTATTAAAATTACACAAAATCAACGATTCGTAGTCCCTTGATTCCTTCTCCAAAACTTGACCGATTTAACTACTTTTTTCATTATAAATTAAAGATAGGCTTTGACCGTGTTTCTATGTTATCCTTTTTTTTATATAATTTAGTCAAATTTGTTTTCTTAATGTTTGAACACAGCGGAAAATCTGACAAATATTATACGTTTTTAGGGTTCCGTAGCCAAATGACAAAAAAGGAATCCTTATGGATTCGACATGTCTGTCTGTCTGTCCGTCCATATTTCACAATCACTTTTTTCCGAAACTATAAGAACTATACTTTTGAAACTTCGTAAGTAGATGTATTCTGTGAACTGCATTAAGATTTCACACAAAAAAAGAAAATAAATAAAAATTTTGGGGGTTCCCTATACTAATAACTGAAACAATTCAACAAACTCAAAAAAAATTTTTTTTTTTCAAACCCGTACGTGTGGGGTACGTATCTATGGACAGGTCTTTAAAAATGATATTGAGGTTTCTAATATATTTTTTTTCTAAACCGAATAGTTAACGCGAGAGACACTTCCAAGGTGGTTTAATGTGTGCCCCCCCCCCCCCCCCCCCCGCCCATGTAACTTCTAAAATAAGAGAATGATAAAACTAAAAAAAATATATGATGTACATTCATGCAAACTTCCATCGAAAATTGGTTTGAACGAGATCTAGTAAGTGGTTTTTTTTATTACGTCATAAATCGTAAACCGCAATTTACCTTTCATTCAATCAACTCAAATAAAAAAAATTACAACGAACTAAAATAACTTTTATACTATGTTACTTGCTGCTACAAAACCCTTCATGGGCGAGTCCAACTCGCACTTGGCCGCTTTTATTTGTTGAATGTTCATATCTCTTTTAATAATTAATTTATGAAAAAAGGAAAACATAGGGACATGCCAATAGTGGCCATAGATTTTTGAGAAAAAAAACTATTGCTGTACTGGCATTATCCAGGGAGGAAACATGGGGCTATGTTTGTATGGAAAAACGGCCCTTGTGTTTTCTCTTAGCCGTTGGTGCCGGTTGCTATCACTAGCTGCTCGCAGTCGTTAAGCCATGTCAGAGGCCGTATAGGCAGCTTGAAAACTTCTGACACTGGGTTGGCCACTAGCCTCGTAACCTCCACCAATCCGGACTTGGCCCCGTGTGTGGAGTATGACCTAACATTCCCAAAGTATGGAAAGAGACCCGTGTCCCTGCAGTGGGGACGTGATGGGTTGTTAACGAGATTACAAAAGATTTTTTTTTAGAAGAATTGTTTTTTGTTAACAGAGAACCTTCAAGAATTTTCGACTTTCCATACAAAGTTAGTCACAGTACATTTTGAGCGAAATGGGTACTAAAATTGACTTTCAAGTCCATGACCTATTTGTGGTCACTAAAGTAGGTAGATTCTAACAAATATCTCTACTATTTAGGTAGATTACACAGGTAAAATCATGTCACAATAAGGTAACTAATTTACCAACTCTCTATGGTTTGTAGACCTGAAATAAGTTATTTGGTTTGATTTTCAGACTTGTAAGTAAATTTTTTTATGAAGTAACAAAACGTGGTGAATATAACGTAATTTTTACTTAATCAAGTAATAAACTCTTGGTCTTAGGGAAAAATACTTAAAATGTTTGCTAGGTAGCCATCCCAACCAAATACACGCATTCTAAACAACCAACCATCCAATAACTGATAACTCGTATCGCCGAAAATCCCACCCATCAATTAACTGACTGGATTACATTATACTTAATTCTAACGAATGCATTCTCATAAAAAGTTCGATTTTCGATTCACTACGGATCAACAACTGTAGTAAGAGAAACGGCAACGCCGCATTGACCTCCGTCTGCCAATCACGGAGGAAGTATTAAAGTGCGTCATCCTGATTGGTCCGTTTGAATCGGATCAACATTTATCGGTGCGGATTTGTATATTGGAGCCACATTTGACAAGTGTAATTTGCAGCCAAGTCACGTGATAAAAATGTCAAATGTTGATCCGATCGGAGCCACATCAGTATGAGAAAAAGCGTAATGGATCAACATAAGGCCTCCGGGTCAAAATTTGTTTTCGGATCAACAATTAACTGATTGTACGTCTCGAAAGATCAACATTTACCGTGGATCAACATCAACATCAACATTGGCCAGTGAGCTAGTCAATGTATTGGTCAACGTGTAGAGTCCAAAACTAAAAGAATAAATGCCAATAGCCTAGGAGCAGAGCTTATAATAATGCCGAGACTACACCCCTCGAGTCTATCTATAAACTACCATTAATTGTTATTACTGTTGTTTGAAATATTGTACAATATCGTTACAGTTACTGTAACAATATTGCCACTGTAACAACTTTGCAATGCTGTTTGAATTTATTAAATTAATGTACAATATCGTTACAGTTACTGTAACAATATTGCCATAGTAACAACTTTGCAATGCTGTTTGAATTTATTAAATGAATGAGAATAGGTAGTGAATCAGTAATCATGTGCCTGCTTTGTATACAACACAAAATATGGCATTCTAGGTAGTTACCTAACATTGTAAACTCAGAATACAGAAAAAAACGTATATATACTGAGATTGTAAACATTGCAAATAAAATAAATACCATTTTTTCAAATAGAAAGACTTTTTTTGTTCCTGTTAAGCTTTGTGAGATGCATTTTATTATGAGATGTAATGTAACACTTGAATGATAGGGTTTAAATTAAGATAACTGAATCGATTTTATACATGTGGGAGCAATACTTATAAAATTTAAAGCAGTGTTTTTCAATCTTTTTGAATACGCGACGCCTTTGAGGGTTTAAAAGTTTTGGCGACCCCTTGGGCCATAGGGACAAAAAGTTAGTAAGTTAAAAGACTACGTTTATGATTTTCTCTATTTTGGTACCTATTATTTAGATTCATTCTGCAAGAAGCCGCGAAAGCTTTGAAAGTAAGTACGAGGTAAGTTGGTAAGGCTGCGTGTTTAGTATAAGTTCATGTTTACAATTCATGATGATTTTGTTATAATCTTCTGCGAATCCAAGAACTTTGTTTAACGGAATTATTGCACTAAAATATCCAATTTATTGCCTTTTAAATTCCACCCCCACATAGCAGCAACTTTATTTTCACCTTCATTCATGGATACATAAGATTTTATGGTAGTAGTTATGCCTGCATTTTTGGATCAATCTATTTCCACGCTATTCAATTCATAACGAATATCTTGGAACAAAAACAATATAGGATTGTTAGTAAATTCCACTTGTTTATGAATTGGTTTTTTATCTTTTCCTATCACAGTGGCACATCCTTCAACGTATATAAAACTAGCGGACGGCAATATGTATAAATCTTGTTGATGTATGGGAATTCTAATTTCATCATTTTCTTTAAAGCTGTTGTTATAAGGGTTGTATGTATGGACTTCATAGCCTTCGATAGAATTATCGACTTGTGGCAAATCTGCAATTTGAAGCATACTCATACCTTAAATCCAAGTGTTCTTAGAAAGTCTTTGTTTTTTGTTATTTTCTTGATACGTCTTTCTACTATGACTCTTCGTCGAATACTGTTTATATTTTTAACTGTGCTTGGAGTTTTATAAAACACAATCATTTTGCTTTACGTAAATGAAGACGTAGCTGTAAATTTTCTTTTTTTAATATCGATAAGATTATCGTGTTCATCTACAATCTTTATAGTCACTGAAGATATGCTTTTATTGATTGGAAAATAAATAACGTTATTCGGTACTTCCACGTATTGATGACCAGGCAAAGCATTCGGTACAAATTCATGAATAACATGTGATGGTATTCCGTTAATGTATGAACCTTGTAGCCGTGGGGCGCCGGCAATAGAATGTTGCCCCTCCGCTCTTGCCCGTGGATGCAGTAGGAGTCTGCTAAGGGATACCTCCGAAAGATGGGCAGCAGCGTCTTTTCGTGTTTTCAATACCTATACTGCGCTCGCCAACCCGCCTGCCAAGCGTGGCGAGTATGGCAACAACCCCCTCATGGATTTACAACATAAAACCAGGCCCCGAATCCCCGGCGGCCACGCTAATCCTGGCTACGGTAGCAGTCACGGTAACGGCGGGGCCAGGGGTGCTAAGAATCCCCGGGAGACGATCGGCTACCAAACCCTATGACGGCCACTGGCCCTGGTAACACACAACATCCGCACTTTGAGGACAGACGAAAAGATTGTTGAGCTGGAAGAAGAAATTAGTAGATTACACTGGGACATTTTGGGGTTATCAGAAGTCCGTAGAGAGGGCGAAGACACGATATCCCTTAAGTCTGGTAACCTACTATACTACCGGGAGGGCGACCAACAGTCCCAAGGTTGGTGCCTACTATTAACATCAAGAACATTGATTTGGAGGAAATCAAACAATTTTCACGTATTCTAAAGTTAAAAGAAAGTGTGTTCAGTGAAAGTGAAAAAGATATCAGTGGCGTCAGAGTAAACAGTGTTAGTTTAGGCACTCTATTATTGTACTTAATCTTAAGCATTTTTATTATTGGTTTTATTGTTTATTGTTTTATGCTTAAGCGAAATGATCGGATCAGAGCTTCCGCGAGACCCGATAATGAGAACCGGAGTTATGCAACCAGCTGAGATACGCATAACTACATTGAACGCATAAAGACGCAAACTCTGCATTCTTATATGTCTGGCTGGCCGCTTATCAGCGACCACACACGTGTTATGTGCCTCTTGGCTGTATTATTGTAATACTAAATGAATTATTCGTCTCGAGAATGAAATTAGTCTTAGATGTTTCACTGTAACATTATTTTAATTAAATTCTTTTATCAAAATATAAAAGTTTAGTTTTTAAAAACACTTCTAACGTTCCCGTAAACTTCAATAGGTCGTTCAGGTATATGCGCCGACCTCTTCACACCCAGATGAAGAAGTAGAGTCTATGTATGAGGACATCAGTAGAGCCATACATACGAACAAAACTCACTTTATTGTTGTTATGGGGGACTTCAATGCAAAGCTAGGCATGAGAAGCGATGATGAGTTGAGAGTGGGGCAATTTGGATATGGGCAACGGAACCCCAGGGGACAGAGGCTGGCGAATGTTCTGGAGAAAGAAGGACTCTTTATGATGAATTCTTTTTTCCAGAAGCCGCCTCACAGGAAATGGACCTGGATGAGTCCCAACGGTTCCACGAGAAATGAGATTGATTTCATCTTGACCAACAAGAAACGGATATTCAATGATGTCTCTGTGATTCACAGGGTGAAAACCGGCAGTGATCACCGAATTGTTAGAGCCACATTGAATATGAACGTTAAACTTGAAAGGTCCCGTTTGATGAAATCTACGCTCCGACCCACTCGCGCACATATCCAAAACCTCGAGAGCTTTCAACTCGAACTTGCAAATCGCTTTGACTGTCTAGAAGTAGATGCATCAGTGGACGAGATCAATAACAGGTTCGTATAAACCATCCATACGGTGGGGTCCCAGTTCTTTAAGACCCCCCGTACCAATAGACCTCAGAAACTCTCTGATGATACCCTTAACCTCATGGCTGAACGACGTTCTTTGCGACTGCAGTTTCCCGATGATGCTCAGTCACATAGGCAGCTCAATAGAAAAATTATGACTAATAATTGCGACCCAATTTATCTTATAAAGATTGGGATGGGGATTGGTGGATTCTGCGATATTCGATTTTTTTATGACTCATTGTCTGGCCCCATATGTCTTGTAGTTTATTGTAGTAAGTTGGTTTGGGGTGACGCTACGTAGCTGCAAATTTTAACTATTTATCATTGCGACCCCACTTATCTGAAAGAAGGTGGGCTCGGGGATTCTGCGGTAGCTGATAATTTTTTGACTTATCATTACTCTATTCATCTTAAAAATACCCCATTTTAGTTAAAGATCTGCTTTAGCTGGAAGACTGCGGTAACTGGTAACTGACTCAATTTTGCCGCTCTATCTAATTTAACGTAGTGGGCTGGGCGACGCTACGTTAGCTGCATTTATAAATCTATCATTGTGATCCTATTTAACTTGAAGAGTATAGGCTCGGAAAAGCTGCGGCAGCTCCAAATTTCTTTTGACTTATCACTGTGACACTAACAAACTTAAAGAAAGTGGATAGCTGAACGCTGCAGTAGCCGTTTTTTTATTTATCCTTGAGACCCTATTTAAAAACTTTTAACGCAGCATCCCCCAGTAAACACTTGGGGATGTTGCATTAAATGTTGTTTAATGACTAATCATTACAACATTATAAATCTTAAAATGATTGGGTTGGAGGATGCTGCGGTAGCTGGATTATTTTTTATGACTTATTGTTGCGGCCCTATCTGACTTGTAGTTAGTTGGTTGGAGGACGCTGCGGTAGCTAAAATTGTGTATGATTCATCACTGCGACCCTATTTTCATTCAAGAGTGTGCTGACAGATGCTGCGGTAGGTGGATTTTTTTTATAACTCATCTTTGCGCCTATATCTACCATGCAAACAATACGATGGCTGAATTTTGTATGGCTCACCATTGTATCAATATTAAATTTAAAGGGAGTGGACTGCAGGACGCTTAGGTAGCTGATTTTTTTTATGAATTTACCTATTTATATGGATTTAGGAGAGATAATATATCTCTATTTCTACATATCTATATCTACACTAACCATGGCCTGAAGGCGCATCAAAGATTATGAAACCTGATTTATGAGATAAAAAGTAAAATTTACGTAATTTAGTAATTAATAAACTAAACTTTTGCAAAGTTTGAACTCAATCCGTTCAGTAGTTTTGTCGTGAAGGGTAACAAACTAACGGCGATTTAGTCGTAATCTCACTAATTTCGACCCTGACGATACAGAGCCCAGTAGCATAATTGAATAGTGCATCCTCATATCAAAAGGAAAGTTTTGGGTTCAAGTCCCGTCTAGGCTTGACAATTTTTGAGATGGTTTTAAAATCTTGCGGTAACAAAGACTTAAACCATTTTCCTATAGAAACTTTGACACACCATTTTTATCCCATGGTACCTGATTTATGGAATAATGTAGCTTTCTTATGTGCTAATCTAATTTATAATTTACGTACATAACAAATATCATCAAAATTGGTTCAGCCGTACGACGCTGTTGAGTAACAAACAAATAAACGAACATCCAAACTTTCACATTTATAATATTAGTGTGATGCACTCATGGCTTCATGATCATACCCTGGTAGTCATTATCAGACCATGGTATACGTTTACCGTCTTACATCTCAAACAAATAATTTAAAAGAACCAAAACATGACCGTTCTACTTTTATTCATTAAGGAATTCTGTTAATCACCTGTTGGCTCCATTATCGCTGATCCTCAAAATAAACACAAGAAACAACATAATAATTTTATTTTTGACGACATTTAAAACGATACCACACTCAAGTTTTTCATATAAGAGGTCTTATTTTGACCTTGGGTTCCTAAAAATATTTATAATTTAGCAACTACTACAAAAACTAACTTTTACTACCTATTTCGAAATACTTTGAAATCTGGCTAAAAAGAAAAATGAGATTTAGTTGGCAAACAAAATGGTCCCGTGCCTTTTTTCAAGAAAGTTTCTGAAAGCGCTGAAATATCTATTTATGTTATTACAGGAATCTACATTTATAATATGATCGGTCTAACGGTACCTGAAAAACAGACTATTTCTGTTTTATTTTAAACTCTTATTTTGGACCGCTTGGGGTGCAAATGTCAAAAAATCCTTTCGTAGTCCACCCGCACACCCTACAAAGAACACAACCTCTATATATGAAGACTCTAAGATCAGCAGTTTAGGTTGTGCGTTGATTTTCAGTTAGTATGTGAGTCCCGTAACCATTAATTAATGTATTGATGATGATATTGATGGTTAAGAGCAGTCTATTTCCCCATCTTCAGACGCTGGTAGTTAATTGTATCGTTAAGCGTCTCGCAGAAACAATTTTATAGAATCCAAACACGATACATTTACTGTTATCCATTAAAGAGTTCTGTAGATTCCCTCCGGGCTCCATCATCAGACCCTGGTGGTCTTACCATGATAAAATGTTTTATTATTTACCTATAAAATACAATTATGCAAAGTTATACGTTTGTTAATGCAAATGACATTGTTTTAGAACAAACTACAACATCCCTTTTCAACCCTATGGAGTGATTTTCAGATAGAATTACTATCCTATGTTTCATTATATACTTTGCTTAGTATTTATGTAAAGTTTTAAGTCTATTATCCCTAGAAATAATGTTTTTCCATACAAAGTTTAACACCCTTTTTCACCCGCCCAGGGGATGAATTTTGAAAAATTAAAAAATATAATTTCTCTTATTTTTGTTGAAGAATATGTTCGCCAAGTTTCAAATTTATAAACCCAAGAACCACGGTTTTTCATACAACCGTAAAAACCTCTTTTGATCCCCTTAGGGGATGAATTTCCAAAAATCCGTTCTTAGTGTTCACTTTCACACCACAAAGAACATACAATCCAAATTTCAAGTCTCTAGGACAAGCGGTTTGGGCTGTGCGTTGTCTATTAGGGTGGGCCGAAAAATGTTTTTATTTTTTTTTTCTTAATGCTATACCGAAAAAAACTTGTCTCTATAATGGCTTATCAAAATGCAACAAAGAAAAAAAATATATACTTTACCCCCAGCTAGCGCAACACACTTGAAATTTAGAAATTTCACTAAAATCACAGGATTTTACAATTTTTTTTTAAGTATCCAAACAGCTAGATATTGAACTGCTATAGTGAAAATCATTAATATTAGAGTTATAAAAACACAATGAGTTATTGAAAAAATATATTTTTTTTTAATTTTAGGTAGCGCAAAGGCCTTCAGTATAGTTAATTTTTCACTTTTCGTGTTCGAACCGGCTGTAGTGCAGTGCAGCATCTAATTTTTTTAAACCCACTACTCATGTGTTTTTTTAGAAATATGATGTTGATGAAACAATTATCTGTAGGAAAAATAAATAAATAGGCAATTTACATCTATCCAAATGAGTTTATTAATTACAAAATATACAAAATTTATCGTCAAATACGATCAAAAATTTTATTGTGCTTCTCACAGAATAGTCCTTTAAATATTTGGAACTTTGAAATCTTGCTTGCTAGAAAAACTTGGCATTGAAGCTCTTGATAGCAGTGTTGTTCGGATGAAACCATCTCTGTTCTTGGTACCAACGAGTTTTGAGGAGGCTTCAGTTACCATTTTCACACAGCGCTCCACCGCTTGCGTGTGACACGGGAATTTATGGAAGTTCCATTCTTCTGCTGTGTTGGCAGTTGAAATTTTGGCCCAGATTTCTTCGTCAGATACTCTTCGCAACAATGGTGGTGGATAAATAGTAGTTGTAGTCCAATCAATAATTTCGTGATATTATTTTGCCTGGAAGTTGAGTTTTGGGGGTTTGAAAGTTCGGATTAGCTTTTTATTGGAAGCTACGGCCCTTGCTTTTATAATTCTTCTAAACCCCAACTCTCTGATACGGGCCCTTTCATCAACGATCAAACTAAGGAGCATGTTTTCTGGATGCGCGAAAAACGCATTCCTTTGAATCACTGGATCGATCACCTTAGTCAAGTTTTCTGGCAGGAATCTTGAAGACTTTATTAAATCGAAAACATGTTTTGGTCCATCTGTAAGGTACTTACTTTTTTTTATCTTAAACCATACAGGCATGTACGATTTAAGTATAAATCGTACCAAAATGAGATGCTCTTCAGAGGGACTTTCAACACTCATGTATAGACGAAGAGTTCTGTTTGCTGTTGTCAGCCATCGGGAATGGGAGATAGGACCTGGTTCACGGATTGCCAAGTCTACCACGCAGGTGCCTGACTTGATAGCCAAACTTATTTCCAGGAGATATTGTTGGTCTTTACTTAAGATTTTTTTATCAATATCTGGAATCTCACAATCAATGCTCTGAAATGTTATCAGTGGAAGTTTTTCACAATTTTTGAGTTGTGAGCCAATAGGACCACTAAAAGATTTTGGACCAGTCGTTTCAACTTTTTTTTCAACTGTTTTTCAACAATTTCAACTGCCAACACAGCAGAAGAATGGAACTTCCATAAATTCCCGTGTCACACGCAAGCGGTGGAGCGCTGTGTGAAAATGGTAACTGAAGCCTCCTCAAAACTCGTTGGTACCAAGAACAGAGATGGTTTCATCCGAACAACACTGCTATCAAGAGCTTCAATGCCAAGTTTTTCTAGCAAGCAAGATTTCAAAGTTCCAAATATTTAAAGGACTATTCTGTGAGAAGCACAATAAAATTTTTGATCGTATTTGACGATAAATTTTGTATATTTTGTAATTAATAAACTCATTTGGATAGATGTAAATTGCCTATTTATTTATTTTTCCTACAGATAATTGTTTCATCAACATCATATTTATAAAAAAACACATGAGTAGTGGGTTTAAAAAAATTAGATGCTGCACTGCACTACAGCCGGTTCGAACACGAAAAGTGAAAAATTAACTATATTGAAGGCCTTTGCGCTACCTAAAATTAAAAAAAAAAATATTTTTTCAATAACTCATTGTGTTTTTATAACTCTAATATTAATGATTTTCACTATAGCAGTTCAATATCTAGCTGTTTGGATACTTAAAAAAAAATTGTAAAATCCTGTGATTTTAGTGAAATTTCTAAATTTCAAGTGTGTTGCGCTAGCTGGGGGTAAAGTATATATTTTTTTTCTTTGTTGCATTTTGATAAGCCATTATAGAGACAAATTTTTTTCGGTATAGCATTAAGAAAAAAAAAATAAAAACATTTTTCGGCCCACCCTATTGTCTATATGTCAGTCAGTCAGGACAACGATTCTTAGAGCTATACCTCACCGAGATGCCATGGCGACGTGGCCAGCGACATTGCCATGGCTACGTCTGGTGTCCCTGCGTCGCCAGACTGAGTCGCCCAATCGCGTCGCCAATACATTCAGTTCTGTCTCGACACAGTCAGGAATGGACGTGGAAATTACTGCACTGTTATTATATTATTACCAGCGTCGCAAAAAGATGAAACGAAAAAAGAAAAAAATATGGGTACATCCGTTTGTATCAAACCGAAGCCAAAGCGGTGTTTTTCTCAAACTCTATGAAGATTTAAGAAAATACCCTGAAAAAATGTTCAATTATCTGAGGATGTCACTAACATCATTTGATGAAACTAAACAAGGTACAATATTAAGAAAATCTATAAGTCCTGAAGAAAAACTATTTGTGACATTGAGGTAAGCATATATTTATAATTTAATCATACATGTCTAAAATGGTTGATTCGTCGGAGTAGTTTGACAAATTCGACAAGGGTGTGGTGTGTGACATTTCAGAACCTCCGGAACGAGTAGAATATCCAGGATGGTAGCTTGAAGGAGACTGCTGCATTTGTTGGGATTGCGACCATGAGCTTTGGGGGTAATATACAGGCTTAGTTGCGTTGTCGAGTATAGACATTATCTTCATTTTCGTATCCATTTTTATTTCTGGAGGTACTTTTTTTAATGTACCTACCAAAGACAACATAAATAACCTGTCTTCGTCATCATTTTTTTCGTCAATTTTTTCTCTCGTCTCGATGCTTCTCTGTAGAGTTTCAAAGAATTTATCATCTTCGGGACACGTAGTGGTCTTTGTTCTCTTTTTTTTACGTTGTACCATCTGTGTATCTGGTTCAGAGTTCCCCGTAGGTTCTTCATCAACAACGTGTTCATGTTCAGGTTCATTTACAGCTACAACATTTTTTTAAAAATTGCAGCTGTTTAAAGAAGATGTATTCACTTTTACGTGATCCACCGCCAGATCCAGACTTAACATTTTTTTGGCTGCCAATTTCCCTTGTGAAGCAGCCGCGGATACTCTTCCACTTTCTTTGTAATGCAATAGCTGAAAGTAAATTTTAAGTTAGATTTTTTTTGCAGGTATCTTGCAACAGGTTGTACATTTATGGAACTATATTACAACTACAGACTCGGTTATACAACAATATGTACAATAGTTAGAGAAGTGTGTGACGCTATATGCAAACATCAAGGACAATTTATAATATTACCTACAACAGGAAATGATTGGGAAAGCATTGCAAGAGGATTTAAAAAAACACCAATTTCCCGCATTGCATTGGTGCCATTGACGGAAAACACATCAGAATAATCCAGCCAGTAAATTCCGGATCACTATACTACAACTATAAACATTACTTTTCAATTGTTTTACTCGCAATATGTGATGCTAATTATAATTTCACGTATATAGATGTTGGAGCGTATGGAAAAAGCAGCGATTCGGGAATTTTTAAGGAAAGCGCTTTTTACACTAACCTCATGAGCAATTCTTTAAGTATCCCTGAGGCCAAACCACTGATAGAAAATGGTGAGAATATTCCATATACAATTGTAGGAGATGAAGCTTTCGGACTACGTGAAAACCTCATGAGACCTTACGGAGAACACAATCTCTGTTACAAACAAAGAATTTTTAACTATCGTTTATCTAGAGCACGCCATTATATCGAGTGCACATTTGGTTTATTATCCAATAAGTGGAGGATATTCCACAGGCCACTGAATGTTAATATAGATTTAGCAAAGAAGATTGTTAAGACATGTTGTATTTTGCATAATTTTGTACGTTCTAGAGATGGCTATTCATATGACGATACTTTAGTAGTAACGGGGTTCGAACCTGCTACAGATCAGAATCGTAATAGAGGAGGGAGAACAGCTTTAACAGTTCTAGACAAACTTGCAGACTATTTTGTTAATCATAACCCACTACCATGGCAAGATAGAAATGTATAAGTTTAACAAAATATTAATAAAACATTGCACTTACATAGTTCCTTTTTTTCTGCATTTGTCATGTCTTCTTTTTCTTTAAAAATGTTCACCATTTCATCCCAACATTTAATTTTCAAGTTGCGGTCAGAGTACTCTTTCAATCCGTTGTTCCATAAACACGGCCGATTTTCAATTTCTATGATAAATCTCTCAGTATCGAACGACATTTTGCTCTCAGTACGACGTGCGTTCAACGCGGCGACTGGTTGGCGACTGAGTGAGTGACGGAGCATACAAACACGTGCAAACAACTGGCGGCGTTGCCAGGTAGCCAGCGTCACCAGTCGCCGGATGCGGAGCGGTCGACTCTGGCTACTCTGGCTACTTGGTAACGCCGCCTGTCGGTCTCAGCCGTCATACATCTCAGTATGAACTAGTTGGCAACGTCGCTGGCCACGTCGCCATGGCATCTCGGTGAGGTATGGCCCTTATATATTAGATTTGTTTGTTACTCAATCACGTCGTAACGGCTTAACCGATTTCGATGAAATTTAATATATACTTAGATTATAACGTGGATTAACAAATAGGCTACTTTTAACTCAGGTCCCATGGGTTTAATACCGGCATTTAGAATATTTGAATCATATAAAAGAAAAACCAGCAATATCCATATTTTACAGATACTGGAAAAACGGAAATTACTGTGATAAGACAAATACGGATGAATTTTCATGCAAACCCAATTGTATTTTAATCAAGAGATGGTAATGTATATATTGTACATAATACATTTTTAAATCATTAGCTAATTAATAAAAAAAAGTAAAATATAGCTTGGATTTTGCTGTGTTTGAACTTGACATTTGGATATTGCTGTATTTGAATCTCACTTCAGGGGATATTGCTGGGTTTGTTCCGAACGACGACACCATCTTGAATACAGATATTTCGAACAAAAAATTTGATACTTATTGCCTTATTGTGCAAACAAGTACCATCGAGTAGGTAAGTAGGTATTACGTTACCTTGTTGATCTAACCTAACCAACTTAGTAAAAAATTAGGTTTCGAAGGCTTGAATTAAAAATAATAATTTAATCAGATTTTTTTTATTAGAATTATGTTTTATCACAGAATCATTCACTGATTTATTAAGTATGTTTAATTAGGTAATTAAACATACAAATCAGTGAATGGTTATTGTGCCTCACATATAATATCAGAAGCGTTAAGGGTGTCTTCTTGAGTGTCATTTTCGTTACTTGCCTGTGCATTAGACACCAATGGAACAAAAAAATTTAATCGCTCGATAGTTTCCCAATTGCTCCCATAGTGATTAGTGAGTAATTTACGGACATCAGTAGCTTTTGCTACGCTGACATTATTTGTTGCAAAAATTTCCCTGGGATTGAGACTTGATGAAAAAACGCCTGGTCGATTCACGTTTTGGAAAACTCCGTCATCATGTTTGTAGTGCACGTTTCCTTTGACCAAAACATTCCCTGCCTTCTTAGACCGTTTCAATATATACCTTTTGCAGCTTTTAAATTTAAAATGCCATCTGCCTACAGGCTTCAAAACATCTGCAGCTGCATCTTTCCAGTTAAATACCTTGCAGTCATTTCCAAAGGTAATGACTGTTGCATATTCTTTGATTATTTCATGGTACTCTTTGGGATTTGCTATTATCTCCCTTTTTCTAATTTGTTTCTCGATTTGTGCAAACACTCTGTCAGGAAGTATGAATGAATGCCTCACAATTGGAAATATTAGCTCCAAACTTTTGACGTGAGAAGGAGCTTCAGTCAGTCATTTTGCGCACATTCCCAGAACTGTGGTGTTTTTATTCTGTCCTGCACAACCATCCGCTATCAGGCGAACTGACTTAATACCAGTCAAATTCGTATTTTGCAACCGATGATAAACAGCCGATGCAATTTGATTTGAAGCTTTGGGGAATGAGTTTTCTGCCCAACAATAAGCAAATACGTTTGAAGGTTCCAATTTGCTTTTTGATGATCCTTGTACAATTGTGAAATTGAATAAATTTATTTGTCGGGAGTAATACGCCGATTGGTTTGGGGTTTTGGGCAAACATAATTTTTTTTCACAGTCGTATATGTTAGCAAGTCTGGTGTCTCTTCCTAAACAAAAGAAAAAAAAAGCTTTTGCGTTCAGTTTATGTATGCGGTGTTTAATGATTAGATCATTGCGTGTGCTTACATTAGTTTCCATTTTCATTTTTTCTACAAATTGTATGCAAAATGAACAGACCTCAGTTCGTGGTGTACCGAAGCTCAAATTGTAATTTCTTGTAAACACATTACGGAAATATGATGACTTAACTGTTACCTCGCATTGAGCCTGGGCATTATACATACATTCGCCATAGTTTGTTGATACTGAGTTCTGCGGATAAGTAGTACCTTTTGGTGTTTCCAGGGCAATAATGGGGTTCTTCGCAATGTAACTTTTCAATAAAAGTCATCACTGCCATTTTTTATTGAACATTTTTCTGGGAAATGCGATCACCGCCCCTTTTCTCCCTTAGTAAAGTTTCTTTTTCGAAATATTCTTTCATAATGGCTTGGACTCGGTACTTTGTTATTTGAAGCAACTTTAAAAAAAGGTTTGACACACGGGCAATCGCTTTTTTAAAGAGAGACTGTACACAAAGTAGCTGGTTTGCGAAAATTTTGGCTTGTGCTTACAATTTTTTGGGCGACGACGTTTAACCGCTATCACTGTGCAGTGTTTCAATTTACAGGATGTGGCGTAATGAGTGGATCATAGGGTACCTGCGGGTAGGGGCCATTGTGGCGGTTCAGAAAAATATTTGTTATGCTCAGTAAAAGTGCCTCGGTTTTCGAGATATTCGACATTTTCGAAATTTAAGAAATATTTCACCCTTCGTCACTATTTTTGGCGCCAAGACTGCAAATGAAATTTTTTTTTCTATCTGTTTTTTGGATAGTATTCTTGGATAGATGTGCTATCGAATGGAAACTATTATTTTTATAACACAAGCACAGTTATGTTTTTAAAATAAGATTTCACTAAAATTTTACTTGCTTTCGTTTGTTTTCCTGACCTTTACCCTTCTGTGGTCAAAAAAAAATGTATAGTCACTTGAATGCCAAATTTAAAAAAAATTGCCTATTTCATCGAGATTCCGAAATGGTATATTACATGGTAGTTCCACAAATTGATTCAAAAGTAATTCCTATTAAAATGGGTAGAGCTAATTATTATAAAATTACAAATAGTACTAAAATTTACTTCATTACTTAAAATCACCTAAAAACGTTAGTTTAAAATTCGGTAATGAAATAAAACGAAACAATAAATTTTAAATGCATTTCATTTATTAAATTTACTATTACAAAAGGTGTTCGAAAAGGCCACCACGTGCTCTGATGCATGCTCTGCACCTTTTGATAAAAGATCTTGTAATCCTGTTCGCAATTCTTTGCTCTGTGATTTTCTGAGCAGCTAATCGCACACGCTCCCGTAGCTGGTCCACTGTATTGATTGGGTCTTTATAAACCTTTTCTTTAAGGCATCCCCAGTAAAAAAAGTCCAATGGGTTGAGGTCTGGTGAACGAGGTGGCCACAAAATTGTCCCCAAACGACCGATCCATCGTCGACGATATGTTTCATCGAGGTATTGTCGAACATTTCGGGCGTAATGAGCGGGGCAACCATCGTGCTGCAGCCACATTCTTCTTCTATCTTCTAATGAAACATCTTCTAATAAAAGTGGAAGTTCGTGCCGTAAAAAATGTAAATACGTTTCTGCAGTCAATGTTCCAGACAATTTGAATGGTCCGATGATTTTGCCATTTAGAATTCCAGTCCATAAATTAATTTTGAACTTGTACTGGGACCTGTCTTCTCTGGCCAAATGAGGGTTTGTACGCTGCCAACTGTGCAGATTGTGCATATTAAAATACCCATCTTTTTTGCACGTGGATTCGTCGCTCCACAAAATTTTATCGAAGAAATCGGGATCAGCGTTCATTTTTCTCAGCATTGTTTGGCAAAATGCAACTCGTGGAGGGTAATCTCTTGGCTGCAAACATTGCACGCGCTGGTAGTGAAAAGGATGTAATTTTTCTCTTTTTAAAATTCGTTGCACTGTTCTTGCTGACATGCCAGTATTAGAGGCTATTACGCGCACAGATGTGGTCGGATCAGCAGCAATTTCATCAAGTACGTCCTCTTTATTATGTACTTGTGGTCTCCCAGAACTCGTGCCACCGATGCCACTTCCAGGAACTCAACCTTCCATGTAAGCATTGTGTACGCGAATAAACACACGATAATCGGGATAGCGTGCATTGGGAAATCTTTCCCGATACAGTGCTGCTGCTCGATTGGCGTTACCACCACACTCGCCGTAGATTAAATGCATTTGCGCATATTCAGACGTAGTGTATAGCTGAGGCATTGCAATCAATATGCAATACCAAAAAATCCAAGTTACAAAGCAAATCAAGTCCGAGATCACAGCACAAAATCGTTAGGTTCACAAAATTAAGACGTCCAAATCGCTAGGCAAAACAAAGTCCGAAATCACTGCACAAAATCGACGAGTATCAATCCAAAACAGGATAACACGTTGTTGTACGGGAGTAGTATGATAGCACACTGACTCGAAAATCATAAAAATGCGTTACGCGAAACGATAGTTCTCTTTCACTCATAGCATGAAAGAGCAAGATAGACATAGTGTCGATTGCCGCTGGGCCGGGAACCAATCTGTTCCAAGAATTACTAGTAGTTCTGCGAACAGTAGACAATTATTGCTAATAATAGTTAAAAATATTTCTTTAAATTACGCCTTGATAAGTTTGGTAGGAATTAATTCTGAATCAAGTTGTTAAAATGATATGTAATATACCATTTCGGAATCTCGATGAAATAGGCAAATTTTTTTTAAATTTGGCATTCAAGTGACCATACATGTTTTTTACACCACAGAAGGGTAAAGGTCAGGAAAACAAACGAAAGCAAGTAAAATTTTAGTCAAATCTTATTTTAAAAAACATAACTGTGCTTGTGTTATAAAAATAATAGTTTCCATTCGATAGCACATCTATCCAAAAATACTATCCAAAAAACAGATAGAAAAAAAAAATTTCATTTGCAGTCTTGGCGCCAAAAATAGTGACGAAGGGTGAAATATTTCTTAAATTTCGAAAATGTCGAATATCTCGAAACCGAGGCACTTTTACTGAGCATAACAAATATTTTTCTGAACCGCCACAATGGCCCCTACCCGCAGGTACCCTATTATCCACTCATTACACCACACCCTGTATAAGCATCTTGTTTGCTTTTCTCTTTAAATTTATAAAATGCTTCATAAAATGATTTTACGTCCTGCATAATAAGAGATGTGCACTCAAATTTTTTCTTGTACTTACATAACGGTCTCACAGCAAACGTATGCGGAGAATACCTAAAACAAAATAATAATATTGAGTCTTAAAAAATGATTGCAAAAATAAAGCATTTTACTAGGATAAGCCGTTTCGGAGAAAATAGTAACTAACAAACAACAAAACAATACAACAACATTTTAGAGAAAATGGTTAAACTAAAAAAAAAAATATGAAAGTATCAAAATAATGTAATCACACCGTACAAACCTCGCAACTTTGGCTACATTGCGGTTCCAATTTTCGAGATGAGCTGTAAGTTTTCGAGCCAAACGATTGTTCATAGCTACAGGAGAACAGTCCATGGTTATATTTTTTTACTTATAATCCACCAAAACCTCCAAAATTATTTTAAAAACCACAAATAAACAGAGCGCAGTTCGTCATCCAAAACAATGGACGCCATACTAATTACGTGACGTATGCCGCACTGTGATTGGACAATTGGGACATTGCTACTTATGCATTTCATCAACGAGGATTTTGCTATGTTTGTAACCAGCACTGTTTTTTATGGTTGTTGTAGTATAGGATATTGCTACTTTTGGAGCGGTATGATTTTTAAATATTGTTCAAAATTCATTAAACAAAACGGTGAGATAAAAATGTCAGTTTCAAAAAAAATGGATATTGCTGGTTTTGCTTTTATATGATTCATTTATCCGATAATCGAAATATTTCCAATAAAAATTTTTAGTAATGTTAATCTGTTGCGCCATTGCAATGGTGACGCTTAGTCAGTTTAACAGGTACTTACATCTTCTATAAAGATGACACAATGTCAGGTAAGTTACACCATTTATAACTCAAGAACCGCTTGACCGATTATGATGATCTTTAATTTATTGGATATGTATCCGCCCCGAATAGCAGAATAACTATTAAAATATCGGAAAAATTCGTACAAAAAATTGTGAAGAAAATTCATTTTCTCATACATAGATGCAGCTAATGATGGCTGATTGACAATTCTACCGGTGACTTACATCGGCAGCCCGCGTCATATGCATATCAACGCGGTCCGAAATTTGACGAGTCAACTAGTGCCCAGTAGTATCCTTAAGATACTACTGGGCCGTCGACGATACGAACGGCTCTGCGTTGCAAAGAGTCTAGGGGCTGCAGTTGGTATTTCGGTGCACCGTTCCAGATGTGAGAACAGTACTCTATTTGGGGCTGGATTTGCGCTTTGTAGAGCACAAGACGCTGCCCCGCCGTGAAGTACAGCTTTGATCGGTTTGTTGTCAATAAACACATTACTCTCCTTCTGCTCAGTTGGGTAAAAATTAGTCTATGGCTGAATTTTTACTTATTTTGTATTCCGGTCGTAATCTATCTGTATGCCAAATTACATCGAAAACGGTTCAGACGTTTAGTTGTGGTAACGGGTGAACCATATGCTTGTTCCATATCCAAATGTATAAAAAAGTAGCAAGCAGACAGACAGAGAGTTACTTATGAATTTATTATTTAGTATGGATAACCACCTTATAAAACAACATCACCATCATTATGTTGATGATGATGATGATTAGGAGAGCTGTATCCGGTATTTCAAGCTCTACTTACACATTCTGGCACACTACAATGTTGGAACAGCATCTTTACATAGTTTCCTTTGTTTGTTAGACTTTTTATTGTAACACTCAGGTTCAAAATGTAAACTGCATATATAACTATGTTTTCTTGTAGTCCAAGCCTGTTCTCTCTGCGGACTGCTTTCACCCACTCTCTCTCTCTTTCTTAATGGATCAGTTGGAAATCTGAAAGTGTATTAGTTCGTTCATTCATTCATATCGATATTTTTATCGATAGTGTCAAGCCCTATCACCACATGATTAGAATGAATGTAATGAAGAATGAAAACTAAATGACATTATAATCCGACTCATTTTGGTGTACCACAATTTCGGTTACACTGCCCAAAAAAATAGTACTTTTAAAATGGCGTATTATTTGCAGTACTCGTAACATATTTAATCGATTTATGAAAATATAGTGGTTTCAATGGGATAAAATTATACTCATAGGTGAAAAGAAATATTAACTGCTCGGCCACTATAGCTTTTACAAAATAATACGGCGCACTTCGTCATTTTTTTCACTTTGTTTTGTCCTCAAGAAATAAAGTCGCACTGACAAAACAATTTCGTTTACTATGGCAAAATGACTGAGTTTGTGGCAAGAGGGGTAAAGGCGAAAACGGCCGAGTTGCGCGTCCAGTGAAGTCCGTGGAGAATCGTTATTATAATAAAGATGAATAAACCATCATTCATATATAATAATTGAATATATCAATATTCAATGGAATAATTGAATATACTAATATTCAATAGAATAATTGAATATACCAATATTCAATGGAATAATTAAGAATTCTGGCAAAAGGTCCATTCACGTGAATGATTTTGTGCCAGAATTCTTAATATTGTACCTACTAAAATTGTACCTATTCTATTTCGTGGAACTAAATAACGTTGTTATTTTATCGCATTCTTTTCGAATGGACACGTGTGCCTGTGTACCGTCCTGTTTGTCGGAGTTACTCAGTTTATAGTTAATCAATTGCGAAGGAAATACATATATGTTGTGCATATTTTGCACATAATTTTATCATATTACATATTTACTACATTCGTACTTGCTGTGACTTGTTATTGCTGCGTACCTCTATAAGAGAGAAGCGCTACCTATGTACCTGCATTAGCGAAAAACTCGGGTTAGTGAGAAACCTCTATAAGCGAGAATGAGATTGTGCTCCCTTGAACTCTCGCTTATCCAGGTTTGATATATGAATGCAGCGAAATAGAAAAAAATATATCCGATGAACAGATGGCGTCAAGCTGTCATTTCATTAAAAACTCACATGGATAAAATAATACCGAGTCTTGGTCTCATTTAGCCAAGTACATATATAAAAGAGGCACGAGCGGTATTTAAACCTATTACCATAAATTTTACTAACTTTTGTTAATTTTATTTTTGTACAAAATAATAACGATAAAACTATTCAAGTAAACCCATTATTCAAATTTATATTATAAAACTTTTAATTTTACTAGATATTCTATTTCAATTTAATAACTTTAACATTATTATAGAGCAAATAATTTTAAGACTTCAGTATGATTAAATGTATCGAAAATTGAGTTAAATAAAACTAAATCTAATTACTATTTTTTTTTGTTTTCAGTTAAATCTTCACGAACAACATGTTATACTGAATCAGATAGCGAAATATTGAAAGATGAGATAGATAATGATGTAAATAATAGTGAAATGATTTTATGTAACAAACGCAATGTTGAATTAGATCAATCACGTTACAGATACCATATACCAACTAATATTCACAAAGCTAATTGCTTAATAAAATCAGAGTTTGAAAATATTGATATTATTGGTACTGCTTTTAGGCTGATTTTCCTGTCACGCTGACCACACGCTGACGGTCGACGCTGATGGATCATTATGTATGTAGTTATATGTAGCGTTTTCGAGTCGCGCAGATCGCCCGCGTAGCGCTCAGCGCTGACGCCGTCAGCGCTGAGCGCTACGCGGGCGTACGCGCTGCGCGTCGGCGCCGCTGACCGACAGGCGCCAACGCGCCTCCATACTAAGTTTTCGTGTCGCGCTGAACGCACGTACCGATGATCGTACCAATCATGGACAATCGTGATATAGACACCGGTCGAGTAATTGACGAAGTGCGATCAAGAAAATGTTTATGGGACGCTTCGGACCCATTATATCGAAACAAAGATGCGCGTAACAAAGCTTGGGATGACATCGTCGTCGCTCTTTTCGAAAACGTTTCATTGGAAGAAAAACAACATTTAGGTTAGTATTAAGTTTTAATTTATTGGTTAATAAAGTGGTAGATTATACATATATATCTATAGATGCACTGTTTCCGCATTTTGTTAAATTTTGTATGGAACTGTATATCTACTGTGATAGGTACCTACAGTATGTAACAACATACTGTATAAATTACACTGGTTACGCTCTTGTGTTACAAGAGCGTAACCAGTGTAATTTATTCACATTGAACACATTTTTTTATGGTGGTTACGCTCTTGTGAAACACACGTAATTAATTATTTTTAAAATATACATGAATCTTGCCAGGGTACACTTCCCGCGGGACTCAAAAAGTAGTATGCAAAATGTTCTCGTAAAGCATTTCCGGATCTGTTCCTTGGTATATTATTATTATCTAGATCCAGTATACCTTCAATTGTAAGAGTATCTTCAATTCTGTATCGATCGCGAACTCTTTTGAAATTGTGTAGCACACAGCATGCTTTTACAATATTTTTTGCAATATTGAAACTTGCATTCATAGGTGTATGAAATACTCTGAACTTGTTCGACATTATACCAAATGTTGATTCTATATAATATATTATTGCGCTAGGAGATATTATCTCCTAGCGCGTCTTAATCTATAGTTAAAAACCTGTTTTTTATCGGTCATATTGCTTTGTACATATGGTTTCATTATGCTGTTAGATATTTCAAAAGCACCATCGCCAACAATCACATGCTGAACTGGATTATTTGTTCCTGGCAAAGAACCGGGTATATTCAAAGTGCCGTTTTCAAGTCTTCTGTATATTTCACTATCTCGAAATATTGAAGCATCAGAGTTTTTTCAAGAGGCTCCAACATTTACATAAGTAAAACAGTAATCTGCATCACACACAGCTAGAAGATCTATGGAATAAAAGTTTTTGTAATTGTAGAACATTGATGTGCCACCCACTGGATTTATAATTCTTATGTCCTTGCCGTCAATGGCACCAATACAATTAGGAAAGTTGGTCCTTTTAAGAAATCCTGCAGCTATTTTTTGCCACATATCACAATTTTTTGTTGGAATACATTCATCATGTAATATTTCCCAAATTACCATACACACTCCATTCACGATTCGACTGATGGTTGTTATTCCAATTCTAAATGAATACTGCAAATCTGTATATGTCCGACCCGTAACCAAAAATCTGTGAAAATAACAATATTTTTTTTATTTTTTCAGGAAAAAGTATTCAACAACAATGGAAGACAGCCAGGGATACTTTCTTTAGATCAAAGGCAGTTATGAAAAACATACCATCTGGCAGTTCTGCAAAAATGGCTAACAAATATGTTTTTTTTATGTATTAACTTTTTTGATCCCGTTAAACCAAAATGAAGTAGATGACTCACTAAGTGAATCAGTATTATCACCCCCAGAAAATTCTCAAAATACCGAATCTAGTTCTGATAACAATATATCTATATCTGTTGACAATGATGTGATGCCATCTTCTTCAAATGTTTCACAAGACCTACAAGGCCAATCTAGTACAACAACATCGGAAAATTTATGAGCAAAGAAAAAAAACAAAAGAAAAAACCGACCTCGCCAAACCAGTCAGGAAAGTTCTGAATTTGAAAAAGGATTATTAACTCTTCTTGCAAGTCAAACGCCAGATATAGCGTCATAAGTGATGATTTGTCTTTTTTTCCTCTTTAGGACCAATTTTAAAAACATTTGACCTTGAACAAAAGTTAGAGTTTCGCTCAAGAGTCCTGAATGTCGTCACGACTGTAAAAAATATGCATCATAGACCATCTAGCTCAAATTCCATGGTAAATGTAACATCCCCGGAGGTGAGGTCACCACCACAATATGAGCCATAAAATACGTATAATACACCGTCACCCAATTATGACTATGAGGCAACAACAAGACATTCGGGGTATCAAACAGCTAGCACTTTTTATGCCGACAATGATCATTCATCCGAGAATATTAAACATGTATAATTTGTTTGTTGTATAATTAATAAATAAATATTTCAGTCTACTTAGTTTTTTCTTACCTCAAAGTAACTATCAAGCGTTCAATCGGCTGTATAGGAACACGACGTAAGCTGCAATGGACCAATCTATTTTGAGCTTTGCTAGTAATTCGTCAAAACTACTAGTTGACATACGGAAATAGTTGAAAAACTTGTCTTCGTCCTCTCTCAACTGGCCGTATAATATAACGAATTCACCTGCGAATATTCTCTGCTCGATTAATGGATGAACGTGTAGTTTTTTCTTTATCAGACGTTTTTTCTTTGCTAGATAGTACGTGCCAACAATTTTCACTAACATCGACATTATTTGCGTCTGTACTTCATGGTGATCAGCGCGATACTAAAACGATGCGAGCTGATTGATCAGAGCTGACAAGCTACGAGCCGACCATCAGCGCCGACGATCAGCGTGAGTGGAAAATCAGCCTAATGGCCGGTTTACACTTTGTTAAGTTAACACTGCAGGTGATTAGTGCAGGTGTTTAGTAATCAAGGTGTGAACGGAAGCGTGAAGTGATTAGTGTTAAGTGTTAAGTGCGATTAGTGCTTATTGATTAGTGCGAGTGAATAGAATCAAGGTCTATTTTTGCTGTTAAGTGACCTCCTCCCTTGTACTGTTCCACTCCCCTCTCTCGCAGTTCGCCTGTACTAATCAGTGTGTAAACACGTGTGTGTTAAGTGCGCAGTGTCAAGTTCAAAGCGAAAATGAAGTGGACGGAACAACATACTTTAAAATTCGTACAAGAATACATAAAGTATGAATGTCTATACAATGTTAAGTGCGCAGAATTTAAAATCAAACAGTTGAGAGATGCGGCCCTATTGAAACTGAGTGAAGCGATGGAAATTCCCGACTTCGGTCCCAAAGAAGCGTACAACAAAATACGAAGCTTGAAATCGACCTTCTCCCAAGAGCACAAAAAAGTAAAAGATTCTATTAAATCGGGTGCAGGGCTTGATGATATATATGTGCCAAATATCAAATGGTACAAAGTGAAGGATGATGCCCTAAAGGCAGTAAATGTTGGAGAATGCAGAGAGACATCGAGTAATATGGTGAGTATTCCATAGGTACTATGTTTTTTTCACCGCACTACGGGTAGGCAAAGAAAGCTTAGAATTTATAGTAACTTCAATAGGCAGGGGCCGACCGATAGCGAGATAGTGAAAGAAAACACAAAAATATTTAGAATATATTTATTTATAGTATCTTATATGCTAACTTACTAGGTAGGAAATTGTACTGAAACCGATTGCTATTAATGTACCATTCTTGCCTGCCAGGGTACTAAGCCTTTACCAACAAAATAATCTGCATAGCGATCTCGTACATTGTGAGCTTGTTGTGATGATCTATTTTGCAAACTTCTTTCAATGTTTACTATACCTGCTGCTAGAAACTCTCTCCAGGAACCAGGTGTGATGTTCCCCGTTTCGATGTTTTCTGTATCAACTGTTACACTTTGAATAGTACCTTGCGTTTTTCTAAGCCAATTGTGCAAAGCAACACACGTTCTAACTATTTGATCAGCTTTAGCGGGAGCATATGGGAGGGGTTTCAGAAATATTCTAAATTTACATACTAATATTCCGAAGGCATTTTCAACTATCCGTCTGGCCCGTGATAATCTGTAGTTGAACACTTTTTGCTTAAGAGATGAATTATTTCCTCCGTATGGTTTCATAAGGTACGTTTTCAATGGGAAAGCATTATCTGCAACAATCACACGGTTTGGTGGTAGAAAATTATTCTCTAGAGCGTGGCTGAAGCTGCAGTTTCGGAAAACTCCTCCATCACTGAGTCGTCCATTGCATCCAATGTCAAAATAAATAAAACAATATTCATGGTCTACTAATGCCATAAGAACGATGCTGTGCTGGTTCTTGTAATTGTAATAATAACTTCCAGAATCATCTGGTGCATTCAGTACGACGTGTTTACCGTCTAATGCACCACAGCAACAGGGAAAGTTCCATTTTTGACTGAATCCTTCTTCAATACTTTTCCATTATTCTGTACTTCTAGGAATCTGCAACAAATAATAAATACTAGTATATTTATTAATGTAATGTTATGTATTTACAGAACCTGAAGTCTCAAGATGAAATCAATGAAGATAATGTTGAGACAAGAGACACTGAAGGCGAGAAGGCTGTTGAAAATACTTCAGGAGTTGGAACCTCAAGCAATGACTCGGGCCCGTCATTCAAAGGGAAAAACCCTCGGAAAAGGACGATGCTACGAGACTATGATAACTTACTGACAAAGGCCCAAAATGTAGCCAACAGTGTCAACAGCTCTGTTATATCAGAGAATGCATTCGACTTATTTGGACGAATGGTTGCAGTTCAATTGAAAAATTTACCAATGGAGTCAGCAATTGAAGCACAACAGTATATTCAAAATTATCTTTCTGGTTTGCGCTTGAAACATATCCGCCGTCAGTCTCGAAAATCCAATTTCATTTATGAAATGGTAGAAAACAGAACACAACCACATTTTATGTCGTCTCCTCCAACTTCAACCATTTCTAGAAATTCTTATTATTCGAGCAACGATGATATATACGATGAAAATGCCACTTTGAGTTATGGAAATCTTGAAAATACAAATACAACTGGTGTGACAAATCAGTCAAATTCTGAAAATGCATTTACCTCTGTTGTTGATAGAAATGATGTGTTAACCCAAGCTTGGGAATCTGCATAAGGAATTTACAACATTCCAATACAATTTTATGTTTGTAATTTTATTTCTAAAAATAAAACCGATATTGTGTTTCTGTCATTCGCATTGATCTGTAAAATTCAGCAGGATCTTCCTTAGCAATTTCTTCAAAAAGTTTATTGCTGGCTCCATACTGAGAACGTCTGGTAATCCATTTTCTTTGCCATAATCTCTTAGGCCTATTGATTTCAAAATTGAGTTCATTTTATATATCAGATACCACAACAGATACAATCTCTTTAATTATTTGTCTCAATATTAAGCGCTGTTCATATTCCATTTCTAGAGACACTATGCACAACGGACAGTACCACTACTTTGAGCTTCTTCCTAAACACTTTGTAAACGGAGATGGAAAAGACTACTTAACACTTGAGACTTATCGCGTTAAGTTAACGCTTAACACTTATCACTTCACACTCCGCAAAGTGTAAACCGGCTTTTTGAGATCGAATCAGATCATACCGACTAAATCCACACACAAGTTCAAAATCACACTTCTGAAGCATTTTTATGTGAACATGAAAATAATATGATTAGGCTCATTGAATTGTTTCTAAAGAAACACATTTGTTTAAAGGTAAATTTTGAATTATTTACTTTATTTGTGCGTTATAAAAAGAATGCTTGTCAAAGCAATTGAAATCATTCAACATTAAATACCAAGTAATTTAGGTGTTATAGATAACCTAAAAAGAAAAATGATTGAATTTGAGCACTGTGAATCAGGATGGTATTTTGAATCTATAAGTCACCTCGAAATCAATGTTAATAAATACACACCGTTGCAAGGTGGATCCTAGATTGACTTGCCATCACGTATAAAAAATAAGAAAAGTTGCATTAATATTAAAACATATGACGACTGGAGTTTTTTGTGGAGTATTATTGTCGGTTTGGATCCTTGCAAGAGAAATGTAAATCGAACAAACTCATATACTCATTCCTTTCGTGTTCTTAACACACAAGGACTAGTTTCCTCCGACACAGAATGACATTTAATTATTTGAAAAAAAATAATCCTTATACAGGTTGTCCCAGGAAAGACTGTCAAGCGGTGGTCCAGAGGTAGAACACCCCTTGGGCTACCCGAATCATCCCCATGTATTCCGCGATTTTTTGTAGTTTAGAAGTTACGATTTTTTTTGTGATTTTTCTCTTATTTAAGAGTTGCAAGACAATTCTAAGCATATTGAAGTGAATAATTGAGATAGAGCCTTGATTTTTTTTTGCTATTTACCTAATAGTTAGTCCTCTTTAATACAAAGATAATTTACTTCGCAACCCATACACTTGCGTGCTAAAAAAAAAATAGCATAAAAGTAAATGTTTAAAAAGAAGTCACATAACGAAAGCGAAAGCGAGATGAACGAAAGAAACACCTTGAAAACAGCCTTTTGAAGCATTATTTTGAATTGCTTAAGAATTATCTCAGCTCCATTGACATCCGAACAACGAATGAAATGTCAAACGAAGCAGGGATCTTCCGACTTGCCTCTTTGAATCCAAATTATAGAAAATATGTTATAAATTATTCGATTGCTTACCTATTCTTAGTTTAATCTGTTTTATTTGCTCGAATATACCAAGTGGTGTATATTTATAATGCAGTTACATAATTTTTCAGCCAAACTCGAAGTTAAATGCGGCATAACATGTAAGCCTAATATTTACTTGTTTGATATAAATTTGTTGCCTTTATAATCAAGGGAAGTCCTACTTATTTTGACTAAATATTCATGTCATATCCAATAACATGACAAAACGCTGTTTGTATATTTATTAGTACCTAGTTATAGTTACGCCTAACCCCTCTGCCCTAGATTAATTTAGAATTATAGTTTTGCTGCATTTACAAATGCACTTCTTAGAATTTAAGCTTTGTTTCATTTTAGCCAAGACAGCAGTCTTTGCATCGACCACCGTGTTGGCTCTCTGTACTTTGATTCATTATTAAATCCACCTCAAATCGGTGCGAACGTAATCCTAGTTTTAATTTGGATTTAATCAATTAAAATTACATATTTTTAAAAATCTAACTTCGCGTTCCCGAACCAAGAGTGGCGCAGCCGGAACAGATTTTCAAATTTTCTACGTGTTTTCCGCGATTTCCCGACGTAAAAATCCGTCAGGGAAATTTTCACGAAAATTCGCGAAATTAAAGTCTGTGTCGAACCAAACAAATTTCTCTTACGGGTATTGAAAAGTGAGCATGGGAGTAGCGGTCGGTTGGTGAGTAAAACTTTTCGCCATTCCTTTCCTATAATCTCCTAACCTCATAAAAATGCGTTATTTTTAAAAAAATATAATTTTGATATTTTATTATTATTGAGATTAGGGGGCGTCCATAAATTACGTGAGGTGTTTTTTTTAATTTTCTGCCCCTCCCTCTCCCCCTGGTGAGATGTCGTGAGATTTTATTCAACCCTCTCCCCCATCTCCCAATCTCACGTCAGATTTTTCAAAATGTGAGTTTCTTACGTAAACGCGTTGGATTGTTATTGTAAAAAGATAAAAAACAAATTTGCTTCGTGCTTTTATTTACGACTAGTTATGACTAGTAATCAATGTTGCTGAGAGTTTAATTATAAGTGTAATAAAAATTTAACAATAGAATACTTAAATCGTAACTACTTAGATTAAAAAAGAGTATCTACTCTAATTCAGTCCATGGAGAATCATGCACGGTCTCAAGAGATACTATTGGAACCAACATGTCCATATGATTTTCAGTAAAATCATCTGATCCTTCAACTTCGTTCTGATCTAGCCACTCTGATCAGCCATTGGCACTTGTACAAAGTAATTCATTAGCTCGTCTTGTGACAATCCGTGAGGGTCGCACTTTTCGGAACATACGCGCTTGCTTAGCTGGTGCAATGTGGGCTGATCGCCTGTGCTCTGCAGCTCTTGTGCTAGATGCAAAGTAAATACCGCATGTACTGCAGCATCTTTTCTCTAAATCATCACGTACACTTTGGCAATAGAGATCATAAGGCGTGCTGATGAAGGCATTCAGCGGTTGAATCGGTAGGCAGTGGCGTATTAGAAATGGAGCAAATGACTTTCCGTCATGCTCTTTAAAGTCCGGAATTGTCAAATGTCCATCAACTTGAGTGATAGGGTACGGAGGTGGCAGAAAACGGTCGTGAAGAATCATATGCAGATCACTCCGGCGTGGGCTGCAGCACTTCTGGTCATTGCATTTTACAACCTAAAAAAAATTAATAACAATTTCCCTTTGTAACTCTAATAAAAATTTGTTAATATTCGTGTTCGTTAAAAAATAAAAAAAAAATGAAATAGGCACGCATAAAAATTTGATATAAACCAACTGCCAATATACCTGGAGTAAATATTGGCTCTCTCTAACGTGCTCAGTGTACCATTCTTCGGCTGGCAGGTCTGGAACGCTGGAAGTGTCATTATTCGGGTCTATATATTCAGCAACAACTTCGTGCCCGTCAATGCAAACTGCAGACCATATTTCAGCCAAAATATCCCTTGCCTTTTTGAAATTATCCTTTTCCAGACTTTCGTCTAATGTTCTGCCGCTGGAGTCAAGATGTGTCCCAAAAGAATTATGGGGAAGAACAACGCCTGTTTGTTCTCGACTGAGTGGAGCCATGCGTCTCTCTACTCTGTTGAATGCGCTCCTGCCAGGGGCATTAGTCACAATAAATACTGCGTCCAAATCATATTGTTTAAAATGCTCTATGGCGTGTGCGATCACTTTGCGATATCGCGGATTCTCGTCAGGCCCACCGTCACTTGAAATTATAAGAACAGGTTTAACTTTGCTGTCTAAATTCTTTATAAATTTGGAAAAAGACTCAGTTGTTAAAAGAGTGTCCAAGTCTTGAGCGTGACTAGTTGCAGTTGACGAAGAGTGCTTGCCACTTCGTATTGCTATGTAAGTTGGTCCACTATATGAAACAGCTTCTGGTCGTCCCATCTCATTAGGTTTCACTTCACACAAAGCATACACGCTTGGAATTAATTTGTGCCTCGAAGCAATCCCAAAGTCGTGATCTGGTAACGACACTTTATATTCAACGTGCATTAATAATGGCGCCTGCTTGTTTGCCGCTGTCAGGCCGATGGGGACGCGGGCTTTGTCATCCTGAAGCTGGGTACTCACTTAGCAGTGTAGCACGTAACGTATCAGATACGGTATCAAGTGAGTACGTAGGCACGAGCCCGCTGCGAGCCGCTCGCGCGTGGAGCGCTGTAAGCTCGCAGTGACCCGCCGAGTGGCGGTTTCACTGCGAACACAAAGGCGGCTCGCAGTGTGCTCGTGGACGGCGTCACGACCGCTTGTGTAGTGAGTACTTACGCGCGAGCTTCAAACGAACTTACGTATTCAATTATTCATTATGGAGTGGACTGAAGAAAAAGTGTTAAATCTAATTGAGGTTTACCAGAATACTCCAGTACTGTGGGACCCTAAAAATAAGAATTATTACAAAAAACATCTAAAAGTGGATGCTTGGGAAACTATTGGACAAGCTATAGGTACGTCGGGCGAAAACTGTAAAAATAAGATGATTACTTTATTGTCTTGCTACAGGAGAGAGAGAATGAAAATAAAAAAAAGTAATGGAACTGGTAAAGGTATGAAACCTTTATTAATATTTTTCACAAATGCGTAACTATAACAATGTTCTTAACATTAATAGGTCCTCCTCCTAGCCTTATTATTCCCAATCATATTGGGGTCGGCATCTAATCTAACCCGATGCAGCGAGAAAACACACATAACTTAAAGTAAGAGGTGTGTGCCTTGGGTCCGAACCAGCGACCTTTGACTTGGCAGTCCAACGGTCATACCACTAGGCTATCACTCGCTCTTAACATTAATAGGTATTGTTTACAAAATGTGGTATTAACGTTCTTTTACAGGAACTTCAGAGATATATAAAAGTAAATGGTTTGCTTTTGATGCAATGTCATTTTTATTAAACCGAGACACTCCACGCCAAAACAGATTGAGTACTGTAAGTTCCTTTATTTAATCTTATCTTATACTATGAATAGTCAGGGTGACAAAAGCCATTCAAACTACCACTACCACTGGGTAGGTTTTTAATTCATGCATATTCGTCCTGCCAGGAAAGCCTTCCTTCTGCAGTGAAGTAGCCTGCTAACTCATTTCTAAATTCTTTAGCCGCCGCTGGAGAACGGCGAGCAACAATTCTTATAGCATGGAATGACGTCATTTCTTGATCACGCCGCCAGGCTCCATTAATTAGTTCTCCATTTTCGTCTTCTGTGTCGAAGCTGCCACTTGGTATATAAAGCGGTCGGGAGGAGCTGCGCCTCAAAAAATTGTGCAAGTGAACGATGGCCATCACTACTGTTGTTGCTTTATCTGGCTCAATATGCATTGGTTTTCTTAGTACCCTGAACACGGCTGACATGATCCCGAAGACGTTCTCAACCACCCTTCTAGCTCTACTGAGTCTATAATTGAAAATTCTTTCTTTTGACCCTTTGGCGTGAGCATGCCCGGGGTAAGGTTTCATCACATTTTCACTTAACGCAAAGGCAGAATCACCCAGAATGAAGTATGGCAGTTGCTTATTTCGGCCTTGCAAAGGTACAGGTGTGGGCAATTGAAGAATATTATTTTCGATCATGTCATGTAGTTTGCTATTCTTAAACACTCCTCCATCCGAGATTCGCCCTTGGCATCCGACATCCGCGAAAAGAATGTTATAATTTGCATCCACCATGGCAAACAGAACGATGATGTATGTTGACTTATAATTAAAATATTCTGCTCCGCTGTTGAACGGTGCTTGTAGCAACACATGCTTTCCATCTATTGCTCCGACGCAGTGAGGAAAATTCCATAAATTGTTAAAGTCATCGGATATATTTTTCCAGTCCAGTGAGTTGTCAGGAATCTGCAAGCGATAACACACCAGTAAAATTTTTATCATAATTTAGGTAAGCAATACAACGGAACGTGAGGACAATGAAGATGCAGCTGGAGCAGAAGGAATTTCGGAGACACCAAATAGCTCAGTACAATCTGGGCCGCGAAGTAAAAAAGAAAAACGCGATCCAAAGTTACAAATGCTGAAAGAAGCTTTTGGAATTTTAAAATCAGCCTCGTCAAATACCAACACGCAAAATGAGGAAATTAAATCTTTTTTGACTTTTGTAGGAAGTAAAATGATGAAATATTCTGAGCACACTAAAAATATCGTGCAACAAGGCATATGTGACTTAATTTTTAAGGCAGACTGCCATTTCTTCGATGAATATCCCTACCAGCACACAAGCAATAGGACACAAACGTCTCAAGGATATTCTTCAGTTCAACCAACCTCGATGCAGGCGTATAGGCAACCAGCCAATGTTGGATATTATACAGGTCCTAGTACATCCAAAAATATGGAACAGGTATCCCAAATATATGCGTCTGTAGGACAATCATCTCCGAGTCAACCATCTCCGGGTCAACCATCTCCTCAACATCTATCAACTAACGAACAATATGCTATGTCATCTCCACAAAGTGAATTGTCTGAGCTTTTGGACATGGATGATTATGTTTAAGTTACCTACAGTATTTTATTTGCCTATTTCATTGATTTAGTTTCTATATTAAAAAGTTCAATTACTTACCTTTACATTGTCTTTTAATGCATTGATGATTGCTGCACAAACTTCTGGAACGAATTTACTTATAACTTGCTTAGACATCCTGAAGGTATACTGTAAACTAGTGAATGAATTACCACTTGCTAAAAATCTCAATGTTAAAGCCAATTTGTCTTGAACGGGTATCGCTTTTCTAAACCTTGTGTCTCTAGTGCGAATTTGAGGTCCAATTAAATTAATTAGATACTCAAAATCTGTACTCGACATACGAGTGAAATTCTTGAAATGCCCACTAATCTCTTGAGACTTCATATCCATTACTAAATTGTTAGAACGAATTCTATCTTTGAAAATTTCACTTTGCCAAAATCGACGTGGGCTTTTATAATTATCTAAAATATTATACATGAATATGAACGCAGCACTAGCCACCATTTGAGACATGTTGTCGGCGTGACGTCGTTGCGAGCACTGCGGTTCCGGCAGCTCGTAGCTAGATACGCGGAGGACCGTGGACGAGCCGTACCCACTTGCAGGTTGATACCGTATCTGATACGTTACGTGCTACACTGCTAAGTGAGTACCCAGCTTGAGATAAAAAAGTTACGGAGTCAGGACCAAGTACTGAGGCTATCTCTTCCAGCGACCTTATGGAGGCCACAGAAAAGTATTGGTCTTGGTGTGCCTTATGATGGTCAGCTTCAGGACGACTCAGCTTCACCGGCACAGTCACCACATGGCGTTTAGCTTCTCGTGTATTTGCCCGTCTAGGTAACAGTCGAATATAAGTAGCACTTCGTGAAATATTAAATCCCAGCTCGCTTAGTTTATTTGTAAGTTCTGAAAGCGTATGGACCGTGCGAACTATCTCACAACGACGTCGCTCTTCAGCAGACGCACCAAACAGGGCTAAATCACTTATTGTTTTTAGCAATTCAGACTGTTCTTTTTCTAAACGTGGGCGTCCAGGGCCATCACGAGGCGTCAACGACTTAGCTGCATCGTGATTCTTTGAACATAGTTCAATTAATTTTTGTTTTTGATTTTTTCTGTGCGTCATAGAGTTTCTCTTTGTTTTTCTTTAAGCTTGAGCTTCTTCTCACAAATGTCAATTTCTCGCCGCAAATTACATGCTTTATCAAATTCAGTGCCGTCAGCTACAAGAGATCTTTTGCGTCTTTCCGTTAAGTCAAGCTCCGCATGCAGCTTAGTAATCTTTTTCTTTATATTATCTTGTGCTGGAGTGGGACGTACGTTGGATGGTGTAGTGTTCGACATAGCTTCATCCTCATCATCGCTGATCACAAGAGGCTGATTTTTTCGTTTCGAAGCGCCTGTGAAATACAGAAAACTTTTATTTAGAATAGGACAAAATGAAGAAAACGTCACCTTTAGAAAGAAAGACGAATACTAACCTGCCGGTTGAGGGCTACCGTCCAAATCTTGATCTCCTGACTGCTGGTCATTAATCTCATCCTGAACCGCAGATTCCGCGTGTTGAATATTATGATCGTTGATCTGAACCTGACCTCCACATTCCACGTTTGGAACACTCTCAGTGCTTGTACCAGCCTGAATCGAAGAACTGTTAGAGATCTTAGTGTTAGTCTGAAATCAAAATATCATAATAAAGAAATGAATCCAATAAATTAAAGAGATAGATTAACACAAAATTAAGAAATATTGAATTACGTGAAAACAGTAAAAATATTAGTGCCCGCACTAATATTTTGTAGTTATGATTTTGCATATTTTATCAAGAATTTCACTGTTTCAGTTTTTTTTAATGCTATTAAGGAGGTCCTTTTGCCATCAATGTTAAATAAAAAATATCAGATTATGCATAAAATTAATTTTTATCTAATAGTTGAAGTCCTTATTTATCTACTAGTGAAGTTTAATTTATTCTTCACCGTGCAAATTTAAAAAAAATAATTCTAAAAATGTTAGTATTTTTTCGAGTCTTACGAGAAAGTCAGACCTTAACAACTTTCTCAAATTATGGCATTAACCATTGATTAGATGAGGTAAAAAAAAACCCCAAAATAAGGTTTTCGAAATATTCAGGTTTGATTTTTTGCAATAAAATCTATAGGTTGCCGTGGAATTTATAGAGAAATTAAAATTATAAAATCACAGAAAATTTTTGAGTAATCTGCATTTAAATAGCGTCAGAACATTTGGCAACGTCGCGTAGCGCGCGAACTTCAGACCATTCAATAAATTCAAACTAAACTTCAATGCACTTATGCTTTTCATACATACTTATAAATTATTTATTTTTAACAAATTTTCATATGTCATAATTGAAAAATAAAACAATAATTAAAAAATACTAGCATTCCTGCCATGAGACATAAGAATGTTATAGTTTTGTGATTTAACATTTTTAATTTATTTATTTATTTGCATTGTCTGCAAAAACTTTAACATGGTTGAGGTTATATTGTGCAAATGAAAATGTAAACAACCGAAATATAGCGTTGCCAAATCACGGACAGGTTACTAGCAGCTGATAAAAGAGCCAAATTAATTTTCGTATTTAACTATTTTTTTTTAATTTCCAAAATTTCAAAGATTAATGCCTCATATACTATTTATTTTTTAATTTTTATGGGTTCTATATTTTAATTTATTGAATATTGACTACTACAGTTGTTGTAACTCAACTGGAGCGAAAGGAATTCCTTAATTGTAACATTAAATTTTATATAAAAAAAGTATTATTTTCTTAAAAAAAATATATTTAACCTACCTTTTGAAGAAATGCTAAAGTAGACCGAACTTTTCTCTCAGTGGCTTCCCTGAGAAGCATTTCAATCTCATGTTGAATGTGATGTATTAACTCTTCTTTCTTCGGGAATTTTTGCTTCGCTGTATTCCATAATTTTATTACATCGTCCTGACAGGATTTCTTCGTCTTATAGACGTATCGTTTGACGTATGCGTTATAAAAATCTTGATAACTCATTTTAAATTAGTAAGAGCATGCAAAGAGTCGAGTAAAACATTTACAAGAATAAACAAAGCAGGTTGGAACCTGTCCGTGTGTCGCTGCCACTCAGCTCGTACGCTCTCGTTCATCGAGTCGCGCGTTCGGCTGACAGTGGCGCGAAAACAAAGGACGGGCTACACTGTACCGTGAATTCAGATTGAATTGAGCTATTTGGTATAAAACAAATATGGTGGTTTGACAGTAAGTAAATGTATAACGTCGAAGTATGAATGAAATTATTTTCTATTGAACGAATTAGTGAATGATCTTTATCGTATTACGATTACGCTTAAGATTAAATCTTATGCATGTACAATCTGGATTAAATGGACCAAAATAGTATAATTTTTTTTTTGTTTTAATCAGAAAAAAAATTGCGTGATATTTGCCGAGACCCCCCCTCTCTCCAACGTAAGATTAGATGAGATTTGACTCGACCCCCTCCCCCCCTTAAACACCTCACCTAATTTATGGACGCCCCCTTAGACTTCTCTCATTATAACGTGACTGGTTAACTTGTATGTAATTCTATCAAGCTAACCTTGTTCTAAAAATAGAACACCATAAAGTTAAGAAAAATTAGATAGTGCATATTTTATAACTCAGATTTGTACTGTAAGTTAAAATAGGTAAAAATTAGTGTTACTTGATCTTGAAATCGATCGTAACATAATTTTAAAATTTAGGTAAAAACATTTTTTTACATAGTATTTTTTTTTTACACTTTTATAAAAAAATAAGAGGTTTTCCTCATTGTACCCATTACTTTGCTTTAGTTGTATTTCTATTGTATTATTTTTGTGTGTTATTTTATCTGTGTAAAATCAAGTGAAGTTGCCTTCTCCGAATATTTTATTACTCTACGGCAATGGCGAAAGTAGAGCCCATTCCAAAGGAAATTATTCAATTAATACCATTATATAATGGAGACAAAAGACATTTAAGTCTTTATTTGAGAAAATGTCAATATGTAATCGATCGGTTCAGTAAAAAAGATTTCGAGGAACAAAATTTATACGTCTTCAACGTTTTAACGAGTAGGCTTACGGAGAATGCAGCTGCGCTCTTATCGGAACGAGAGGATGTTGTGTCTTGGTCCGCTCTAAAGGAATTGCTCATTCAGCATTTCGGAGATCCGCGTAGTGAAGCTTGTATAAACATCGAATTAGAATCACTAAAAATTAAATCAGGAGAGAGTTATTTGGATTTTTGTAATCGCATCCAAAGTGTGCGATCTTTATTGATGTCGAAAGTAAATTTGATTGCGGATAGCGATTTAAAACGTGCGAAATTGATAATTTACAACAATACGGCTCTGAATGTATTTTTGTACAATCTTCCTGAAAATATGGTGCGCGTAGTGAGACTAAAGACCTCTACTTTAGAAGAGGCATTGACCATTGTTCTTGAGGAAGTTAACTTCCTAGAGCAATATAACATGAGGAATAAAATACATGGCAGCAACCAAATTACAGGTTCAGTTTCAAGGCCATTGATAACACAGCCATCTGGGTACAAACCACCCACATTGCCTAACAATGATACATTGCCGAAATTTAAATTTGGTATTCCTCAAAACTCACAGATTAGGGTACCCCAATTACAAGGGCAAGTTCAGCAACAAAATTTTGGAGGCTTCCGCCCACCAACATTTGGCTATAAGCCACAGTTTGGCTTTCAGCCACAGCGACAATATGTCCCTCAGCAGTTTGGTTATAGACCATCACAGCCATTTGGCTACAGACCATCACAACCATTTGGTTATAAACCACCACAGTTTGGCAACAAACCATTAGGGTCTACTCCTCAGGTACAAAAACCTCAATTGCAAATGACTGATGTAACTATGAGGACAGCCGCGCCTCTAAAACCTCAACCACCACAAGGTTTTAAATTAAATGAACTGAGTATGAACGAGTACGATCGTGAACCCTACTATGATGAAAACTATTACTCTGACGATTACAATTATGATGACGTAAACGGACTGAACTATTGTAGCGACTATAATAACATGCAATATACCGACGAACAATATGAACTACCAGAACAGACTGACGAAACTCAGACGGATTTTCACGAAAGTACCTCGATAGACAAGAAGTCCTAGAACTAAATTGCGATCCTAATTTAAAACTTCCGTACATTTATTTAGAAGAAATTGATGCAAAAATGATGATTGATACCGGAAGTATGAGATCATTCATTAGTCCCCGAAAAGCTTATCAGTATTTTGGCGAGTTTATTCGAAACGAACCATTTCAAGTAGTTAGCACCCACGCGTCCAGTAGACATGATAAGGTGATAGAAATCCCTCTTATGTCTACTTTTGTAAGCAACAATTGGCACAAATTCTATATGTACGATATTGACGCGCGTTATGACGGACTTATTGGAAACGATCTGTTACAACAATTAGACGCGATTATTGATTTAAAGGAACAACTATTGAAGACAAGTACGACTTGTATTCCAATAATCAATAATAATTTAAATTACACAATCAATATTCCCCCACGATCAGAACAACGAGTTAAATTACCAATAGACCAATATTCAGGTGAAGCCATACTTGACTTCCACAAATTTACAAACGGATTACGAATGCCTAGTGCAATAGTTAACTGTATAAACGGATATGCGTCTACGGTTATACAGAATACCTTAGATCAACCAAAGCAACTGATTATTAGACGACCCTTTACAGCGACACGATATGACGGTAATGAATGTGACTTAAACATGACAAAGGACATGAACGAAATAAAAACAGATTATTTGCTTGAAGAAAATATAAGTAAACTCAGACTTGATCATACTAACGACGAAGAACGTGAGAAAATATTTAGACTTTGCATGGATTACAAAGACATATTTTACTGCGACCAAATTCCCTTGACGTTTACTAATAAGGTTAAACATAACATACGGACAAAGAACGAGGACCCTATATACGTCAAGCCATATAGGCAAGCCCCGTTTCTACAGAACGAAATTAATAAACAGGTAGATAAATTACTGAAGGACAACGTAGTTCATGAGTCTCATTCTCATTGGAACGCGCCTGTACACCTGGTGCCTAAGAAGATGGATGCATCTGGCGAGGTTAAGTATAGGATGGTAGTTGACTATAGACGACTTAACGACATAACCATTAACGACAAATATCCCCTACCAAACATTACAGACCTTTTCGACAAATTAGGAAAAAGTTCTTACTTTAGTACCCTTGATCTAGCAAGTGGTTACCATCAGATCGAAATAGAAAAGAAGGATAGGCAGAAGACGGCCTTCAGCACGCAGAACGGACATTTTGAGTTCCTTAGAATGGCTTTTGGGCTAAAAACTGCTCCTGCGACATTCCAGAGGACGATGGACAACGTTTTACGTGGTCTACAAGGTCTACATTGCATGATTTACTTAGACGACATAATTATATTCTCAAATAGCTTAGAAGAACATATTCAAAAACTACGGACTATCTTTGACAGAATTAGAGCGACTAACTTGAAAATACAGCTTGACAAATCGGAGTTCTTACGTAAAGAAGTACTTTACCTGGGCCACACGATAACGAAGGACGGACTTAGACCGAATAATGATAAAATTGACGCAGTGTTGAAATATCCCATTCCGAAAACACCGACTGAAATTAAAAGTTTCTTAGGTCTAGTAGGATATTACAGACGATTTATAAAGGACTTTGCAAAGGTAACCCAACCCCTGACAGCTTGTTTGAAGAAACGTAACGGAATTGTAATTGACCAGAAGTACATTGACGCATTTAATAAATGCAAAGAACTCTTGACGCATGCCCCATTGTTACAGTACCCTAACTTTGACAACCCTTTCGTGCTTACGACTGACGCGTCAAATGTAGCGGTAGGTGCAGTATTATCCCAGGGACCGATTGGTAGTGATAGACCGGTGGCGTATGCTAGTCGAACACTCAGTGACACAGAATCACGTTACAGTACGATCGAACGTGAATTGCTCGCTATTATCTGGGCAGTGAAACATTTTAGGCCTTATTTATACGGTCGTAAATTTTTCATATACACAGATCATCGACCATTAGTATGGCTTCGAACTCTGAAAGACCCGAGTAGTAAACTCACTCGTTGGAGGTTGCGTTTACAGGATTATGATTACGAATTAATTCATAAGAGCGGTATACAGAACACCAACGCAGACGCCTTGTCTAGGATTAAGACCAATGCTATAGATTCGGATAATGAGGATCAATCGATGGCAGTTAACGTTGATGATAAAGAACAGAGACTAAAGAAACACCTAGATGAAATAGTTGAGGATATAGGAAAGATAGCTCGAAGGAAAACGGCACGTAACGACTCATCAACGATAACAGTATCAGATTCGAGTAGGACAGCGACAGTCAGTCCAATAGCAATCTCCGACACACTGTCAAGACATAGTATTGACAACGACGAATACCCTGTGCGATCAGAATCAAGTAAATCTCAAACAGTTCATTCAGCTTTAGAATTAGAATCCACTGGAATACCGATTTTACATGAGGCAATTGACACCAAGCCTAACCAAATCTTGGTATACTCATGGTTTAAAAATGAGATGCAAGTTAGAAATCTTTCTCGAACTAAACAAAAGGTTTTGGAAGTTTTCCTACCCATAGATAATTCAGAACTAATTAAATAATTTTTAAAACAGTACATAAAACTACAAATTAAGTATTTTATTTACTTTGAGGAAAAAGAACATCGTAAATTATTTGGAAATATAATTATTCAACTTTTCAAGAAAGGTATGATTAATTTCTATGAATGCACAGAGCGGGTAATTGCTATTGACGATGAAAATGAACAAAGGGCAGTAATAGTTAAATATCACGAAGGAAAGACATGCCACCGCGGTATTAAGGAAACGTTGGTTAGGATTCGTAGAAATTATTATTGGGATAGAATGCAAGAAACAGTAACAGCAGTCATAAATGCTTGCGAAGCATGTCAGAAAATGAAATATGATAGGAAACCCATCAAGCCTATCTTACAATTAACGCAAACACAAGATGCCCCTTTTCAAGAGATTTTTATAGACCTTTTTAGCATTGAAGGAAAAACCTATCTGACACTTATTGATGCTTTCAGTAAGTTAGGACAGGCAATTGAAATTCAAGGAAAATCAACACCTGAAGTAATCAGAGCTTTGATGAAGTACTTTTCATATTACGGCATCCCCCGAAGGATCAGTTCAGACCCCGGTACTGAGTTTAATAATGAATTAATGAAAGAATTTCTAAGTTTACATAAAATTGAACTTCACGTTGGTACGCCCAATAACCCTAATTCAATGGGGCTTATTGAACGTTTCCATTCCACAATAATTGAAATTTATAGATTGGCTAAATATGAAAAACGCTGTACGGATGCAGCATCAGTTATGACGTATTCAGTTATGGCTTATAATCATACCATTCATTCTGTTACTGAACTAACTCCATTTGAAGTAGTATTCGGACACACTGATACAAGCAGCCCTTATGGCATCGAATTAGAAAAGCGTTATTTCCAGAAACTGGTTAAAGATCATGCTAAGCGAACTAAAGTATTGTATGAGAATTTGGTAGAAAAGATGATAACAACTAAAGAGAAGAATAGGGAAAAGAAAGGTGGTGAACTTGAAGTAGAGTTTCCTCTAGGAAAGACAATTTTTGCTAAAGATGTTAATAAGCGGAAAAGCAAAGATAAACCTCGATGTGTAAAAGCGAAGCTAGTAGGTGAAACCGAGAGAAACGTTTTGCCTATCCAAGTAGGGGAAAGGAAAACGAAAGTTCCTATAAAAAATATCAAACGTCCTCCACAGGTGGTGCAGCATACTGCTGGTAGCAGTGCCGACCCTGGCCCTTCGTCTGCAAAACCTTAATGGCAACCCGGGAATACTTCCGATAAAAGAAGGTCAAGCATACGTGCAAATTAATCATTGGACTATAGTTAAGGTTATTCATTTGGAAAAGATTTATAATGATTTAAATTATATTGCAACAAACTATGAGCAGTTATGTAAACTGATCGATTGGAATGCACCATATTCTCATGAAATGAGAAGTATAAAATCACATACAGAGTTCATACGCGATATAACTAAAGATAAATACCGACAACTTGTTCCACAGCAGCGTTATAAAAGAGGTCTCATAAATCCATTGGGTTCTATTATAAAAATTGTTACAGGGAATCTTGATCATGACGATGCAATTAAATTTGATAAACTCACTTCTGATTTAAGTCATGACCAAATTATCATTTCTAAGAAATTAACTTTGGTTTCAAAAATGTTTGACAGCTTCATAAATGTAACTGAAACAATTAATCAGAATACTGTAAATTTAGATAACCGTTTAAAGAAGGCTGAGATAATGTTAAGAGATTTAGCTGCTAAAGAAAATACTTGGATTTCACCACACATACATTATTGGATTATGTAACGTTTTTACAAGCAGTTTTCGTACCATCTTTATAAGACTAAGTGAAATTGAAACTGCTCTAGCATTAAGTAAGGTCTCAATATTACATCAATCTATCGAGAACTCTACAAAACTTATGTATCATTTCAAATTAATTGATAACTCTGAAAGCTTAGTGTATTCGCCTATCGATGAAAATTTGTTAAAATTAGAGGAAACTATTTGTGTAAAATCTTTTATTAAGAAAAACCAGATCACGTTCATTATGGAAATTCCAGTTACTGATAATTGTACTTATAATTATTTTAAATTGTACTCCTTACCAATTTTCCACCAATCCGAAAATAAAACCTTTGCCATTTTCCCTAAATATCCTTACCTATTGGCGAAAGAGATGAAATACTTACCAATTGCGAAACCGTGCCGCCCGTTATCTACTGGCGACCATTTTCTATGTTTTGCAGACAACCGAGCCCTGTACCATGAGCTCACTTGTATGGAGCAGCTGATGAAATTTGACGATGACCCCACTTGCTGTACGCCGCATCAGGTCCACATTGAGAAGGTCAAAGTCCAGCAAGACAACGCTGATAATTGGATTTTATATAGTAGACTGAAGACTACTCTAATTAAATACTGTGACAACGAGGTCAGCACCAAGCAACCTGTATTCGGAACTTACCTCGTGACCATCGACGAGCCATGTAATTTGGAAATCAACGGAATTCGTATGGGTCACCGTATCATCATAGAATCAGATGTTGTGGAGCCGATCCCGATCATCGTCTTACCGCAGCTACCTAAGAACGCGAGTCTATCCAGTGCACGCGCACTCGACATGAAGGGTATCAGCTTAGATGAAGTTAAATTCATGGCGTACTCTTTAAAACATAGTGCAATGATTGAAAGTGTTTTAAATGAAAGGAAAGACTTTAGCTTCGGTGAAAATTTAGGATCCGTAACTTTAGGATTAGTTATCTTTAGTTTTTTCATGTTTTTATTGTATGTGTATCGCTTAAAATTGTTTAGATTCCTATTTTATAAGAAAAATTATCGGAACAAATCTCAAATCAATCCAACCGATAATTTTCCTCTTAGGGATGGAGGAGTTATAGTTACGCCTAACCCCTCTGCCCTAGATTAATTTAGAATTATATTTTTGCTGCATTTACAAATGCACTTCTTAGAATTTAAGCTTTGTTTCATTTTAGCCAACACAGCAGTCTTTGCATCGACCACCGTGTTGGCTCTCTGTACTTTGATTCATTATTAAATCCACCTCAAATCGGTGCGAACGTAATCCTAGTTTTAATTTGGATTTAATCAATTAAAATTACATATTTTTAAAAATCTAACTTCGCGTTCCCTAACCAAGAGTACCTACTCAAATATAATAAATAAACTTTGTTGTTTATTTATATGAAAATACTGGCATTTCCAGTTACTGTTACCTACCCAGATCGTAAGACACGAGTACCTAAGTAAGTTAGGAGAGACTAGCCTCCGTAACTAATTCAGCAAAATTACCTAAGAAATGTATGTAAACAAACCATACTTAACCTCAAAGTAATGTATTAGGTAACAAGTTTTTTTTTGCAGACTTACCTAAACAAAAAGTGGTATTTCCTGGAGTAGTCTGGTGCATTGAGGACACTCATGTGGCTATAGTGTAAGTAACATATCTTTGTGTCAGTATTTACTAAATGTTAATTAATAAAAATTTTGTGTAGAGCGCTGTATTGGTGTTATAAACAAGTGGTTCGCCCTGAACTGAGATCTTGCGAGTCTCCCAAAAAAAATATTATTATATTTACTAAATGTTGATTAATAAAAATTTGGTGTAGAGCGCTGCATTAGTGTTCTAAATAAGTGGTTCGCCCTAAACTGAGATCTTGCGAGTCTCTTAAAAAAATATAATTCTTAGGGTGTCTTACGCAACACTGCCTAAACATATTTAGTAGCTAAATATGATTTAAGAAAATGTCAAATCATACAAATACGTCAAATTTAATCATGTTTAGTCGCTAAATACGTTTAGGGATAGTTGTGCAAGCTGGCTTTAATCTTTGACTAATCAATTTTAATAGTGCCACGAAATGCACAACCAACTAACATAACCTACAGTTTCATTCAAATTACAAGTAACGGGAGTTCATGTTAATTAGACTGACTGACTGCGCTGGAGATGGAGAGTAATATTTTTATTGGAAAGCCAAGCGTGCGATGCCAGCTAGTTATTTATATTAGGATATACCTACCCTTACATGCAATAGTTTGGATTTTGTGGGTTCAAATCCTACCTGTGCACCAAAGGATATTTTTAACTTATGTTTATGTGATTAATGTACGCACTTATTTGTTTTTAATGTTGTTTCAGAATCAAAATAAAATAATTTTGCTAAGCATGTCTACTGGAATTGTAATTTAAATGAAATTGAACGCTCTCAGATGACCCGACACTTGATCAAAATCTGTCTCAGGGTGCTATAGTACTCTACAGAAATCGGCCGAAAAACATAGTGTGACTATCAAATGGACTAAAGTGCACGGTTCCAGATACAGACTGAGAATGAATTTCGAAAAGGAGCTCCAGAAAGGCTGGGAACATAGAGCCAACTGCAAGCAAACAAAAACAATGCTTTTGGCAAAAAAACAGAAAAACAACAAACACCTTGTTAAAGAACAAACGCGAAGATCTAAGGATGATGATGGGAATCATCACGAGACACTACGAACTTAATCATCACCTTCTGAAGACTGAAGCCACGGACAGGATTTGTCACAGGTGCCTTCGAGAGGAAGAGACTGTGGAGCATGGGTTACTCCACTGCACTGCCACAAACGATGCAAGACAGAACGGGTTATCGAATCCTCATCCTCCACCAACACCGCTACTACATCAACATCCATGGAAACCCTTAAAAGCTGCTGCCACCAACACAAAATTCTACTTTGTTAGTTATTTTAAAGAGTTAGGATGGCTTGGGTTATGTAAGAAGGGGGGTAATACACAATACAGTCTAATGCAGGACTTCATTGTAATCTTTTATTCCCTCTACCCTAGAATTAGATTGAATGGATCCTGGTTTTGTCCATAATAGGCTAAACACCAATGTTTATTCATGTGTACTTACCCAAAAGCTTTATAATATTACCTTTATCTACCTAAGTAATTATGTGATGTTGTATTAGTGTAGCTTACTAAATATCATAACTTTACTAATAAAAATTTCAAAATTTCAGTTGTATATTTCTTACATACACTTTTGCAATGAGGTAGGTCTACTTATTGAATAGTTATAGTATTTTATTTAATACAGTAAATGTATGATTTTTTTAATACCTACCTACACGCACAAGATTTCTTATATATTTTTTTATAAAATTTAGTATAAAAAGCTTTTGTCATCACCATAGTTTTAACTGTAACTATATGTCACCTTTATTTACCTACCACACTAATATTATAAATGTGAAAGTTTGGATGTTTGTTTCATCAATAATGAAAGTTCATCTCATTAAGTTTTCTACTAAATGTTAGCCTAGTTCTATAATCAATAAACCCGAGTAAAACAACACAAAGGAGTACATAATTATTTGTATATTAATGAGATATCTTTCCCAAGACAGAAGGTATGATCCTTGTTAGATCTCCAAGCATGAACAAACATATGAAGCCCCACTGCAAGAGCTTGGTTCTCTTCCAGGAGTTCCACAAGTTCATAGTCCATATCAATTTGTTGGGCTCGCATGCTGAAAAATATTACATGATCACCATACTGTTAAGTACATATTTTATTGGTATAATGCTGACAAAAATGACTAAATCCGTAAGTTAGGTACTTCACAAGTCAGCATCATAACAGCCATAGGATGTCCACTGCTGAAAAGGCTGCTTCCTGTACTCTCCACTTAAAAACCCTTGCTGCCCCAACGGCCGTCTATTCCAAGGAATATAGTACGTCTATTCTTTGATTTCTTCAAGTAATTTGCCCGCATACACATAGTAGGTGCAAAACCTCTGTTTTAACAGTGATATATTTTTGTTTTAAAATTTAAATGTGTCTAATGATCTCCATATACGAGTATTGGCTTTTATCTGAGTCAATCTCGTAAATAAACTTTGCAAGTTTTTATGATGAGCTGAAAAATAAAATGTAAACAAAGAAGCAGTGTTGCCAATGTAAATTTCTTGGTTTCCTGATATTTGCCGCTGATTGAGTCCCCGAAATGATAACAATTAAGAATAAAACCCTGTTTCATACAAAATGTTGTGTAATCAGTAACAAAATAACATTGGAATGATTTCTAAATAAAATCTTTTACAATTTGGTACCTACATACTTTCAACATTGTTTTCCACCCTTTCGCTCTATGCGTTATCCGGTTTCTTTCGAATTTTATTGATCTCCCCTTTTTGCTATCTCTTTTTTGGCATGCAATAAAGCTATAATGGATGGCTCGAATCGACTCAGATTTTAGTAATTTCTAGTGCTCTCCCCGCTCTAGATACCGATTCCCCACAAATCGGGGAAATTCCCCGCAATTGGCAGCATTGAAAAAAAAACTAGCCACAGAACTCATAAATCCTATAGTGAAAAATACTCTTTGTAAGTAAACGCAATAATGTGGCGAATCTTTTTTGCAGGTTATTTGATGAAAACGCAATGAATAACCAGTGAAAGGGGAACTAATTTATCTAGTTCAAGCTAGTCAATATTATTAGTTATTTTATTATATTACTATATGGCTTATTAGCATAATGCTAGAACGTGCTATAGTATAGCATCGAGTAAAGCACATACGAAACGTCATTGATTGAAATGACTCGACTTTGCTTTAATGTTACCATTCGGTCCGATTATGATGCAGAGGAAAATCCTTACACGGTCGCTAATCTCGTAATCACGTTTAAAAAATCGAGCTTCGATTTTTTGACATCTTGTTTTTGTTTTGGAATTAGACAATAAGGCCGCAGGTGAGGTTGTGTTTTGTGCTTGTGTCTGGTGATTGTTTTTGTGCTATTATTGATACATGTTTCGCTGCTAAAATTAAAAATGAGTGCCGTAAAATCTCGTGTTCCCAATTTTTCCAAATCGGAAACAGAACTTTTAACGTCTCTAGTGAAAAAATATGCTCACATTTTAGAATGCAAAAAAACAGACGTAGTAAACAATAGATTGAAGGAAAAGAGCTAGGCAAAACTAGCGGAAGAGTTTAATTCTTTGTCTGCATTAACTTTTAGAACCGATAAAACATTGCAGGCAAAATATGATAATATTAAAAAGAATGCGAAATCAAAGTATGGCTTGTATCGAAGGTGTAACTGGAGGAGGGCCTCCTGCACTTCTAAACTTGACCCAGGAAGAGGAAACAGTGATAGAATTGTCTGGGAACAGTGTCACAGGATTACCACCTCGTAATGATTGTGATGAGGTATGTAGCAAAAAAGCATGTTCTTTTAGTACTTACTTAGTTACCTATTTAATTGCACCTTTTTTTAGCCCTGCACAGTAATTATGACTATGCATCCTTAGTAACTGTATTTCAACATCTATTTTTATTATTTCTTTTTACAGATTACATCAGAAGAAAAAAATATAATAATCGACACAGCAGGAAACATAAATGTATGCGATAGTGTCAAAGACATTATTGTTCCAAAGAAAATAAACAAAGATGATAATTTTATAGTTTGTATTATTTATTTCATATACTTACTACTCTTTCAATTGAATAAGTACTTATATTATAGTTATAGTTTTTAGATTATGAACCATAACGTAAAGGACTTTTTGGATGAAAGTGAAAACATAATGCCGCCAATGAACACTGATCATAATATTCAAGTGAGTATGAATTAATGAAGTCATTTATGTATTGTATTAATACTTAAGCTATTGCCAACCCTATAGATAAAAAATAAATAAATAACTGCATACTTTTTAATAAATTGTAAATTATGCTTTTAATAATGAATACCTACATGTATTTTTGTGTAAAATGAAAGTAATCATTTAAGCATAATCTTGGCATAGCAACAGCAAAAGGAAGCTTGTAAATAGATAAAATGATGATCAAATGTGTGATTTTTATTTACTGAAAATTCCACCTTCCAGGTTGGTGAGAGAAACTCTGAAACATCCACTAGTAGCAAGTTTATATTAAAACGAAAAAAAGATACACCACTTAAATCCAGGAAAAACCCAGAAGTTTACATTAACACCATGATGGAGTATGGCACTCTAGCCACAAAAAAGATGAAATTACTAGATGTCCAAATAGCAAATTTAGAAACTAAAACAAAACAAGAACAAAAAAAACATGAATTAAGATGCACCCTATTACAAATTGAAATAAAAAAAAATGAACTTGAAAATAGGAATATTTTATAACGATATCAGGTTGTGTAGTAAAGTAGGGTCATAAATAAATTCATATGGAATAATACAAAATTATGTTTAATTGTGTAGTATTTATAATTTTAAGGAGGGTTACCATTAATACTTTTTAGTAACTATAAACTACTAAAATAATTTTGGATTAATGATTCTCTTCTGAAGTTATTATTGCGATAAATAAGCCCATTGCTACTATTTTCTGTTAAGTCAATCATGTTTTCGATATCAACATTTACATATGGCAACTCGTCTCCATTATTGACACAAAGATTATGTAGAATTGCTGTAGCAATAATAATATCTTGAACTAGCTCAACTTTTACCCTAATACCCATCGACAAGACAGGAAACCGTCTCTTCCAGATACCAAATGTCCTTTTAATACAGTTTCGTGTTCGTATGTGGGACTCGTTGTATAGTTTCTCTGCTTCTGTTACAGGGTTTTGTAGAGGAGTTAGCAAATAACTTTTCGATGGATATCCAGCATCGCCAAGAATAATTTGTTGTCCCATTTGCCCAGATTCAAATATAGCGCAAAGTCTACTGTTTTGAAAAATAGTGCTATCGTGACTTGCTCCTGGCCATCTTGCTACAATGTCGGAGAACTTTAGATTAGAGGTACATAGTGCTTGGGTATTCAATGAAAAATAGCCTTTTTTATTTCTGAAATGCTCTGCATTATCTCATCCTGGAGATTGTATTCGTACATGAGTACAGTCAAGAGCACCGTATACAAGTGGAAAACGTGCAATTCTGTAGAATCCATGCTGTTGCATTTTTTTGTCTTCCTCACTAAAATGTAATTTTATGTAATTACTTCTTCTTGATGCTATTTTAGATATTTAGAGAAGATATTTTAGCTTCTGTTACCCTTTTTACTACTTTTCCTGCTGTTGTTTGGTGTGTACCGCTGAAATCTCCTGCAGTAATTTGCATGCATGCAGTAGCGTAGAACCTTAGTGTCAATAATAATTGAGGGGTGCCAAACCATAACGTTGTAAGTGCCCCACGAACTCAAATACGTTTTATTGCAGTAACGCGTTGTATGTGCCGGCATTTACTTGCACTTTAAAAATGAAAGCTCAGTGGCTCCCTCTTCCCTTAATAATGGGACATAGAAAGCCATAACGTTGTAAGTGCCAAATGAGCTGCACATTCAGTTCATTCAAAATGGCCGATGAAGTATGTGCGTTTGCGTCGGGATCTGCGAAAAAACGTGTAAAAAACCAAAACAAATGGAAAAAAACTATAAGAAAAGATTGTAAAAATAGGGGTTTAAAGTATGTGAATACGAAAAATCAACAAGTATGCGAAAAAAGCGAGCCTAATGAGGTATGTCAAACAAAATATTCATGTTTACTTAGTAAGTTAATGTAAATACCTACCTAAACAATTTTAGGAGACATAATATGCATGAGTATATAGGTATTTGCATTATTTCGTTATTGTTATAAGCATTATCTATTATAATATTAACTTAAAGATGATAGCTGTAGCAATATTTCATACAAGTACTTATAGATTTGGCTTACTTTGTTCTAGGTATCTTGTAAATGCCAGTTTTCGTGCACTTGTTTAACATTGGAATGCCGAAAAAAACTATTCCGTAGCTTCTGGAATCTGGGAGATTATAATGAACAGCAAATTTATCTAAAAAATCTCATTCGTATATGTTTAATAAACAGAAGAAGACACGGTAATTATGATGATGCAATGGAAAGCCGACGACAACGCACATTCAAATATTTTCTTGTAATTAGAGGCATGTCCGAAGTTCAGGTATGCGTTACTATTATATTATTTTTATTGTTTTTAACCCCCGACGCAAACAGAGAGGTGTTATAAATTTGACGTGTGTATGGGTGCATGTAATTATTTTTTTACTGATGAGGACGCAACTTAGGACCCCTTAAATATAATTTATTGGGGGGTTTTAATTCGATGTCTGTCAGTTAGGGTATTGTTTCGTGTAATATTTTGTTTTCCGTAGTCTGAAGTTCCTTTTTATTTCAGGTTTGTAAAAAGACGTTTTGCGAAACTTTCGGTGTCAGTCAACGCCGTGTGCAGATTTTGTCAGAAAAGATTATTAGCAATGACGAATCTGTAAAAGATAAACGGGGTGGGAAAAGACAAAGACGGGAGTCACAGTGGAAAGAAAAGATTATCGACTACATAAAGTCAATACCAGCTCAAGAAAGCCATTATAGTCGAAATTACGCCCCTAATAGAAAATATCTCCCAACAGAACTTAGTGTGGTTAAGTTGTACAAAGGATTTTTAGAAAAGCACCGTGATGGATCCACCCAGCCACCTGTGTCTCGGCAATGGTTTAATGAGATATTTTTGACCGAGTTCAATCTATCATTCAAGCCTCCACGAGTTGACACATGCCCAACATGTGACTCTTATAAAATCGAAATAGATACTGCACCAACAGAAGAAGTAAAAAGTCTTGTTAAGCAAAAGTTGGACTTTCACCACAAGCAAGCTAAGATGGCAAGAGAACTAATGAGTAAGGATGGAACAGACTCCAGGTGCCCAAATTCAGATGTTCGAGTGGTACAATTTGACCTCGAGCAACAGATGTATCTTCCAACATTAACTCATACACAGATGTACTATAGTCGTCAGCTTGCCTTCGTCAATATGGGAATTCATTTAGAGAATGAAGGAAAGGGTTTCATGTTTCTCTGGAATGAAACAGTCGGGCAAAGGGGATCTAACGAGATAGCTTCTTGTCTTTACAAGTTTTTTACTTTTAGTGAAATAGAAGACAAAACAAATAAAGAGAAATTAATTCTGTGGTCAGATAACTGTGGCGGGCAAAACAAGAACCAGGCTGTACTTGTTATGTTACTCGTTTTAATTGCAAAAGGGTTCTTTTCGGAAATTACTCATAAATTTCCTGTGAAGGGCCATACCTTTCTCGCGTGCGATCGTGATTTTGCGATTATTGAAAAAGCAAAAAAGCGGGCAAAGCCACTTATTCCAAAAGACCTTATTGAGCTTATTGCAAATGCTGCCAAAAAAACCATTCTTAGTAGTGTTTAATAAAACGTTTTTTAATTGGATGAATATAGCTAAAGCGATGATTAACACTAAAAAGCTGCAGATATCTGATTCGAGTTACAGCTGAAAACTTTGGTGTAGTTCAGACAAAGAAAAGTTACGGCGAATTTTCTCCATGGATTAAAACTTCAGTGCTGAAACCTGGAGTTACTGTGGCTAATTTTAAGGACTTAGAAATTGAAATGGCAGAAACACCTATACCTTTATCTGCCGAGAAAAAGAAAGACATTCAAGCCATGTTACCGTATTTAGCAGGAGAAAGCAAATTGTTTTACGAAAACCTTCTACAATAAAGATCAAGAAGGTTTGAATTAAGTTTATTATGTGCAAGTAATACAACCACTTACAACGTTATGACTTGCATAAATGATGGCACTTAAAACGTTTTGTTCTTTTCATTTTTTTTTAATATTTTTTAATGTTATTTCTCTAATTTAACATTTGAAAAAAATTGTGTTGGCTTATGTGTTTAAAACGATAGTTTTGTAATAAAAATTGTAATAATTATTTAGTTTTTTATTTTTCAAATAAAACTGTTTTATGTGTCTACTGAAAATTAATTTTTCTGGCACTTGTAACGTTATGGTTTGGCACCCCTCAATTGATCACATGTCGACAAGGCATGATTTCTACAATAAAGATAGGAACAATAATTAGTTAGGTAGAAAAAGATAGGATAGCCACTGTGTAGGTAGGTAGGTACATAATTAGGTATCCATTGTAATTATATAAATAGGTACTTTTATACTAATAAGTTCACTTACCGATTTGTAGGGTGGGCTATGTTGTTTTTTATTTCTTCTAAAATGATAGCAGCCGTTCTCTTTGATAAACGAAAACGCCGTTGAAATTCTATGTCATCCCATTTATCAAAAATATTTTTTCGAGGCCGAACTACGTAAGGTCTCGTAATATAGGTATTAAAATGATTAAGAACTTCTAAAATTTCAATATCCGAATCTGAATCGTCGTTAAAAGACATTTTACTTGTATCTCTACGTTACTCGTTTGCAATTTGAAACAATAAACATCTGGACAACAGCTGTAGTAGGGCAACTATTTTGATTTGAAACAATAGTTAAACCTTACTCGGCGTTTAACTGCCCCTGATTGACCGTTTAAGCTTTGTGCCAGCTTAAACTCTTATTTGAATATAAACCACCATTGATATTACGAAATAATCGACAGTGATGGTTTAAGCTTAGAATTTTAGTTTAAACTACGATTGATCTTACGGGCTTTAGAGGAACTTACAAAAAAGTTAAACGAAGCAGAAAGGATAATAAAAAATAACAGGACTGCGTTTAGTCGCCTAAAAGAAATATTTTTTCGCTGTCGTCGCTTATGCATAGAACAAGAAGGTCTATACTTTGAAAATTGGTTGTAATAATTAAAAATACAGTAATTTTAAACAATTTCACTTGGTTTTTATTGATTACAAAATTATTGAAAAATAAGACTGTATAATATATATACTGTATATTGCCAGTGATGACCTATGACACTGAAACGTGGTCCTTTACTCATGGCCTCATGACCAAGCTCAAGGTCGCTCAACGAGCTATGGAGAGGGCTATGCTCGGGGTTTCTTTGCGTGACAAAATCCGCAATGAGGAAATCCGCAGAAGAACTAAAGTTGCCGACATAGCTCTCAAAATTAGCAAGTTGAAGTGGCAATGGGCAGGCTACATCGCTTGTAGAACCGATAACCGTTGGGGAAGAAAGGTTCTCGAGTGGAGACCACGGACTGGAAGACGCAGCGTAGGCCGGCCTCCCACAAGGTGGACCGACGATCTAGTAAGAATCGCGGGGAGCCGTTGGGCGCAAACGGCTACCAACCGCTCGTTGTGGCGATCTAAAGGGGAGGCCTATGTTCAGCAGTGGACGTCTACCGGCTGATGATGATGATGATGAAGACTGTATATTTTGAAGCGAAATTTAAATAGGTTGCCATAGAGATAGCTGGATAAAATTTACAGAGTAAATAGTTGTTGAAACAAGGAAGTTTTTAAAATACTTTCGGTTGAATATACTATATATATATACTATATTTTCGGAATATCGTCTTGATGCTGTACTTATGGCGTAACAAGTTTCCGATCTTATCCGTTAATCCTTTCACAAAAGTGTGCTACTACTCTATACGCTGCGTATAGAGCAGTAGCGTACTTACCTTTTGTGAAAGGATTAACGGATTAACGGAGGTTACGCCATAAGTACAGCATCAAGACGATATTCCGTCCTCAAACACAATTGAGACAGCTGCTGCGTTCGCCGAAGGACAGAGACCCTCTGGGCGTCCCCGGCGTATATATGATACCGTGTGACTGCAGTAAATGCTACATTGGTGAAACAAAACGAAACGTATCTACTAGGTTGACTGAATGCATACGTGCAATGAAGAATGTCGACTCCAACAGTTCTGCAGTGGCGGAACATTCCCTAGATTCTGATTCGACGCACTACATACGTTTCGACAAGGCCCGGGTTATAGCGAGAGAGAAGTTCTTCGTTCTTTTCAAGATCCGAGAGGCGATAGAAATAAGTCGTGTGCCGAACTTTAACAGAGATAGAGGATGGGCTCTACCGCTAGCCTGGAGGCCATGTCTTCATGATGCAAGTGACAGAAGAGTGAGTGAACCTTTTGGAGACATAGTTAGTGTTGTGTGTTTGCCTGTACCATAAACTACCGAAGAGAGCAGCAGTGATGATAATGATGATGACTCAGACGGTCAACACGCTAGGCTTTCGTTGACCCAAGCCTCACCACCGCGCCCGTCCACTCACGCGCAGAGGGCAGCGGCGCGCAGTGCGAGACGTTATTCGGAGCGGATCGCACTCACCCTGATGAAGGTTCACGAATTGAACCGAAACATTGTCGGTCGAAACACCGATAAGACGGTACGTGATAAATCTCGTATTTATAATAATTACATAATTTACTGTTTTTTAAATGTTGTATTGTTAAATCATTTATACACTGTTAATAATAAAATGAGGAGAAATTATTTCCCACTTGCTCTTTAAATCAAAAATCCCCGATATTTTATTAGTGGCAACTCCAAATGCTGCCAATTATAGATAAAAATACAATGAGATATTAATTTTTTCTTATAACTGGCAACACTATTTCTAAATGTCAAAGTTGTCATCGTACGATAGTGTGAAAGTTGGATGTTGTGATTTTTTGTCGAAAATACCGTTTGTTTTTAGTGTTTTTGTAATTTTGTGAGAAAAAAAATCTGGTAAGTTCATTTCTCAATATTGACGTACTTTTAAAATATTTTTCCTAACGTTTTTTGTACAGATCATCTAAAAAGCATTACGTTCCGGTATATTTTTTAGGTTACCTATAGGTGGGAAATTATTTCCCATTATTTGTTCATGCACTTTATAAATCTAAAATGTATATATATAAATTCTGTATGTCACGGAGATCGTTGTTACTGTTTTTATTTACAGCGCCTTGTAGTAATGGATAGAAAAAAAAGCTCTAAGTGAGAAAAAACTTGAAGTAAAGGATAGAAAAAAAAGCTCTAAGTAAGAAAAAACTCGAAGAAGTTGTCAATAACCTAGCCGATTTATCCGATTTATCAGATCGCGATTCAGATGACGATCCTTGCTATGATACTTGTATCACTTCTCCAGCTGAAAGTTACCTTAATGCAACAGAAGATACTTTAATAGAACAGCGACTTGAACAAATGATGGGATTGGAAGATGACTATAATGACCAAATTCTAGAAGAAACAGAACCCCCTATACATACAGTTGAGTCATTATTGGAAGATTTAGGTGATCAATCAGACAAAACAGTCCATGAAAATATTGATAATAGCTGTGCTCAGGTATCAATTCAGGAATCTCATGATCAGCAAGAAAATAAAGAAATTTCCGAAAATATATCCATAAACACATCACTTCAGGAGCAACCTTCAACATCCAACATCTTTTGCCCCGATGACATTCCTATGTTAGATGATTTACAAGAGCCACAGAGTCAGAATTTAATATTGAGAGACCGTTGTCAACCAAGGCAGTGGGAAATTGTAAGTTATACACATGATATTCCCTTATTTCAAACCAAATGGTAATTACACGCACAAAACTCCACCAATTGCAGTGTTCCAAAGATTTTTCCCTGATAGATTAATTTTAATAATTGTTGAACAAACAAATAGATATGCTTTTCAGAAGAATAGTATTAACTGGAAACCAGTAACAGAAAAATACATCAAGGCATATCTAGGAGTTTTAATATTGATGGGGTTGAATCCACTTCCGGATATGGAACTTTATTGGTCTTCTGACACATTTTATTATAATAAAGAAATAACATAAGTTTTTCTCCTAGTGAGATTCAAAAAAATTACAGAAAATCTTCATCTGAATGATAATACAATGGAACCCCAAGAGGGTCCCCAGACCATGACAAACTGTTCAAAGTAAGGCCTTTAATAACAGAATTGAACAAAATTTATCAAACAGAAGCATACCATTCACAAGTACAGTCAGTTGATGAATGTATGGTAAAGTTTAAGGGAAGAAGCTCCCTTAAACAATATATGCCCAAAAAGCCAATTAAAAGGGGGTTTAAAGTGTGGGCGCGGTGTGATGCCAAGACTGGCTATTTGTACAATTTCGAAATATACACTGGAAAAGGTGATAACACCGAAAATGAAGGTCTTGGATATAATGTCGTGATGAAACTGTGCGCTAATATAGGTAGCAATATATTGGTTGCATTTGATAATTTTTTTACTAGTTGCAATCTAATAGAAAAGATCTCCCTGAAATTATTAAAAATAAGCAGCCAAAGGCCTTAAAATTGCAAAAGCATCAAATTGCTTCCCTAACAGCTGAACCTATAACAGCAATTAAGTGGTTTGATACCAGAGAAGTATCAGTGCTTACCTCAGCACACAAACCACTTGATGTTATGTTTGTTAATAGGACCCAAAAAGACGGAACTAAACAAAAAATTCTATGTCCTAAAGCCATCGCTGATTATACGTTAAGTATGGGCGGGGTTGACTTATTCGACCATTTCAGGTCCTCCTATCCAATAAGTAGAAAGTCCAGAAAATTCTGGATGCGACTTTTGTTCTTTTTTTTTGACGCATCTATTATCAATGCTTACATAACATATAATTATTCACACGTTGCGACAGTGCACTCACACCGTGATTTTAGATTGCGCCTGGCGCGAGCTTTGATTGATAATTACACTGCAAGAAAAATACCATCGATGCTGAACTCAAATTATAAAAATAAAAAAGGCGGTCAGTTTGGAGTGCCTGATGCAATTAGATTAGCAGAAGTAGGTATACCTATGCCCGAAGAAACGCAAACCTATAAACGGTGTAGATTTTGCAGCACGAGGAAAACAGAAAAAAGATCGAAAATACAATGTACGACTTGTAAAGTAAGTCTATGTGCGAAAAATTGTTTTAAAGTTTTTCATAGTGTACAACAATAATTTTATATTCTCAAGTTAAAACTGTGTTTCTTTAGTCATATGTATGCCTACTTTTGCTGTTTTTATTTTGGGATAATTACAAGTATCTATCTAACTTAAATCTGTACTGTAACCAGAAATTATAATAATAAAAATATTGTTTAATTTGAGTTAGTATTTATTTGTTAAATATCGTTTCTATCCCATGTGAAGATTTTTAAGTTTGTATGTAAAAATATTTATTTATTTATTTATTATCAAATATTTATAACCAAAACAGGGGTGACTAACTAGTCTTAAAAAGTAACAAAATATACGCGAGCGTGTAGGAATAACGGGAACTATTTTCCCACATGGCAATTTTTGCGAATACAGTAATGGATAAGGGGAAATTATTTCCCACCCTAAAAAGTTCTCTGTTTTATTAAGGGTTAACCAATGTATAAACTAATACCTATATGTATTGACATATTATATTTTTATGTAGGTGTTGTTTTTATGGTGACTATTTTATTTTTTTAGTAAACCACTACAATAAAAATAAGAAAGCTTATACGCCCTTTGAAGCTCGAAAACATATCATAACCCATTTTGAGGGTAAAAAAGAGTTTTATTCTCAAAAAAACCAGAGATCAGATAAACAAATATGCAAAAGAAGAGCATATGCAAAATATGCAAAAGAAGAGCATATGCAAAATATGAAAAGCTAACAAGAAATGCACAAAAAAAGTTGGATATAATGAAAGAAAAACATTATTTGTACCTAAATCAACAGAAAGAGTTGCACATCATTAAAATTGAGTTTAGGGAAAAAACG